>JAKZAP010000021.1:12161175-12468721 GCA_023053575.1 Branchinecta lynchi | reverse complement strand
TCCCAAAAATCTAAGATTTGATCCAGACAATTCGGTCTTGTCTTCGCCAGGCTAATCATCAGAGAAAACCGAGTTCAGATATTCTATCTACCTATCTATACCTCTATAAGCCATATCTATTTTGACGATATTGACCGAAACTTCCTGCTTTACTACTGCCAAATTTGCGGTTTCGCCCGAATTCCGAGCGAACTACTATTATAGTCCAGCAAAAAAAGAAAAATTCAGAAACGAAGCCGGCGTATCTCCTTATCCCTATAAAGAAATCTAATCAACTTTAAATAAAATTTTGACTTAAAAAAAATGCGGGTACAACCGGATTTCGGACTAATTATATGTCCGGGTAAAAAATGATCATTCTATACAGACTCAGCGTCTCTTCTTACCCCTAAATATGTCATCTAATCAACTTCAGATAAAGCTTTTACTTTTAATATATTTTCCGGTTTTGGCCGGATTACAGGCGAACTAGTTGTCCGGCGAGAAAATGGTTTTCACCATCGGGTTCAGCATGTCTTCTTACCCATAAATCAAACATTTAATCAACTTCAAATGAAACTGTTACTTTTAACCAACTTTCCGGTTTTGGCCGGATTCAGGACGAACTGCTTGTCCCGCGACAAAATGATTTAGTCCAGCGAGAAAATGGTTTTCACCATCGTGCTTACCATGTCTTCTTACCCCTAAACCAAACATTTAATCAACTTCAAATGAAACTTTTACTTTTAACAAACTTTCCGGTTTTGGCCGGATTCCGGACGAACTACTTGTCCGGTGAGAAAATCATTGTCACTATCGTACTCAGCATGTTTTCTTACCCCATAATCGACTATCACATTAGCTGTTTAAAAATATTTTGTTTGTCCCTTAAATTGAACCCCCTCCCCAACCCCAAATATATGGGCTACAGAGCCCATCTACGAACTCGACCTTACCCTTGACCCAAACAATCCTCATACCAAGTTTCATCAAAATATCTCATTCCCTTCGAGAGTTATTGTGCTTACAGACGGACGGACGGACAGACGGACGGATGGATGGATGGATGGATGGACGGACAGACGGACGGACAACTTTTGCGATATCATAGGTATCCCTCCACTTACGTTTTGGGATCCCAAAAAGGCGGTATATTGGGAGGTCAAAGGGTCGGTCCGCCCTTACTCATGTCCGATTTCTAGTAGTATGGATGAGAACTTGAAATATTTGATGTGTGAATGCGAAAATTTGATTGAACGTAAGTTACAAAATTTTTGGAGTAAATGGAACAGGGCTGGATGAAGAATGGATGTGCAGGATCATGGGGAATAGGTGTTATATAAGTAATAAACAGTTGGCGGGGTTCCTCAGGGTAGCCCTAGCCCATAGGAATAAGTTCTTATAGAATACATTATCTGTGTTTGTTTATTTTTATCAAGTATTCGCCATGGCCTTTGGCTCTTAGTGTAAATACCTTATCATAAGGTTTGCAGTTGTCAAGGTCGGATCTCTCACCCGAGATTCCTTTCATCAGAAGACGGGGTTGATAAAGTGAATCCGAAATGGTTATTCGATTCGTTGAGAACTGCACTGTAAAACAAATCTTGCAGTATCTGCTACTGGGATTAATCTTGTCTCTAAAAAGATAATCTTACCTCTTATTTGGATTAATTTTATCTCAGTACTGTTAGACTTTTTATTAGTTAATTATTTTTTAGCTGGGATGTTTTTTGTCCTCATGGACGTGTCGCCGAAGCTATTTTACGCATTTTACAGATATTATGGACTGAATCATTGTTTATTTATGTTCGGGATCGTTTTCAGACGGGGATTTTTTTGGTTGGATACCTTTCTTTGGAGATGTTCTTTGCAGTTGGGATACCTTATTTTTGTGCGTACAAGTGTAGTAGTGGCTCCGGGCTTGCGGTACGAACATGTTTCGACTGACGATCCGCCGTGTCATATGACACACTTAAATATTCAATTCATTCATTCAATTCAATACTTTTATTCCGGTGACAAAGACCATATACTAACAAGTTCCGGTCACGTTGTTTCCGTCAATAGTAGAGCTTTCGATGTTGAATTATTATCTATTCTTGAAATTAACCATCCCTTCTGAAACCTAGATTTCCTCTTCATGGTCGTTAAAAGCCAAAATGTTCGGGGGGGGGGGAGCAAGGTATTTCCCGACTGGCTGGACGACTTGGTTGACGAAAAGTCGGCCGATTTTAAGAAAAACTACTATTTCTAAGAAAATATCGACTATTTTTACGAGAAACCGACTGTTTTTAAAACTTTTCCACAAAGAATCGCCTGTTTTTACGAAAAATTGCGGCGCTTCGCGCCGGCTGCTATTTTTTACCGACTGGCCGACAACAATCGGGAGGGGGGTCCTCCCCCCCCCCCCCTCCGCTCCCCTAGTCATGACGCCCCTGCTCCTCTTACCTTTCTTTCTCTATCTCTAAGGCAAGTGAATCGTCCTCCCCGCCCCTCATTAGGTAGGGAGAGCTGAGGTCGGATCCCCGGTCCTTCAGCCTCAAATCATGCATATTGGAGGTTACGTCATTGGTCGAATCCCTCGGTGGCGAGTATAATGGCTGAAATGAATGAATGTATTTTACTAACCCACTAAACTTGACTTAATCAAAAAAAGCGAAATATAGAAAAGGAAAAGAAAGAACACAATAAGAAAGAGAAATAGAACGAAAATTAGAACTATACTAAACAGAAAATTAAAAAGAAGAAGACTATATCAAAGACTGTGACAGTGGAAACCCTGTAAAAACTTTCTCTGAGTAAGGATTAAAGTTGACTGCAGTATTTGCTACTGGGGTTAATCTTATCTCTACTGGGTAAGATTAATCCGAATTAGAGATGATCTTATCTGAGTAGAAACAAGATTAATCCCAACAGCAAACTGCAAGATTTTGTTTTACAGCGAAGACAGGAAACCGCGATAATTGGCGCTTTCTAGCGGCTGGACTATCGCTCTTTTGACATTTTTCGACACTTCCGCAAAATCATCGTCAAACTTCACGTGTCAAACGTTGTCTGCAAATCCTACTGGCTTGTGTAGATTTTGGTTTCTTGCCTCTCACTTTCATCGTTTCAAGTTGGAACGCTAAGAAGCGGGTAGCTCCATTTTCCACGACGCGATGTCAGCGGAGTTTCCTGTCTTTCCCACCGCCACGGTCTGAAGTATACCACCATCGCACATAAAGGGAATTTGTCTTACTAAGGGAACAGGCCTCAATGTAAGCAGTTTCATAAGATAACACAAGGATGCGTAGTTTCAACAGACAACACTTGGGATGTAATCTGATTTTTAAACGGGCATAATAAGCATTGCCATGAAGAGCCGAAAACACGAAATACGCATCTGCTGAATTTTCCGATGTCATGACGAGACACAAAAAAGTCAGCAGACCCTTTTCGGCTCTTCTGCAATGCTTGTTATGCATAACGTTTTAAAATCACATTAGATGACATCCCAAGTGTTGTCTGTTGAAACTGCGCATCCCTGCATTATCTATTATGAAACTTCTGACAGTCCTACAAGAACTTAAGGAATCAACGTTGGCACAATCGAATGGAACGCTTATTCCAATTTTTCAATAGAGCCCAAATTAAGATCACGTTCAGTCAGACGGAATGTCCAGTCTGTCTCAATCGCAGATGTACTTGTTCACATTTTTTGTTGGTCACATCTTCTGCTTCGCTCTACATCCTAATAGTTCCACATCTTCTCATTTACGAGGGTTCGAACTACCCAGGGCTGGTCACCCCCCATGAAAAATTAATCTAATCTAAAAAACGGTTATGTAAATTGTTTCCCTGTTTTCGCTATAGTCAACGGGTCTCGGAAAAGGCCTAAAACAGCCAAAACCTTGGGTTATTTGTTGAAAGCACAGCCTAGTTTTAAAGTATTAAAATATTTAAAAATAATGTAAGTTGAAGAGTAAATAGTGCGAGGGGTCCTTTAACCACTCTAAGCAACATAATTCTATTTACCATTTTTGACTTACTTACCAGAACAGGTACGGTAGGCTGAGCAGTAAGGACAGGTACTTGGCAATACTGAAGTAGACGGTCTTTGGCTTGCCTTTCCGCCATTTTGGCCTGGGCCAACTGTGCCTTCAAATATTCAGCCTCGTTAGCCCGACGCTCGGCCTCTTCAAGCATCTGTGCGGCGAGCAGTTCTGCCTCCCGCATTCTCCGCTCGTATATAAATTTCTCTTCTTCGGACTGAAACAGAAATAAGCCCAGTATAAATAGGGGGCTACACTGTAAGAAGTTTCTCCGAGTACGGATTAAAGCGAACTGCAGTATTTGCTGCTTGGATTAATCTTATCTCTACTGAGATGAGATTAATCCGAAGTAGAGATAAGATTATCTTTTTAGAGACACGATTAATCCCACTAGCAAATACCGCAAGAATTTTTAGTATGGCACACTGCCTAGACCGGTTGATCGTTCAAATTTTCCATAGCAATTTTTTTTTTTTGCTTTTTTGTTTTTTGCCTTCGCCATTTTCTTGTGCAGATTAGTTTGTCAGATAGATCAGAGTTTTTGGAGTTCGTTTTATTTTTGTGCTGGTTATTTTTATTGGTTCTTAGTTTATTTTTACTATCGTCAATTTTGGTGGAAAATATTCGTTGTTACGTTATTACGATTTTTTTGTTTGTCAACCAGAACCCGTTTAACGTTTGTAAGTCAGTAATTTTGCGTCACTGTGTTTAGAGCGTATTTGAAAACGTAGCCTAAACATATTTAATTATTTTCTTCTGTTGGCTGCTTCATTCCTGCCCTTTACTTTGTTTATGTATTTTTGACGGAATAGGCGGGTAGCCTACTAAATAAATATAAATTATAGAAAATGGATCGACAAGTCGGGCCCAATTTCGTGGGTGTCTGCCAGCGGTGTAGAATGACGGCCCACAGATGGGCCCGAGTTCTCCAGTGACAGGGACAGTAGGTGAGTGCGACTCTGCAGTCGCACTCTTTTCTTATTCCATTTCTTGCACCAACAAAAACCCTGTCGGTAAATCGTTTCGCGTGTTGGTCGTTTGTCAGTTCGTCCCCATCAGAGCAAAATAACAGTACTGAGTAGCGCCACGACCTATGCTTTCCATGCTTCGCAAACGGGTCATACTCGTAGCGCCGCCCACTACACTTGCGGCATTCAAAGCGAGACAAACTTACGGGCTTATAAATTTCTAGTAAGGCGTGTTCAGGACATAAAGTTATCAGAGCCGGCGCTGGTGCACGTCTGAATGAGTTTCAGTAGAAATATTCTCTATCGCTAGTGGGTGCTAGTGGTACCTATCCGCCTATCCTATTCACTAAAATATTTCATATCTGTTACGAAGTATGATCTTTAGAGCCGTCCAAACCCAATAATCTGTCGAAGACGTAAACAAAAAATACCTTAAGGGCGTGCAATCGTATTCGGTTCAGTTCTTCTTCTGCTTCCAGTGCTTTCTGCTGTAAAAGAACTGCTTCCTCCCCTGTCACGCGAACTTGAACGTTCAACAGATCAGCCGCTTCCTCGGACCGTCTCTGCAAGTAAAAACTCCTGAATTCGCGTCTGTAACACCTATCTCGGAGAGATGGATTTTATGAGTCTAGGCGACCCACCTCCCCCTGGCGAAAACTCCCGCGGACATAACCCCCTCCGGCAAAAACTTCCCCAGTTTCACCCCCCTGGCGAAAAAAAACGACGACCCCCAGCCAGGTACCGAACCCCGGCCAACCCTACCCCCGAATGCAAATACATAGGAAATTGGAAAATCTTATTAAAACTGCAGTTTGGACCGCGAGCACTTAAGGATTTTTTCCTAGACACGCGAGTTGAATGTAAACACGTGACGGCGGCTCGCTGGCATCTCGCCTCATACCATACTTTTCATAAAAACATACTGCTTTTTATCAACAGTTATTATCAAAACCCGAGGGTTTTTGGCACCCAAGGTTTTTTGGTCCCCGAGGGGTTTCACAGGGGAGGGGAAGGGGGCCCTTTTTTTTTGCTGGAGCCTGGTTATTACAATAATATCCACCTCAACAAAATTTGTGTCTTTGTTCGACAAAAATGCAAAGCCAGAATGATATGAATAACAGGTTACCGCAGAGTAAAAGTAAACACATAGAAGAATGGTTATGTTATAACATCACTTCTTAGTGCTGGAAAGAACATCTACAAAAATTAGACTATTTTATTTTTGAAAGAGTCGCGAATTTGTACACCCGTCCGAGGGTATTAAAGTGCGGGGAAAACATCTCGGATCTCGAAATCCGCACCGAATAAGTCTCGAGAATCCGAATCAATAGATTTTGGAAAACCATATTTTGACTTAGGTTTCAAAATCCGCACCGAACAAGTCCCGAAATTCAGAATCCAAATCCGAATCCAGCGGATTTCCGAATCCAAATCCAGCGGATTTCCGTTAATTCACTACAGGCCCAATCCTGACTATTCTTCTGTCATAAGAACTTACCAATGCTTCATTCGCCAATCGGATTTATTCCTGATGCTGGGATAATCGCTGCACCAGTCAAATTTGTCGGATTTCAGAACTCGACATATTTCTGTTAATCTACAACAGGCGCAAATTCTTACTATTCGTCTGTTACAAGAACGGGAATTCCTTTAGACCAAATTCAACTGATCATTAGCCTGGCGGCAGATTCTTTACCTGTAGGACTAAGAAGGAAATATTTGGGTAAGGTTAGAGTGATTCGTGGTCCTTACTTCTGTCCGACGCGGTAAAATAAATGAATGTATTTTCCATTAGTGGGTGAGTGTCAGGAGTTAAAAGACCTGAGGAAGGAAATATTTGGGCAAATGATTTGGGGGGAGGAAAGGTTTAAAACAAATTTGAAAAGTAGAAGTTTAAGAGATATTGGAAATTTGGGAAGATTCCTAAAGATAGCGACGATTCACAGGGAAAGTTTTTTGTAAATAGTGGTTGAGGTCATGGTTTCGTTTTGGTGTTGTTTTGTTGTTTCCATAGCCCTTTATGCTTTTACGGAAACAAACCTTATCTTATCTTACCAATGCTTCGTTGGCCAATCGCATTTCTTCCTGATACTGCGACAATCGCTGTTCCAATGAGATTTTTTCTCTTTCTGCTGTCTCTCTCAACTGTTTCTCTTTCATCAACTTCGTCCTCTCCATTTGCCTCCTGTAAAACAAACCTCGTGGAACCATCTAGTTAACTCAACCTAGTTAACTCAAATCAACAAAGTTGATGAGGAAAGAATTAAAATTGTTAAGAGCAGAGATCCGATCATGAGGGGGTTCGAATACGAATCCGAATCCAGGTCTAGGTACCAATCTGATTCCGAATCCGAATCCACTATTTCATGCTGAGGATTCGAATCCGGAATCAAATCTGTATTCGAATCCGACCTTTCCAAAATTAAGTCATGTACATAGGTTCTAGTTTAAAAATCAGAGGTGAAAAATAGCACTGACAAGGTAATCACATTACGTGATAGAATACTGAGGATGGTTGGTGACGGAGATCAACAAGACCAAAGGTTTCGATGGGATCCCAAAAATTCAATATCTGATCCAGACAACTAGGTCTTGTCTTAGCCAGATCCAGTCATCGCCAGACTCCTTGAACATTTTTACTATTAAAATTCAGAAACAGATTAAGGCTAAATAGCTAATCTTCTGAGAAAACCAAGTTCAGATACGGATTCATCACGTATGTTTACCCCTATAAGTCATGTCTGTTTTGACGAAAACTTCCTTCCACTTCTGCCAATTTCCCGGTTTCGGCCGAACTCCAGAACTACTTGTCCGGCGAAAAAAGAAAGCTCAAAAACGAACTCAAGGTATCTTCTTTCCCCAATAATGAACATCTAATCAACTTCAAAGAAAAATTTAACTTATAACAACTTTTCCCACTCCAGCCGGATTCCGGTCGAACTATATGTCCGGGTAAGACATGATTATCCCACACGGATTCAGCATCTCTTCTTACCCATAAATCGGTTATCTAATCAACTACAAATAAAACTTTAATTTCTAACAATTTTCCGGTTTTGGCCGGATTCCGGGCGAACTACATGTCCGGGTAGAAAATTGTTTTCACATAAGTGTTCAGCATGTCTTCTTGCCCTAAATCGGACATCTGATCAACTCCAAATAAAACTTTAAATTTTGACAAACTTTCCGGTTTGGGCCGGATTCCGGGCGAACTACTTGTCCGTCGAGAAAATGGTTTTCACCATCGTCTTCAGCATGTCATCCTAGCCCTAAATCGAACATCTACTCAACTTCAAATAAAACATTTACTTTTAACAGACTTTCCGGGTTTGGCCGGATTCCGGGCGAACTACTTGTCCGATGACAAAATGGTTTTCACCATCATGTTCAGCATGTCTTCTTACCCCATAATCGACTATCACATTAGCTGTTTAAAAAGCCCCTTAATTTGAAAGCCCTACATGTAGGGCTACAAAGCCCATTTACAAACTCGACTGGTCCGACGACCCAACGAATCCTCACACCAAGTTTCATCAAAATATCCCTTCGAGAGTTATCGTGCTTACAGACGGACGGACAGACGGACGGATGGACGGACAACTTTTGCGATGTCATAGGTATCCCTCCACTTACGTTTTGGGATCCCAAAAAGCTAGATTGCCTAATCCCACCGTGTAAAAGTTGAACGGAAACTGGAAGGATGTGGACGGGAAATTTGGGTGGATTCGTAAGATTGGAGGTTTGGAATCCTAGTCCGAATCCAGCCTGACAAGCAGACGATGCAAATCCGGACAAAATGACGAATCCTGGTTTCGAATCCGGATTCGGATTCGCCGATCTCTGGTTAAGAGCTAAAGCTAAACAAAAAAATTCCAACGTATACATTGTTTTGTGTCACTCGTTTTCGAGATTCTCTCGCAGTGAATGTTTTTTACTTTCATTTTATGTTAATATTAAATAAGCTTCTACTCGAACTAAACTTGAACTTGGCCAAACGTGATTACCTAAGTTTTTCCTCTTTGGCCTGAGCTTTCATTTGTTGAACTTCCATTGTGTCTGGTCGCCTCCTTCTCATATATAGATCATGGTTGCCACTACAGAGATCTAGAATCTAAAAGAATACATTGTTAATTTTATTATTTATTAGTATTATTTACAAACTGACACAAAAATCCTCTTCGGTCCCATCCCAACCCCTCTCGCCTGCATCGGTTAGAGTAGATTGTAGAGCAGATTTTTAATTCTAAAAAGTAACTTTCACAAGGTGAAGGCCGAATTTGACTTCTACGTCCAAACATAAATAACTAAACACTCGAATCAATTTGTCAGTTCAATAATAATTGCAACACAATTCGTAACAAATTCATCAGTAGATACAAAACTTATCTACAACAATTTACACGATAGGCTCATTCGGCGAACATTTTGCCAAAAACTTCTAAAACAAATAAAAATCGCTTTAAAGAAATGATTTGTTTTTTTTTTCAAATTCAATCAAAGTCAATTTTTAATCATTACGTCAAAAGTAATTTCACTTAAATACATATATAAAACAAAATAAAACATACTAAAATGGTCAAAAGGTAAAACTAACAAATTCAACGAAAATAGTGCTATGTTTACTGGCTGTTGTACAATTCAACAAAACTTGGAACAAAACTCCTTCGGTACCTTTCATGTTTTGTGGGGACTGGATTTAATTTGGGTACTTTCTGAGCCTTGTCGCGCTGTGGTCTATTACGGATGGGTGTGTAGAGTTCGGGGAGAATGGGACACAATCAGGGAAAACGTGTCAATTAGTTTTGTTATTATTGTAACAACAATTCCCATACGAAAATTTCTCGCCTGAAATCGACCTAGACAATGAAAAAGATTTCGGCCCGATTTAATGTTAGTTCCTTCCTCAGACTGACCGGAATTTCGACCTCGGACGATCCGATCCGGTGGAACAATGGACCTGAAATCGGATCGAAATCTGTTTCGCTCTGTACGGGTCGATTTCAGGCGAGAAATTTCCGTACAGGTTAGGTCCATTTTTTACGTAGGACAAGAACGAATGAATCAACTAATTTAATTAGAAAAAACCTGGGGCCATGGCGGGGAAAAAGGACTAAGAAATTTGATTTTAACACCAAACAAGACAACCCTTACCCAAAAAACGAAGAAACATAGCTCTACTGTATTTAAAATATTCTCAGTTCATTTTTACTTCTGTTCTTGCTCGAAACATCACGCCTGAAATTTATTTTCACACAATTAAAGAGATATTATATTTGCATCATGCATAAGGTGAAGATCGGATCAGGGTTAGTACTAGACTTTAAATATAGTGAAATATACAAAAGCTGCCCCCTCCCCCACACATCCAGAAATCAACTGAAGAACTTACCACCTTATTTACTTTCGGGTTTTCGGTAACTATCACGAAGTTCGGAGCGATTTTATCCACTGGGCGAATGATAAACTTTTGGGCGTCACAAGAAATGTTTCTGACCTCAGACCACGGAAAGTTGATTTTCGGCTGAAGTTGGTTGTCCTTCTCGTAAATGTTAAGGCCAAGAGCGGTGATGCCAAGCCAAAGCTCTGTGTCTTTCTTATTCTAAAATAAAGTAAAAATTAACAAGACTAAAGGTTTCGGTGAGATCATAAAAACGGGAACAGAAAGATCAGTATATTTAAGTAAGAAAAGTAGGAAAATGGTTTTAGGATTTGCCTTGCGATGAATGTGATATTTAATTTTGTTTGTGGGATCTCAAAACGTAAGTGGAGGGATACCTAAGATTTCGTAAAAGTTGTCAGTCTGTCAGTACGATAAACGTCGAAGGGGTAGAGATATTTTCTTCAAACATGGTACGAGGATCCATTGGTTCAAAGTACAGGTCAAGTTCGTAGATGCGCCCTGTAGCCCTATATTTTTTGCGGTGGGGGAGGGGGGTTCAAATTAAGGGATGAAATAAAATATGTTTTGAAACTTATGAGATAGTCGCTTCAGGGGTAAAATGACATGTTGAATCCATATCTGAACTATTTTTCCTGCCGGACAGATAGTTCCGCCGGAATCCGGCAATCTCTTAATGTGTTCGACCATGGATGACTCCGAAAAATCTTGGGAGTGCTCCGAGACCGTCTCAGCAACAACGAAATAAGGAGACGGTGCTCCCAAACATACGATGCAGCCTTACTAGCGAAGAAACGCCGATTGTCCTGTTTCGGCCACGTGAGCAGAAGAGATGACTCCACCCTGGCGAAGAAAGCTCTGCTCGCCACCCCGATGCACGGTTGGAAGAAACTCCGGGGAGGTCAGCGTAAAACGTGGCTGAGCACCCTCAAGGAAGACCTCGAGCCCATCGGAGGCTTCCGCTGGCATGGGAGGGGATAGGATCCCTACACTGTCAGAAGTTTTATAACCGATGGCGTATAACACTTTCAAGAATAACACCTTTTCACTTAGAAATAAAGTATAATGACCAATTAAGTTTACAGTATTTCGTGCCTAGATCTCCATCATCACCTTCAATTGGCAAAAATACTAACGGGAACGAAAGAAACATAACAGATAACATCCCAAAGTGTTATCTGTTGAAACCGCGCATCCTTCTGTTGTCGTTATGCAACTTCTGACAGTGTAGTATTTTTACCTATTGGTGTTGTTGGAGATCTAGGAACGAAATAGTATAAACTTAATTGGTCATACCACTTTATTTCTAAATGAAAAGGTGTTATTCTTGAAAGTGTGTGCGTAATCTGTTATGAAACTTCTGACAGTGTTCCTGGATCATGTCATAACAAGACTAACTCGTTTTGAAACTCTACTCGGTTTATTACCGGAACGGAGCCGAGGATGCTGTCGAAACTGGAATAGACGGTACCGTGGTCTTATTCCTGGAGAAGTATTTGTAGTTGGAAATAATGTAAATTTCAATAGGTTACCTAATTTTTGAAAGCTACAGAAATTTATGATATTACCGGAATCAACCGGTGAACGTTCCGGTATGCTATGTTGTCTGTCTGCACTAATCACTATGGTAAGTCGCGTGTCGCGCTCATCCCGCTGTGAGACTTTACTTATCCAGTATGCAGCGAGTTTGCGGACATTATGGTAGATTCCGTCGGACAATTTCCGGTAGATGGATGATCCAACCTCAGTAAATTCCCTGAGACAAGTCAGATAGATTTCCTGAGTCAAGTTCCGGTAGATTCCTTGAGCATGATTTCGGTAGATTCCCTGACAAAAATTCTGGTCGGGTTCCTGAGCAATAATCCGGTAGGTTCCTGAGAAATAATCCGGTAGGTTCCCTAAAAATCATCAAGTTCAGGTGAATTTGACAAATTTTTACTGGTGCAGCTAAAATTTACCGGATTATTTTCCTCATAGCCCTTATGGGAGGACGAAGGCCCCCCCCCCCCCCCCTCAGTACGCCCCTGGTTGTGCTGCTTGAACATCAGCTACCACGGTAACTGCGAACGGCTTTAGACCGTGGTATCAGACACCATGGTATCGGCAAACATGCAACCAAACCAATTGCTTGTACGGAATGGTTAATTCAGGTGCGCAAAAGCAGGACTGTTAGAAATATTAAAGATGTGGTTCCAATTCCGGGCGAACTGTCTCCCATTACGAAGTAGAAAAAAGGTTTTTGAAAAGAATAGGTCTTTGCCGGTGGCCGAGTGTGCTTGCCGATTTTGTGGTGAGGTAGAAGAGAGTCATGCCATCTGCTGACGGATTGTCAGGGGGTGAAGGAAATTAGATAGATTTGTTTGATGGGGTACCCACATAGCTCTACTCTATTTCAAATATTCTCAGTTCATTTTTACTTCCGTTCTTGCTCGAAACGTCATGCCTGAAATTTATTTTCAGGGACATCAGCTACCGCGGTAACTGCGAACGGCTTTAAACCGTGGTATCAGACACCATGGTATCTGCAAACATGCAACCAAACCAAATACGGAATGGTTAATTCAGGTGCGCAAAAGCAGGACTGGTATACTTGATGAATTTTTCATTTTGATTTTGAATTTTGTATTCAGTACTTCAGGACCAAGAAACTCAGTTATGGAATGAGGCTATTCGGGAGTCGGAGTCGTTCACTAATTATCCGAAGTTTAAGAATTTATTTGGGTTATAATTTTATTTTAAGCTAGGTCTACCCGCAGAAATACTAAAGATGTGGTTCCAACTCCGGGTGAACTGTCTCCCATTACGAAGTAGAAAAAAGGTTTTTGAAAAGAATAGGTCTTTGCCGGTGGCCGAGTGTACATGCCGATTTTTTGGTGAGGTAGAAGAGAGTCATGCCATCTGCTGACGGATTGTCAGGGGGTGAAGGAAATTAGAGATAGTTTTTTTTTTTGGTGGGGTACCCATGCTATTTCCTGGTATTATGGAGTCGATGAATCGTCAGGTAATTGATCTGTCTGTGAATATTTTAAGTGTATACTGGAAGTTTAGATTGGAGGTAATTTGGTCAATAGTAGAAGGGTAAAAAGAGTAATCTTATTGTATGTAATATTGAAGGTCAATTTTGTTAGTTAAGTGCGAGAATGAATGCTGATGTATGGCCCTTTGTTGGCTTTAATAAAATTATTATATCGCGATCAGTTAGCACGGTCGGGACCGTGGTATTTGAACATCTGCTACCGCGGTAACTGCGAACGACTTTAGACCGTGGTATCAGATACCAAGATATACAAAACATGCAACTAATATAGTTAATGTATAAACTAAATGCTGATAAGGAATGGCAAAATCAGGCGCAGAAGCAGGATTGTTATACTTACTGAGGACCTATAGTACCTGTATTACTGATACAGTCTAGGTCCCTAATCTTTTTATCCGTCATCATTTCGAAAATTTCCAACTTCCGATGTTTTTTTTTATTCACCTTAACGATATTACACCCATTTTTGGGATCCCAAAACGTAAGCGGAGGAATGCCTGTGACTACGTAAAAGTTGTCCGTCTGTCCGTCTGACCGTCTGTCTGTGAGCACGATAGTAGTAGTAGTAGAACAGTTTTATTGAAAATTAACAGTTTGTTTTCAATAGCACAACAAAAGCGGGGCTTGCGAGGCTATGCTAACTTGTCAGAGATACAAAAAAAAAGAGAAGAGAGAGTATGGAGAATGAGACCATGTACCGATACCAAAACAAAACAAAAACATTAACGAAAAACATTACCTAACGTGGCCCCCAAACAACAAAACACAACAAACGAAAATGATATAAATCTTACATAAAACAAACCTGAAAGAAAAAATTATTTAATCAGTTTCGAAGGGATTGATATATTCTGATGAAACTTGATGTGAGGATTCTTTGGGTCAAGGGACAGGTCGAGTGTAGATGGGACCTGTAGCCCTACATTTAGGGGTGGGGGTCAAATTAAGGGGCCAACTAAATATTCTTTAACAGCTAATGAGATAGTCGATTGAGGGGTAAGAAGACATGCTGAGCAAAAATACGAATATCATTTTCTCGCCGGACATGTAGTTCACCCGAAATCCTGTCAAACCCGGAAAGTTTGTTAAAAGTAAAAGTTTTATTTAAAGTTCAGTAGATGCTCGAGTTAAGGGTAAGAAGACATGTTGAACATTTATATGGAAATGATTTATCGTCGGACAAGTAGTTCGCCCGGAATCCAGACAAAACCGTTTCGTCTGAAGTTAATTAGATGTTCGATTTAGGGCTAAGAAGACAGGCTGAATCCGACAATCATTTTTCCGGATCACAGTTCACGCGGAATCCCTGAAACGGATAATTTGTTATAAGTAAAAGTCTTATCTGAAGTTGATTAGAGGTTCGATGTAGTGACAGACTTATGATGTAGTGATGTGATGTAGACTTATAAAAAAAATTCTGGCTCCTGCCGGATTCCAGTCGAGATATACGTCCCGGTAAAAAATGATTTTCATACACGGATTCAGCATCTCTTCTTACCCCGAAATCGGATATCTAATCAACTACAAATAAAACTTTTACTTTTAACAAACTTTCCGGTTCTGGCCGGATTCCGGACGAACTATTTGTCCGGCCAAAAAATGCTTTTCATCGTCGTGTTCAGCATGTCTTTCTACCCCTACATCGAACATCTAATCAACTTCAAATAAAACTTTTACTTTTGACAGACTTTCCGGTTTTGCCCGGATTCCGGGCTAACTACTTGTCTGGTACAAAAATGGCTTCACCATCGTGTTCAGCATGTCTTCTTACCCCTTAATCGAACATCTAATCAACTTCAAATAAAACTTATACTTTTAACAAAGTTTCCGGTTTTCGCCGGATTCCGGGCGAACTACTTGTCCGATGACAAAGTGGTTTTGACCATCGTGTTCAGCTTGTCTTCTTACCCCATAATCGACTATCATATTATGTGTTTAAAAATATTTCATTTGCCCCTTAATTTAAACCCCCTCACCCACCCCTAAATGTAGGGTTACAGAGCCCATCTACGAACTTGACCTTACTCTTGAACCAAAGAATCCTCACACCAAGTTTCATCAAAATATCTCATTCCCTTCGAGAGTTATAGTGCGCACAGACGGACAGACGGACGGACGGACAGACAGACAACTTTTGCGATGTCATAGGTATCCCGCCACTTACGTTTTGGGATACCAAAAACAAGTGGAGTACAATCAAGAAAAAGCAAGGCAGCAGATACTAAAATAACTATACATACAAAAACACTAGCACATAAACAGAGAATGAAAATTATGTTCTTGCAGGTCAAAAAGTTCGCCGGGAATCCGACCAAAACAAGAAAATGTGCTAAAAGTGACAGTTTTGTCTGAAGTTGAGCACGTTTGGCCGCAATTATTCAAGAAAAACGGTGTAAGGCTGATTAGCCATTTGGGGGATCCTGCTCAATGCGCTCGTTCTTCTGACTACACTGTAAAAAGTTTCTCCGAATAAGGATGCAGTATTTGCTACTGAGATTAATCATATGTCTATTGGGATAAGATTAATCCGAACTAGACCTACGTTGCCCGGGCAACGTGAAGTGTTGCGGCAACCTTTGTCCGGCGTCGCCGGCTAAAGTGTTGCGAGAGCAACACTTTGGTTTTGTTTCTTCGCTGTCGGTTAAATGCTGAAATTGTCAACTTATCGAAGCTTTAAAACGGTATGTTCTAAAAAGAATAATCACATAATCAAAAGCTGTTCTTTAGCGTTGTAAAACCAACAACAAAACAATATCGGAAGATGGCTATCCGTAACGTTTCAGGATTAAAATACCATAGATGACACTATTAATTATTACAAAACTACCTTATTGTTTTACATTACCGTATCGTTTGTACCCGTTGCGTAAACAGTTAATCCTAGGTTATAGCGATAGACCATCGATACAAACTTTCTTACTGTCATATTTACAGAAATCGAATACAATGTGCACCAATTTTCAAAAATTTCTAGCCCCTCGTGAACCGATTCTTACTTACAAGTCCGTCTCCCGTGATTGACATCAAATTCAATAGAAACAAATAATGGATACACCAGCTATCAAAAGTTGCAAGCCCCTCATCGCTGAAGATGATTATAGCATAAAAGCCGATTATTACTTACAAGTCCCATGCATGTCTTACAATTGGGAACAAAATTGTTCTTACCATCGAAATAACAGGTAACAAATAACAGGTATACCAACTAGCAAAAGCTGCAAACTCCTCGTTGCCGAAGATGATTATGAGCTAACAGTCGACTGTTGCTTACAGTCGACTGTTGCTTACAAGTCCCTTACATGTCTCACAACTGGTATCGCCTATTTTTGGTTTCAGTGTGTACCTTACTCCTGAAGTTGTCAACCCCTTGAAATTTTCAAACTGGTTTATCTCATGAAGGATTTTTGTTCAAAAAAATGGATGGCATATATTTTGATCAGCTCTTCAAGGGCTATCGATTGCCCTAACCACAACAAAAGCATATCGGAAAAAGGGACTAAATTGACTTTGCAGTCAGTTGGACTTATCCTTTTCAATCGTAGACATCGTGACGGATGAAAACTTGGAATAATATCCTATATAATCTAGTTGGTATTATAAAGCTATCCGTAACTTTTCACGATTAAAATACCATAGATGACACTATTAATTATTACGAAACTACCTTGTTTTACATTACAGTATCGTTTGTACCCGTTGCGTTAACAGTAAATCGTAGGTTACAGCGATAGACCAACGATACAAACTTTCTTACCGTCAGATTTATATAAATCGAATACAATGTGCAACAATTTGCACAAATTTCTAGGCCCTCGTGCACCGATTCTACTGACAAGTCCCTTTCCCGTGATAGACATCAAGTTCACCGGATAAAAATAATGGGTACACCGACTAGCAAAAGTTGCAAACCCTTCATCGCTGAAGATTTGTGTAGCATAACAGCCGATTATTACTTACAAGTCCCTTGCATGTTTTATATTTGGGAACCAAATTGTTCATCAAATGACAGGTACGCCAACTAGCGAGAGCTGCAAACCCCTCATTGCCGAAGATGATTATGAGCTAACAGTCGCCTGTCGCGTACAAGTCCCCTAAATGTCTCACAACTGGTATCGCCTATTTTTGGTTTCAGTGTGTACCTTACTACTGAAGTTGTCAACCCGTTGAAACTTTCAAACTGGTGTATCTCATAAAGGAATTTTTTTACAAAAAAATGGATGTCATATACTTTGATCAGCTCATCAGCGGCTATCGATTGCCGTCGAAGTTGAACTTTATCCTTTTCAATCGTAGATATCGTGACGGATGAAAACTTGGAACAATATCTTACATAATCTAGTTGATATTATAAAGCTATCCGTAACTTTTCAGGATTAACATACCATATATGACACTATTAATTATTACAAAATTACCTTATTGTTTTACATTACCGTATCGTTTGTACCCGTTGCGTAAACAGTTAATCCTAGGTTACAGCGATAGACCATCGATACAAACTTTCTTACTGTCATATTTACAGAAATCGAATACAATGTGCACCAATTTTCAAAAATTTCTAGCCCCTCGTGAACCGATTCTTACTTACAAGCCCGTCTCCCGTGATTAACATCAAATTCACCGGAAACAAATAATGGATATACCAGCTATCAAAAGTTGCAAGCCCCTCATCGCTGAAGATGATTATAGCATAAGCTTTTTAAACGGGATGTTCTAAAAAAATTAATCATATGATCAAAAGGTATTCTTCAGCGTTGTAATAACAACAACAAAATAATATAGGAAGAAGGGACTAAATTAACTTTGCAGTCAGTTGTACTTTATCCTTTTCAATCGTAGACATCGTGACGGATGAAAACTTGGAACAATATCTTATATAATCTAGTTGGTAATAGAAAGCTATCCGTAACTTTTCAGGATTAAAATACCATAGATGACACTATTAATTATTATGAAACTACCTCATTGCTTTACATTTTCGTTTGTATCCGTTGTGTAAACAGTTAATCCTAGGTTATAGCGACAGACCATCGATACAAACTTTCTTACTGTCATATTTACAGAAATCGAATACAATGTGCACCAATTTTCAAAAATTTCTAGCCCCTTGTGAACCGATTCTTACTTACAAGTCCCTCTCCCGTGATATACATTAAGTTAACCGGAAACAAATAATGGGACACCAGCTAGCAAAAGCTGCAAACCCATCATCGCAGAAGATGATTGTAGCATAACAGCCGATTATTACTTACAAGTCCCTTGCATATCTTACCATTGGGAACCAAATTGTTCTTACCATCGAATACACCAGAAACAAATAACAGGTATACCAACTAGCAAAAGCTGCAAACCCCTCATTACCGAAGATGATTATGGGCTAACAGTCGACTGTTGCTTAAAAGTCCCCTATATGTATCATAACTGGTATCGCCTATTTTTGGTTTCAATGTACCTTACTATGAAGTTGTCAACCCCTTTGAAATTTTCAAACTGGTGTATATCATGAAGGAATTTTTGTACCAAAAAATGGATGGCATATACTTTGATCAGCTCATCAATGGCTATCGATTGCCGTCGAAAAAAAAATTCTACCTGTCTTAGTTCAAAAGTTGACTTTTTTGCCGTAGGCAAACTTTCTAACGTCACGACTTAGAAAGGAGCAAAGGATAAGCTCTAGTTTCTTTAGCAATGAGAGAACTTTTAAAGTTTAAGAGGCACATCTGATACCGTTACTCTACCACAAACCAAAGTGCAAAAAATTTTTTTATAAACTCAGCTGAAATCGTCGCAGACATGGACAGAAACAATAGATGGCAGCACTTTCGGACCCGTGGGAAAAAGCCACTTTTTTGTCTCTGTAGATTTTTCTATTTATCACTCAAAGAAGATATGTTGGCTGTGGGGCCGGGTAACTGCCGCATATATTTAACACTTATAGATTTTAGTCCATCTTCAATTTGAAACTGGTGCCTGCCTGCTTGCGTGCTAGAACGGAGCTTTCCACTCGAAAGCAGAAACATCTTTTGATGAAACGAAAGGTTCGCTACACAACTTCAGATAGTCCTCTCTGACATAGGCTATACAACTCCACTTCACTTCGCAAACCGTAGGCTCTGGCTCGAGGACAAGCAAAAACCATCCTTATTGGCCCCAGGCAAGAGTTCTACGGAGCTTTCCAAAATGTAATGTCATATTCATCAATCCGGCCTAAGGTCCACACTTTCCGTAAAAACCGCACAGGTTAGACCCTTCTCAGTTACCAGGAATAAAATGAAATCGGAGTCATAGGAAAAAAAAAAAAAAAAAAAAAAAAAAACGAGGACAAAATCAAAGTATAGCTCTCGCAACACAATTAGGGGTAATCTTATCTCAATAAAGATAAGATAGTCCCAGGAGCAAATACTGCAAGATTTTTTTTACAGTGTATGCGCATAAGCCCAAGAATTGACAAATTCCCTCTTTTATCCTCTAACCTTGCAACCTTCCAAGTGCCACATGAGCTTCTAGCTGTTTACACTGTAAAACAAGAGCTACGAGCTCATATGGCACTTGTTACGAGTAGGCACGGCTCGGTTATGTCAATGATATATCTAGTGTTTGCTAGGTGTCTTCCCACCAAGTTTCATCTCGATCCCTCCACTCATAGCGTTTTCCAATATTTCCGGTTCTCCCCTCCAGCTCCCCCCAAAAGTCACCGGATCTGGTCCGGATTTTAAGTGGGTCGTCTGAGGCATGAGGTCTTTCCAAATATCAAGTTTCATCGAGATCCGGTCACCCGTTCAAAAGTTATAAATACCTCAATATTCCGGATTCCCCCTCCCTCCACTCCCCCGACAGTGCCCGAATCGGCTCGGTTATGTCAATGATGTATCTAGTGTTTGCTAGGTGTCTTCCCACCAAGTTTCATCTCGATCCCTCCACTCATAGCGTTTCCAAAGATTTCCGGTTGCCCCCTCCAGCTCCCCCCAAAAGTCACCGGATCCGGTCCAGATTTTAAGTGGGTCGTCTGAGGGATGAGGTCTTTCCAAATATCAAGTTCCATCGAGATCCGATCACCCGTTCAAAAGTTATAAATACCTCAAGATTCCGGATTCCCCCTCCCTCTACTCCCCCCACAGTACCCGAATCGGCTCGGTTATGTCAATGATGTATCTAGTGTTTGCTAGGTGTCTTCCCACCAAGTTTCATCTCGATCCCTCCACTCATAGCGTTTCCCAAGATTTCCGGTTGCCCCCTCCAGCTCCCCCCAAAAGTCACCGGATCCGGTCCAGATTTTAAGTGGGTCGTCTGAGGGATGAGGTCTTTCCAAATATCAAGTTCCATCGAGATCCGATCCCCCGTTCAAAAGTTATAAATACCTCAAGATTCCGGATTCCCCCTCCCTCTACTCCCCCCACAGTGCCCGAATCGGCTCGGTTATGTCAACGATGTATCTAGTGTTTGCTAGGTGTCTTCCCACCAAGTTTCATCTCGATCCCTCCACTCCTGGCGTTTCCCAAGATTTCCGGTTGCCCCCTCCAGCTCCCCCCAAAAGTCACCGGATCCGGTCCAGATTTTAAGTGGGTCGTCTGAGGGATGAGGTCTTTCCAAATATCAAGTTCCATCGAGATCCGATCACCCGTTCAAAAGTTATAAATACCTCAAGATTCCGGATTCCCCCTCCCTCTACTCCCCCCACAGTACCCGAATCGGCTCGGTTATGTCAATGATGTATCTAGTGTTTGCTAGGTGTCTTCCCACCAAGTTTCATCTCGATCCCTCCACTCATAGCGTTTCCCAAGATTTCCGGTTGCCCCCTCCAGCTCCCCCCAAAAGTCACCGGATCCGGTCCGGATTTTAAGTAGGTCGTCTGAGGCATGAGGTCTTTCCAAATATCAAGTTCCATCGAGATCCGATCACCCGTTCAAAAGTTATAAATACCTCAAGATTCCGGATTCCCCCTCCCTCTACTCCCCCCACAGTACCCGAATCGGCTCGGTTATGTCAATGATGTATCTAGTGTTTGCTAGGTGTCTTCCCACCAAGTTTCATCTCGATCCCTGCACTCATAGCGTTTCCCAAGATTTCCGGTTGCCCCCTCCAGCTCCCCCCAAAAGTCACCGGATCCGGTCCGGATTTTAAGTGGGTCGTCTGAGGCATGAGGTCTTTCCAAATATCAAGTTCCATCGAGATCCGATCACCCGTTCAAAAGTTATAAATACCTCAAGATTCCGGATTCCCCCTCCCTCCACTCCCCCCCACAGTGCCCGAATCGGCTCGGTTATGTCAACGATGTATCTAGTGTTTACTAGGTGTCTTCCCACCAAGTTTCATCTCGATCCCTCCACTCATAGCGTTTCCCAAGATTTCCGGTTGCCCCCTCCAGCTCCCCCCAAAAGTCACCGGATCCGGTCCGGATTTTAAGTGGGTCGTCTGAGGCATGAGGTCGTTCCAAATATCAAGTTTCATCGAGATCCGATCACCCGTTCAAAAGTTAAAAATACCTCAAGATTCCGGATTCCCCCTCCCTCCACTCCCCCCACGGTGCTCGGATCGGGGAAGTGACTATTTCCAACTTAATCATTTGGGGTCCCTGATATGCCTGCCAAGTTTTATCATCCTAGCTTATGTGGAAGTGCCCGAACTAGCAAAACCTGGACAGACCGACAGACCGACAGACCGACAGACCGACAGACCGACGGACGGACAGAAATTGCGATCGCTATATGGCACTTGGCCGAAGGGCAAGTGCCATAAAAAATCTTGCAGGACTTTTTACTGGGATTAACCTTATCTCCACTGGGATAAGATTAATCCGAATTAGATATAGTCTTATCTCGGTAGAGACAACATTAATCCCAGTAGCAAATACTGCAAGATTTTTTTTTTTACAGTGTATTGAGATAAAATTATCTCTAATTCGGATTAATGTTATCCCCGGATATAAGATTAATCCCAGTAGCAAATACTGCAGTTAACTTTATTCCTTTCTCGGAGAAACTTTTTACAGTGTATTTACTAAAATCCTCCTTTTTTGTCATACAAAATTGACCGTTTTCCATCAGCACGCCTGCTTTACCGGCACGAAGAACGATGGGCATGAACCCTATTCTAATCTCTTCTCCTTCTTCTAGCACACCTCGCACTATTTAATTTAATAAGGTAAAACTAAACACAGCTTTTAACAAATTATGCACGGCTTCGGCTCTTTTAAGCCTTTCCCAGACCCAATGACTTCCAGGTAAAACTTGGCAAGATTCAGAAAACCGGTTTTATGCATCAATAGCATGACACGCGAAAACTCGTCGGGAGAAACACTGCGCATGGAAACTAGTCAATCTTGGCAAGTGCAAAGATAAGTGACGTATCGTTAGCGGCTTCAGAATGTAACATATACCATAATTTATAATGTTACGTAACATTATAAAAAATTATAATGTAACATATTATAATATAAACTTACTCCTGGAGCTTAAGAATTAATGAATGCAGTTACGTAAGTAGCATACTTTGTATAGGGCTATGTTGCCCCATGTGTAAATAAGAGTAACAAAATTTGTGTGTTACATGTTGTGTCTTCCTGTCTTTTGTTCTTCTTTCTTTTCTTGTCTTTTCTTTCATACTCCATTTGTGACTTGTGTCTTAAAAATGGGAAATAAATTTCATTCATTCATTCAATCAATTAGTCCTTTAATATAGTTGAGAGACAGGAGCCCGGAACCCAAAACAAAAAAGGAGCCCTGTTTTCAAACAATGTATTCAAACCCTTGCCAAGAAGGGCCGAAATATCGCTGATGAAGAATCGTAGCTGACGTATCCGTTGTAAACATTGTTTGAATATATGTTTCAAATTCAGCTTGGGCTCAAAGAATATTTAGGAGCCCTGTTCTGGGGTTACGATTGTCCTTGTTCTTTGACTTGTTTAGTCGGAATACCGGGAATGTCCCTCCCCCAGCTCTTGAAACCAAGTTACGTCCCTGCTCGTTAGAAGTGGTCATAGAAGAGACTTCAAATGGGTCCCACTGGAACGTATGTTGCCTTGGCCCGAAAGATGTGTTGTGTGATTAAATATCACATCATAAATATCATTATACCCACTAGTGGTGGTGGTGGTGGGGGCGGGGGGAACAAAATCAAGAAGTCGCACAGTTTTAATTATGGTAATAATACGATACCAAAAAGATATGCTACTGGCTCTATAAATATGAGTTTGCGTTTTGGGAGGGGACTGGCAATCCTGCTTCGCACTGCAGTATACTGAAAGTCTGCGAACAACTAACGTGAAGGCAAACTATTCGGGCAAAACAGATCAGTGCAGTTCAATGTTAACGAAAAGCTCGTAATTTGATTACAGCTTATTGGTAATGCTGTTTCATAGTGTAGGGTACTGACTTTTTACGAAGAAATGAGGATAAAAAAGAACATCCGGATTAGCTGACGTGACGCAGAACAATTCTGGCCAGATAGATTAGCAAAGTTCAAATATTTGCCAACAAATGGCGACTTGGTTACAGCAAAACTGAGTGTCTATGAGGAAAAGAAGATAAAAATAACATCCGGATTTACTAACGTGACGCAGAGCAGTCTTGCCAGACAGATTAGCTAAGTATTAATGCTTGCAGCAAAATGCGACTTGGTTACAGCAAACATTCTTTTTATCGGTACCTCACACTTAAATCTGTCTGAAACGGTCAAGTGCTCCGCTGTAAACAATTAGATCAGAATGTCATTTTGTAATCGCACTCTGGTAATGCTAAAGGTTGAGCTCGACTGATAAGATGGTTATTTACGTCCCAAATCCAGCAAGATTAGTTGCGTTTTTGATTGAAGTTTTGTTCGCCGTTCGCTTAGCCGGTTGCTTAATTTCCGTTTTTGAACGCCGTCGCAGTTCACCGTTTGCTTAATTAGTGTTTTTACGACTCCGGCGATCCTTGCAAGGTCGACGTTTCTTCGACGATTCAAGCAAACTTCGAACTTGCTAGCGCACGAGGTTCGACGGTCAGAGTTTGAAGGACGACCGGCGACCAAAAACGGTATTTAAGCAGAGACCTTTGAGGTTGAAGGTAACTTCGATCAAAAACGCAACTATTGTGAGCACTGTGGCTGCGGCTTGTGTGAAATAACCCCGAGAAAAAAGTCCCCAAGGAAAAAACGTCACCTAACCGTGAAAAAAAACGGTTTAGTAGTTTTTGGTTTTTAGGCACACTCGAGGGCATACTCTCGAGGTCGCAATCAACAAAGAACGCCCCAGATCAAGTTAGACTTTATTTTTCGACACACAAACACATTTGAAGTTTCAGATTATGGTGTCAGTTCTAAGGAAAGAAAGACGGGTGTGAACCAGTATCATGTGGTACCATGTACCTAGGCGACTTTAATCTGTTATTCATACAACAGACTGGTGCTAGCGGGGCTGTATAATGTTCTTGCATTAGCGCATACACTTGCACTAGCACCTTTCTGGAAACTTTTCAACACATCTGATGTTAGAACTATTAGAAGTACTTTTTTCAAATATGCTAAATTCCTGCTTGGGCTGCCGCTGTGGTCTCGTAATCGACGCGTTACACGAAATCATGGAGTTAAAGATCCGATTGAGGCTGCTTTAGAGCGTCGTGCTCGATTTCTGAAATCCCTCGACCCTCTAAATAGCCTCTATCCAGCAATTAAGCAGTAGTTAAGTAGTTATTAAAACAAATTTTGTCTCTCTTGTTTGCATTATGTAGTGCCAATTTAAAATTGTATTTTGTGTGTTGTTCATTTTTCCTTTTTGTTTATTTTTCGATTCTTATACTCCATCAGTGACATTTTTTTTTAAAGATGGGTAATAAACATATTCATTCATTCATGGCGGTTGTCAAAGGGATCGACGAAAAAGAGGCACCGCGCAGCAGGAACGAGTAATTAGAAGAGACTGGCAAGTAGTAAAAGTAGACAAGTATGTGAGAGTTCGTAACTCCGAGCCTAAAAGAAGTCACAGTAAAACACTGTTCCTACCCCTCACTCTGGAGCATGAAAAGGTCATTTTAGTTTTCCTGCCTCTTTTAGTACTCGTGCCTCCTCCAGTATGAGCGTGTTCCACCCTACTTACCGTAGCTACTACGCATGACGTCAAGAATTCTGGCTTTTTGCCGTCAAGGCTGGAACGATTTTTCTATTTTCCAGCAGGATCACACGCCAGGGGCGAAACCGACCAATCACGTTACAGAGATGCGTAGTAACTACGCTTACTACGCTCCCGAGCATGGTAAGCAAGTAACTATTAGTTACTATTCCGACAAGGTTGGAACGGTCAGCGTAGTAACTTTTCGTGAGGATGGAACGGAAATAGTAACTATTGTTCGAAGGGTGGAACACGCTCTATGTCGTGTCGTGCAGGGCCTCTTTTCAGTCGATTCCGTCTTCAACTAACGTGCTTCGAAAGAATGAACAGCCCGAAATAGTTTGAAATTCAGAAACAGGAGTGGTGTTCAGACTTTTTGTACTAGGTACAATCGTGTACACTGTAAAACAAAATCTTGCAGTATTTGCTACTGGGATTAATCTTATCTTTATTGAGATAAGATTACCCCTAATTCGGATTAATCTTATCCTCAATAAAGATAAGATTAATCCCAGTAGCAAATACTGCATCCTTACTCGGAGAAACTGTTTACAGTGTACTCGGACGGGCTGTTTCTGTTTGTTTTTTTCTCACCAATATCTCTCCTGGGGGAAGTTTTATAATCTTCTCACCGGTGATCTCATTAGATCCAACCTTCCGAGAGGGACAGTGGTTAGTCCGAAAACGGATTAGGCCGGGTAGCAGTCACTACTGAATCCAACAAGACCAAAGGTTTCGATGGGATCCCAATTATTAATATTTGATCCAGACAATTTGGTCTTGTAGACATCCGGCCTTCGCCAGACTCCGGGAATATTTGTACTATTAAGAATTAGAAACAGGCCAATGGCTAATCACCTGAGAAAACCAAGTTCTGATATGGATTCAGCATATGAGTATTTACGCCTATACTTCATATCTACTTTGAGGAAAGTGATCAAAACTTCCTGCCTTACTTCCGCAAATCTCCGGTTTCGGCCGGATGGTTCCGGCCACTGTGTGTCCAGCAAAAACTCTCAAAAAAGAATTCACGTTTCTCCTTACCCCTATATCGAACATCTAATCAACGTCAGATAAAGCTTTACATTCTCAGGTTTTTGGCCGGATTCCAACCGAACAACCTGTCCAACGAGAAAATAATTTTCGGCTCTGGATTCAGCATGCCTCTTTACCACTACATCGAACCTCTAATCAACTTCAGATAAATTTTCACTTATAAAAATTTTTCCGGTTTCATCCCGATTCCGGGCAAACTATATACATGGGTAGAAAATGGTTGTCAAATTCGGAATCAGCATGTCTTCTTACCCCTAAATCGAACATCTAATCAACTATAAAAACTATATTCAAATAATGCATAAAACGGATACGTCATCTACGATGCTTTGGCAGCGATATTTCGGCCCTTCTTGGCAAGGGTCCTCGTCATAAAGCGTGTTCCACCACTTACCTTGGTTACTACGCATGACGTCACGAACTCTGGCTTTTTGCCGTCAAGGCTGGAACGAATTTTTCTATTTTGTGAATCCGAATAATCAGGTTACAGAGATGCGTAGTTACCACGCTTACTACGCTCCCAGCATGGTAAGCAAATAGTTACTATTAGTTACTATTTCGAGAAGGTTGGACGGTCAGCGCAGTAACTTTTTACGAGGTTGGAACGAAAATAGTAACTAATAATTACTATTGTTCGAACGGTGGAACACGCTCTGTCCTCTCCTTCCTGCTAAGTTGGATAACTGTCTACATGTCTGGGCTGTGAAAGTTCCGTACTTCATAGATAAATATTCCTTGGGCCCAAGCTGACTTTGAAACATATATTCAAATAATGCATAAAACGGATATGTTTCAAAGTCAGCTTGGGCTCAAAGAATTAATTTTTAGGTTATTTGTATTTTATTAATCGTAGTCTAGCATGTTATTGACCATATTTATCATAAGACGTCGGTATAAATGTCGCAAAATTGTATATATTTGTAGATTGTTCTGTTATGATGTTATGTTTCGAAGTAAAAACAACCCATCGGCTTGTCCGTTATCTGTTTTTTAGATTATACTGAATATTGAATAACTACAAAACTTTTACTTTTAACAATTTTTTCGGTTTTGGCCGGATTTCGGGTGAACTACTTGTCCGAAATGATTTTCATATAAATTTTCAGCATGTTTTCTTGCCCCTAAATCGAATATCTAATCAACTTTACATACAACTTTTACTTCTAACAACTTTCCGGTTTTGGCCGGATTCCTGGCGAACTACTTATCCGGCGAGAAAATGATTTCGTATCGTGTTCAGCATGTCTTCTTACCTCTAAACCGACTATCTCATTAGCTGTTAAAAAACATTTGTTCGCCCCTTAATCTGATCCCCCACCCCTAAATGTAGGGCTACATAGCCCATCTTCGAACTCTACCTCACACCACGTTTCATCAAAATATCTCATTCCCCTCAAGACTTATCGTGTTCACAGACAGACGGACAACTTTTACGAAGTCATAGGTATCCCTCCACTTACGTTTTGGGATCCCAAAAACGACTTACAGGTAAAACCCCAGAACACCGGTGAGTACAGTCAAGGCATAAAGAAAACATCTATTAGTGAATTTTAGATGCGAAAGTTCAAGGCTGAAACTTTTGGCATGGCGACGTTTCTGGATTTATGGACCTTTCTTCTGGGATGTTCTGCTATGGAACGTTCCGCAAGGAGCGTTCCTTGGAGTCGAATTTCTGCAGACTACCCGTAAATATCACGGTGTAAAAATATTGGTGCCTATCCTCCTCGTACGCTGATCAGCCTTCCTGCGCCAGTCCTATTTTGGTATACACCAACTAGGTCAGTGCGCACTCCCTCCCTTTCTGAAAGAGGACATAAAACAAAATTTGTCTTCGAACTAAAATTATCTATCTGCTTCGCGATAGGGCCCCTTGTTTGATTGGTTGGATGGCGGGCCAAACGAAAACATGCTGTGGAACTGATCCTAAAACAAGAGCTACGAGCTCATATGGCACTTGTACGAGTAGGCTGTACAAGAACGACACCTCACTAATCTTTTCATTTGCCATATTTCACTATTTTCCGTGTTAGTTATGCTCCGAAAGAGTTTTCGCGTCTCATGCTACAGATGCGTAAAACCGGTTATCTGGATCTGGATATTTAGTTTCACTCATTTGTGAGCAGTTCCGGCATCGTCTCGATTGTCTGTAGCAAATGCACATGACTGTTCAAACTTTCATCCAAATAAATCCATTTGTTTGATCCCTAGACGTGCTACACGATTTCCGGTACTCACTCTATCTCCACCTACCGTGGCCGAGACTGGTTCGGAATAAAAAAAATCGACCACCTAAAGCATCTTCTTTTATACCATCTATCAAGTTTCACTCGAATCTGAGCATTTTTGGGAAGTTCCGGTACCCCCCCCCCCCTCCCACCAACGTTGTCGGAGCCGGTTCGGGCCCAATCTCTTAATTCCCTGTTCCTGTCCATCAAGTTTTACTGAAATTGGAGTATAGCCTATCTGCAAGTTTCCAGTACCCCCCCCCCCCTACCTTGGCCGAATCCGGCCCGGACGCCAAATAACAAATCTAGGCCGCATAAACTCGGCACTGTCGAATTTGCATCTCATTCGGTCCATCCGTTTGGTTTTTATGCATGTCAAAAGTCCCCCCACCCCCAATTCCCCTAATCGTGGTCGCATATGTTTCGAACGCATGTTTTACCTGTCGAGGCCATCGATTCGTATCACCCATGAATTTTCACTCGAATCAGACCACTCGTTTGCAATTTATAGAAGTCAATTTCCATATTTCTCTTCTCTTGCTCCCCAAAAAATGGTCGGATCTAGGAACGGAAGTTTCCAGGGGTATGTTGTGTCAGGTTCTTAAGTCAAGATAATTCGGGTCGCTAATATGCCTGCAAAGTTTCGTTGTCGTTTTACATCTGGAACTATTCTAACTCACGACTACCGGAATTCCAGGAAACCCCATCCAACTCCCCCACAGAGCCCCGAAACCATCTGGCTCCGTCAATTTCATCTAGGCCTAATGCTTGTTCCATCCATTAAGTTTCGTCCCAATCCCTCTGCTTTTAGAGTTTCTTGAGTTTCCCCCCCCCCCCATCCCCACAGGTATCGGACCCGACTCGGACGTGACACTGAACGTCCGAGGCGATAGCTCACCAGACAAGTTTCATTCAAATCCGATCACCCGTTCAAAAGTTATGCACGCCACTAGATTCCGGACTCCCCATCCACCCACTCCCCCCACGATCGTCGGGTCGGGGAAACGGCTGTTCTCAAGTCAATCTGTTTGGATCCCTGACATACCTGCCAAGTTTCATCGACCTAGGACATCAGGAAGAATACCGAACTCGCGGGATCGCTAGAAATCCGGACCCCCACCCCAACTCCCCCACAGTGCCCTGATCCGGTCCGGTTATGTCAATGACGTGTCTAGGACTTGTGCTTGTTTTTCCAACCAAGTTTCATCCCGATCCCTCCACTCTAAGCGTTTCTCAAAATTTCCGGTTCCCTCCTCCAACTCCCCCCTGTGTTATCGGATCCTGCCCGGATTTAAAGTGAGATGTCTGAGACACGAGGTCATCCTAAATATCAACTTTCATCAAGATCCGATCACCCGTTCGCAAGCTAAAAATACCTCAAATTTTGGCTTCACCCTCCCTCCACTCCCCCCTCAGATGGTCGAATCGGGGAATTGACGATTTCCTATTTAATCTGGTCGGGTCCCAGACATGCCTGTCAATTTCCATCATCCCAGCACATCAGGAAGCACGGAACTCGCGGGATCACTACAAATTCGGACATCTCTCCCCCCCCCCCCAACTCCCCCAAAGTGAGCGGATCCGTTCCGGTTATTTCAGTCACGTATCTAGGACTTTTGCTTGTACTATCCACCAAGTTTCATCCGGATCCCTCCACTCTGAGTGTTTTCCAAGATTTCCGGTTTCCCCCTCCAACTCCCCCCCAATGTCACCGGATCCGGTCTGGATTTAAAATAGAGGGTCTGAGACACGAAGTCCTTCCACATATCAAGTTTCATTAAGATCCGATCACCCGTTCGTAAGCTAAAAATATCTCATTTTTCCTATTTTTTCCGGATTCCCCCTCCCTCCACTCCCCTCCAGATGGTCGGATCGGGGAAGCGACCATTTCTAATTTAATCTGGTCCAGTTCCTGATATGCCTGCCAAGTTTCATCGTCCTAGCTTATCTGGAAGTGCCCGAACTAGCAAAACCGGGACCGACAGACCGACTGACGGACAGAAATTACAATCGCTATATGGCACTTGAGTAAGCTCAAGTGCCATACAAATTTGGTATACAACAAGTAGGTCAGTGCGCACTCCCTTTCTGAAACAGGACATGAAACGAAATTTTTCTTTGAACTAAAATTATCTATGTGCTTAGCGATAGCCCCACTTTTTTGATTGGTTGAACGGCGGGCCAAACGGAAACATCCTATGGAACTGATCCTAAAAACAAGAGCTACGAGCTCATATGGCACTTGTTACGAGTAGGTGGTACACGAAAGTAGATGAGGACGTCTCGAAATACACCCGCCATCCAAAAATGCGGTTCCGAAAGAGAAATAGGATATTTAGTTTCACTCACTTCTGAGCAGTTCCGGCATAATCTCGTATGATGTGCAGCATATGCGCACGACTGTTCAATCTTCCAAGTTTCAGCCCAATAAATCCACTCGTTCGACCCCTAGACGTGTTACACCATTTCCGTACTCCCTCCATCTTCCCCTACCGTCGTCGAATCTGGTTCGGACTAAAAAATGGATCATCTAAAAAGCATCTGCTTTTATACCATCTATCAAGTTTCACTGAAATCTGATCATTTTTGGAAAATTCCGGTATCCCCCCCCAACACCCCGTTGGACCTCTGATTCCCTCTTCCCCTCCATCACGTTTTATTGAAATCGGAGCATAGCTTATCTGCAAATTTTCAGTACCCCCCCCCCCCCCCCCAGGGTTCCCGGGTGGCTAAAATACCAGCCGGTTAATATCGGCTAATAGGTGATTTCTGCCGATACGGTTAAAATCAAGTGGCATGGATAAAATGAAGTAACTGGCTAAAATCAAAACTGCTACTATGTGATTTTAATAGCACTCCGCTATTCTAAGACTGTCATAATTCTTTCATGTATTAAAGATTGTAGTTCATGTTAGCCTAGAGAGGACGGAAGGATGCAGAATAATGTCAAGACTGAATAGGTGTAGGCTAAGTCATATCTGCTATTATAAATGGCACTGAAGCTAGGTTCCTTCATTTTTATGCACAAGTTTCTGCTGAGAATCCCTACAGAGCTGCCGTGTAACATACTATCAAGAAAACAAGAAGGACAAGCCATAAAATTACAAGCTCAATTCTTGAAGTAGCCTATTTACTATCCGCGTATCGTATCAACATGTACAACAAATCGCCTCCGCAGTTTCTAATAGCCTCCTCGCTTTAATATAATACGGTACGAACTCCCGGTATAAATAAATCGCAGGAAGCAACGTGACCTGATGACTCACTCGTGTCAACCCCAAACCGGTTTTCTGGATTGGAGTAGGCGAGCTAATTAGTCCGGGAATCAACCCTGGTTGAAAAATAGTCGGAAAACAATGAACAAACAACAGTAAAGATTGATACGTAAAAAGATCAGTGCGGTTTGATTTAGCCAGTTCGAACGCATGTCTTACATGTCGAGTTCATAGATTCGTATCACCCATTAAGTTTCACTCGAATCAGACCACTCGTTCGCAATTTGCAGCAGTTTCCATATTTCCCTTCCCTCGCTCCCCCCAAGATGCTGCCTGCAAAGTTTCGTTCTCTTAGTACATCTGGAACTATTCTAACTCACGACTACCGAAATTATAGGCCCCCTCCCCCCAGAGCCCCGAAACCATCTGTTCCCGTCAGTTTCGTATATAGGCCTAATGCATGTTCTCCCAATTAAGTTCCGTCCCAATCCCTTTGCTTTAAGCGTTTTCTTAGTTTCCCCCCCCCATCCCCCGCAGGTATCGGACCCGATCTAGACTTGACACCCTGAGGCGATAGCTCTTTCAAACTGACAAGTTTCATTTAAATCCGATCACCCGTTCAAAAGTTATGCATGCCACTAGATTCCGGACTCCCCATCCATCCACTCCCCCCACGATGGTCGGATCGGAGAAACGACTATTCTCAAGTCAATCTGATCGGATCCCTTACATACCTGCAAAGTTCCATCGTCCTAGCACATCAAGAAGTACGCCGGACTCGCGGGATCACTAGAAGTCCGCCCCCCCCCTACTCCCCCACAGTGCCCGGATCCGGTCCAGTTATGTCAATGACGTATCTAGGACTTGTGCTTTTTCTTCCCACCAAGTTTCATCCCGATCCCTCCACTCTAAGCGTTTGTCAAAATTTCCGGTTCCCTCCACCAGCTCCGCCCCCCCCCCCCAGTGTCATCAGATCCGGTCCGGATTTAAAGTGGGACGTCTGAGACACGAGGTCATCCTAAATATCAACTTTCATCAAGATCCGACCAACCGTTCGCAAGTTAAAAATACCTCAATTTTGGCTTCCCCGTCCCTCCACCCTCCCCCCAGGTGGTCGGATCGGGGAAGTGACTATTTCCTATTTAATCTGGTCGGATCCTTGGCATGCTTGCCAATTTTCATTGTCCTAGCACATCAGGAAGCATCGAACTCGCGGGATCACTAGAAATTAGGACTCCCCCCCCCAACTCCCCCAAAGTGAGCGGATCCGTTCCGGTTATGTCAGCCAGGTATCTAGGACTTGTGCTTGTTCTTTCTACCAAGTTTCATCCGGATCTCTCCACTCTAAGCGTTTTTCAAGATTTTCGGTTTCCCCTTCCAACTCCCCCCAATGTCACCGGCGTCTGAGACATGAGGTCCTTCCATATATCAAGTTTCGTTAAGATCCGACGACCCGTTCGTAAGCTGAAAATATATAATTTTTCCTAATTTTTCCGGATTCCCCGTCCCTCCACTCCCCTCAAGACCCACCCCCAAGATTCATCGGATCCGGTCCGGACTTGAAATGAGGCATCTGAGACACGAGATCTTTCCAGATATCAAGTTTCATTAAGATCCGATCACCCGTTCGAAAGTGATGAATGTTCCTACTTTCCGGATTCCGCCCCCTCTTCCACGATGGTCGGATCGGGCAAGTGACTATTTCCAACTTAGTCTGGTCGGGTCCCTGATATGCCTGCGAAGTTTCATCGTCCTAGCTTGCGTGGAAGTGCCCAAACTATTATTTATGTTTCTTGACTATGTCCATGTTAATCAGGTCGTCAATCTTTTAACAATATATACTCCCGCATTCGCTCCCTAATCCATCCAACATTCCTGACAAGTTCCATTATCCTAACAATGTAATTTGTTTAGATTATCCACTTTGTGCATATTCCCGCATTCGCTCTCTCACACATGGGCTCGTGGCCCAGTTCGTAGAGCGTTCGCTTTACAACTCAGTGGTTCTTGGTTCGCTCCCGCATTCGGGCAGCGCTTTTTTTTGCTACTTTTCGCTCCACTTTTGCTTTATAGTTTCCGGACTCCCGGATCCGGGGAAAGTCGGATTGAAGAAATGATTAATTGTAAGTTGATCTGGTCCGGTCCCTGATATGCCTGCCAAGTTTCATCGTCCTAGCTTATCTGGAAGTGCCCGAACTAGCAAAACCGGGACCGACAGACCGACTGACGGACAGAAATTACAATCGCTATATGGCACTTGGCCGAAGGGCAAGTGCCATAAAAACTGATATACAACAAGTAGGTCAGTGGGCACTCCCTTTCTGAAACAGGACATGACACGAAATTTTTCTTTGAACTAAAATTATCTATTTGCTTAGGCATAGGGCCACTTTTTATGGCACTTGAGCTTACTCAAGTGCCATATAGCGATTGTAATTTCTGTCCGTCAGTCGGTCTGTCGGTCTGTCGGTCTGTCGGTCTGTCGGTCCCGGTTTTGCTAGTTCGGGCACTTCCAGATAAGCTAGGACGATGAAACTTGGCAAGCATATCAGGAACTGGACCAGATTCAATTAAAAATTGTCGCTTCCTCGATCCGACCATCTGGAGGGGAGTGGAGGGAGGGGGAATCCGGAAAAAATAGGAAAAATGAGATATTTTTAGCTTACGAACGGGTGATCGGATCTTAATGAAACTTAATACATGGAAGGACTTCGTGTCTCAGACCCTCCATTTTAAATCCAGACCGGATCCGGTGACACTGGGGGGAGTTAGAGGGGGAAACCGGAAATCTTGGAAAACACTTAGAGTGGAGGGATCCGAATGAAACTTGGTGGAAAGTACAAGCAAAAGTCCTAGATACGTGACTGATATAACCGGAACGGATCCGCTCACTTTGGGGGAGTTGGAGGGGAGGGGGGGGGGAGAAGTCCGAATTTGTAGTGATCCCGCGAGTTCCGTGCTTCCTGATGTGCTGGGACGATGGAAATTGACAGGCATGTCTGGGACCCGACCAGCTTAAATAGGAAATCATCAATTCCCCGATTCGACCATCTGGGGGGGGGGGGAGTGGAGGGAGGGTGAAGCCAAAATTTGAGGTATTTTTAGCTTGCGAACGGGTGATCGGATCTTGATGAAAATTGATATTTAGGATGACCTCGTGTCTCAGACACCTCACTTTAAATCCGGGCCGGATCCGATGACACTGGGGGGAGTTGGAGGAGGTAACCAGAAATTTTGAGAAACGCTTAAAGTTCAGGGATCGGGATGAAACTTGGTGGGAAAAACAAGTACAGGTCCTAGACACGTCATTGACATAACCGGACCGGATCCGATGACACTGGGGGGAGTTGGAGGAGGGAACCGGAAATTTTGAGAAACGCTTAAAGTGGAGGGATCGGGATGAAACTTGGTGGGAAAAACAAGCACAGGTCCTCGACACGTCATTGACATAACCGGACCGGATCAGGGCACTGTGGGGGAGTTGGGGTGGGGGTCCGGATTTCTAGCGATCCCGCGAGTTCGGCATACTTCCTGATGTCCTAGGGCGATGAAACTTGGCAGGTATGTCAGGGATCCAAACAGATTGACTTGAGAACAGCCGTTTCCCCGAACCGACCATCGTGGGGGGAGTGGGTGGATGGGGAGTCCGGAATCTAGTGGCGTGCATAACTTTTGAACGGGTGATCGGATTTGAATGAAACTTGTCTGGTGAGCTATCGCCTCGGACGTTCAGTGTCACGTCCGAGTCGGGTCCGATACCTGTGGGGATGGGGGGGGGGAAACTCAAGAAACTCTAAAAGTAGAGGGATTGGGACGAAACTTAATGGATGGAACAAGCATTAGGCCTAGATGAAATTGACGGAGCCAGATGGTTTCGGGGCTCTGTGGGGGGAGTTGGAGGGGGTTTCCTGGAATTCCGGTAGTCGTGAGTTAGAATAGTTCCAGATGTAAAACGACAACGAAACTTTGCAGGCATATTAGTGACCCGAATTATCTTAACTTAAAAACCTGACACAACATACCCCCGGAAACTTCCGTTCCTAGATCCGAGCATTTTTGGGGGAGCAAGAGAAGAGAAATATGGACTTCTATAAATTGCGAACGAGTGGTCTGATTCGAGTGAAACTTCATGGGTGATCCGAATCGATGACCTCGACATGTAAAACATGCGTTCGAACCATATGCGACCACGATTAGGGGAATTGGGGGTGGGGGGACTTTTGACATGCACAAAAACCAAACGGATGGACCGAATGAGATGCAATTCGACAGTGCCGAGTTTATGCGGCATAGATTTGTTATTTGGCGTCTGGGCCGGATTCGGCCAAGGTAGGGGGGGGGGGGGGGGTACTGGAAACTTGCAGATAGGCTATGCTCCAATTTCAGTCAAACTTGATGAGGGAATTAAGAGATTGGGCCCGAACCGGCTCCGACAACGTTGGTGGGAAGGGGGGGGGGGGGGTACCGGAACTTTCCAAAAATGCTCAGATTCGAGTGAAACTTGGAAGATGGTATAAACGAAGATGCTTTAGGTGGTCGATTTTTTTTTATTCCGAACCAGATTCGGCCACGGTAGGTGGAAATAGAGTGAGTACCGGAAATCGTGTAGCATGTCTAGGGATCAAACAAATGGATTTATTGGGATGAAAGTTTGAACAGTCATGTGCATTTGCAATCGAGACGATGCCGGAACTGCTCAGAAATGAGTGAAACTAAATATCCTATTTCTATTTCCGAACCGCCTTTTTGGATGGCGGGTGTATTTTGTGACGTTTTCATCTACTTTCTTGTACAGCCTACTCGCACAAGTGCCATATGAGCTCGTAGCTCTTGTTTGATTGGTTGAATTGCGGGCAAAATGGAAACATGCTTTGGAACTGATCCTAACAAAAATTGGTATACAACAAATAGGCCAGTGCGCACTCCCTCCCTTTCCGAAGCAGGACATGAAACGAACTTTTTCTTTGAACTAAAATTATCTATTTGCTTAGCGATAGGGCCACTTTTTTGATTAGTTGAACGGTGGGCCAAAATGAAACATCCTATGGAACTGATCCTAAAAAAATTTGGTATACAAAAAGTAGGTCAGTGGGCACTCCCTTTCTGAAACAGGACATGTAACGAAAATTTTCTTCGAACTAAAATTATTTTATTTGCTTCGCGATAGGGCCCCTTTTTTGATTGGTTGAATGGTGGGCCAAACGGAAACATCCTATGGAACTGATCCTAAAACAATTTACTTGTTATCGATTCTTACTATCAAAAAGAAAACACAAACACAAGGACACTCCGCTCTGAGACAGGGAAGTGTCCTTATAGTGTTGACATGGCATTTCAGAGCTGATGCGATTCCAGCAGATCCGAGTCCAAGACGAGTAGGAATCCTTGAAAAAGGCGTCTCGAGACGAGTCCAGAGTCCGAGTCCACCAGCTCTGTGACATTTACGATCGACAGAAACACTGTTAGTTCTATGTTCAGGTCACATCCCAGTCCCCCCCCCCCCTTCTTCGTTTATCAGCCTTTATGCCATATTCGATGGTCACTTACGGCGAGCTCTGGGCATCAAATCTAACCGTTTCGACTAAATTTAAATGGAACGACCTATAGCCTATCAATTTTGTCTTATTTAAATCTGTATAATAATGTCAAAGTTGAAAAGTAGGGAAGTGAGGTGGCTTTGATGTTATTGTAACGTGATTCGAGTCTTTATATTTTTATTGCTTTTGTATGCTTTGCCACTGCAGCAGAGAAGGTGTTCTGAAAGTGCAGAAGTATCGCTAAAGAATACAAAGAACGACATTCGTCTTTAATAATTATTTATAATTCCCAGCCAGCTTGGGCAAAATAACCCATTAACTTATTCGCACGAAAATGACTTTCAGATGAATGGCATCCCCGACAAAACGCACGTCATGATGATGGCTTGCCCCGTCGAATGACGCAATCAAAAAGTCCACGAGGGGATGCTCACTCCTAAAATAGCTGTACGTAAGTGTCCAATGACCAGAGCGCCCAATCTGTGCCCACGGAGGCTGTACAGTTGTGCCCACCAAGTGAGCAGCCCCTCGAACGACCCGAAGTGTACTTACTTTGATAGGGAAATAATTGACTCCATACATGTCCAAATCTTGCACAATTTTCAGGTACTCCATTTCTGCCTCGTCACGTGACATGCCCATGTGATCTGCATACCATGTGCGAATTCGCTCCTCCCACATTTCTGACGTCATTTGATATTGTTCCATAACTCGAGCGGGTAGAAACTCCTCCAAAACAAGAGTACCGGGCTTGTATACTTCTGGGTCGAAGTCGCCATACTGTAAAAGTAAATGTTTCAGCCGCCGATTTGACAACCGCAACACATTTGAGCCACTTGCCATACAACATCTTGGTTGAAACTTGTCTATCCACCAGTTTCAATTCAATCTTATTATTATCACAAGGCAGTGACCGGAACTGAGGGGGGATTTCGAGGGGGGATCGGGGATTTCTTGCGATGTACTCTCGGACGCGTGATCCGATCCGGATGGAAACTGGATGGAACTTGATATGGAACTGGATGGAGCTTCGTGATTCTTCGAAGGCTGATAATTTTCGGCCTATCGCAATCGCTTCGAACCTTTCCAAAGTTTTTAGCGTTTAATTTTGACTCGTGTTGAGACTTTTTTGTCGACATCGTAGAATCAATTTGCTTACAAACGGAGACTTTCAGTCGAATTTGCTATATTTATTCTGCGATGCGTAGTCGAATATTACTGGCTTTTCTCAACTTATGTTTATGCTTGTTTCATAGATGTGAGCAAAGCGTTGGATCCCGTAAACCAAGGTAGACTCCTTTCCGTTTCGAAGAAGAGAGGTGTTCCCCAAGTCTACCTTTGCATTTTGGCTCTTTGCTTTAAAAATCAACGGTTTCGTGTTTGTTGGGGAAATGTTATACGTTCTTCTTTTTCCGTAGAAAATGGAGTAAGGCAAGGTGGAGTGCTATCCGCTTATCTGTTAATTCTGTATTGAACATTCGCCTTAGCGCTAGCGGTTTGGACTGTCACATTGGTCCGCGTTGTTTTAATAACCTTAGTTATGCTGACGATTTAGTGTTGCTGGCGACTTGCCCAAGCGCACTAAATAAGTTGCTTTTGGTTTGCCCATCATTTGCTGAAGAATATGATATTCTTTTTAATGCAAAGAAAACCGAGTGTGTTTGTTTTCGACCAAAATCGTCAACTACCCTTTTTATCCCTCCAATTAAGCTTGGGGGGGGGGGGGATGTACTGAGTTTTGTAACGCACTTTCGTTTATCTCGGTTTTCTTTTTTACCAACATTTAAACGATGATGTACATATTAGGCATACTCTGAGGTCAGTGTATGCACGTGGTAACCTACTCCTTAGAAAGTTTTCTTTTTGCTCTTCAGAAGTGAAAACTTTTCTTTTCCGTTCATACGAGTATTTTGGGTCTTTCGTTGGTTTGCTCTAACAGTAAACAAGGGATAAGTGAGCTGCGTGTGGCTTATAATGATTTTTCGATATCTTCACAAGATACCTCAATCAGCAAGCGCGACTGAGGTTTTCGATGATTTCCGTGTGCTCAATTTCTCCCAACCCCACCTATTGTGTAAAACTTCGCTTAAACAGCGTTTAGTTGAATCCGATAATGAATACATCCTTGTGCTTTGATCTACATGGCTCCGCCTATCTCTGCCAATTTGGCAGAAGTTGTATGAGCCTGGTTAGGTATGTTTGCTTTTTTGTCCATGTGATATTTGCACTTGTTGCCGCGTTCCTTCTTTTTTTGTCTTCTTCTTTTTTCCTGTTTTCTTTGTGATATGGTAATTTTTTACTGGAATAAAAGTTGATTGATTGATTAATTGATATTTGGCGAGGACCACCTAGATGGTCCACTTGTACGCCCGGACCATATGCGATCCTTAACAAGTGCCATATTTTATTTTTTTTTTTTTTTTTTTTGCGAAAGAAATAGAAAACCGTGATTTTCGGGGTTTTTTTTCTTGATCAGCTAATTATCCCTCTAGGATGATGTGCGAGGGATAAATATAAATTCGGATATTTGAAAGATTTGAGATAAAAAAGGGCTCTTCTAGAGAGACAACTGTGTAAACAGGATGAATATCTTTACGAGGTTCTGTCATGGCGCGCACCCTTTTCTTCTGGTTTTTAGTTACATCTCGTCTTATTGTCTGTTGGTTCCGCATCGTTCTCCTGTTGTGATTGTGGTGGATTTTATGATTTAGTTTTGTTTTGTTTTTCGCTGAGGACGGTTTGCCGGAAGTGCAACCGAAATATCCGAATTTATATTTATCCCTCGCACATCATCCTAGAGGGATAATTAGCTGATCAAGAAAAAACCCCGAAAATCAAGGTTTTCTATTTCTTTCGTAATGAAGGGTCAGCTTGGCTTCAAACCTTATATTTTTTTTTGCCATATGAGGTTTCAGCTCTTGCCTAGTTTCAATCCTATCTTATCATAAGGAATCGTCAAATTTGGCCTACGGTATGATAAAAGAGAAAGGAGTGTAGCGGGTTGTTCCTGAAACTGAATATGTTTTGATTTTGAAGGAATTAATCAATTTATTGTTCATCAAATTTTGCCACTGGAGGACCTGAATGAAGCAAAAATGAAGAAAGAGAACAGCAACACAACAATAATACAAGAAGACCAAAGGTTCCGATGGAATCCCAAAACTGAATATTTATAAGACTACTTGATCCGGACAATCGGGTCTTGTAGATTTGCCGTCTCTATCCATAATTAACCACTCATGAGAAAACCAAGTTCATATATGGATTAAGCATGCATGTTTACCCCTATATATCATACCCAAACTAAATGAAAGTCTTTTACTTTCACAAATTCATCGTTGCATCTGTATTCCAGGTGAACTGCATGCAGAGCAAAAGAGATGGTGACACCGAGAGGCGAACCAAGAACTTTCGATCCAAATTTCAAGGTTTGTCAAATTTCGGTAAAATTACCTGTCAGAAAATAAAGTTTAGATATGGATTCATCGAGTTTTCTTGCCCCCGATACGAATCTCTTGTTCAGTTAATAATGATGTTTTTTTTGTTTACCAAACTTCCGGTTTGGCCGGATTCCGGGTAAACTTCTTGTCCGACGAGGAAATTAGCTTCAGATCTTGATGCAGCATGTCTCCTCACCTTTTATATAACTATCTCTTTAGGTTTCAAACTTCCTGGCGGATTTTCGGTTTCGGCCGGATTCCGGTGAACTACTTGCCCAGCAAGAAAATAAAGCTCATAAGCGAATTCAGCCAGTCACACTACCCACATGTCGAACGTCTAATCAACTTCAGATAAAACTTTTACTTTTAATAAATTTTCCGGTTTTGGCCGGATTGCGGATGAACTACTTGTCCGGCAAGGAAGTAGTGTCATATTCGGATTGAGATTGTTCCTTTACCAATAAATTATTTATCTCATTAGCTTTTAAAAAATATTTTTTCCCCTTAATTTGAGACCCCCCCCCCCCATATACAGTTACAGAGCCGGTCTACGAACTTGACCTGTACTTTGACCCAAAGAATCCTTATACGAAGTTTGAAGAAATTATCTCAACCCCTTCGAGAGTTATCGTGCTAACAGAGGGACAGACATACGGACGGACAAACTTTGCCCAAGTCATAGGTATCCGGTCACTACCTTTATGGGATCCCAAAAAGGTACAATATCCAGCTTATACACTAAAACAAGAAATGCATAGTTACGTAGGCTATATTAGGTTTTTACGTAAATTTGATTTGGTCTGTCGACCACAAATGCCATGTCAGGCATATAAGGACACTTCCTTCGCAAAGAGCGGTGTAATTTCTCACTGCCTGTCATTATTTTGCCCAGTTCCGCGATACCGGGATTCCAGAATCCCTCCCGTTAGCAGAAAATAATCTGTGATCAATCAGAAATGACATATTTATGAGTTTTATACATCCTCTTGTAAAACAGTTGACAGTTTCAGATGTCTTATTTTATTTTTATTTTCTGTCTTGCTCGAAATATGTCGCTACTGGGGGCCTGATTTTTCATGCCTGAAATCTTCCACATTAGGGGGTGGATTAGCGAAAAAACAAAAGCTGAAGATAAGGTTGGGATTTTTGGATACATTATTAAAAGTCGCCTAGAGCGCCATTCCCTGAGGACTCCTCGGGGAATCGAACGGAACGGCAAGAACAGAGGGAGACACTCCACGCCGATTCCGCCTATGGAAAACAATGAGAACACGGGGAATGCTTCCAGAATGGATTTTGTTCGAAAAAAAATCTGCAGTTGACGAAATTAGTTTGGATCTATTTTACTGCTTGTTTTTATTTTATTTTACATTGCACCAACAGCAGCACAAATTGATTCGCTCCAAATCTGAAAGGGAGTCCTTTTGATGATGATGAGCATTCCCCGTCCGTGGGGACTCGCGGGAATACAGTAAGTAAGTAAGTAAGTAATTTATTTATAACCCGCCGTTTTCAGAAAGCGGAGTAAATGAAGAAAGTGAATAAAACACATAAACATACACAAAAAGACACTTAATTTCAATCGTCGGACAGGAAGCAGTGTAGAAGGTGGTGCGCTGGTTGGGTTCTGTTGTCAATGATTTTTTATAGCGACGAAGAAACATCCAAAAGAGTAACACTTGCATCTTGAATTTTGAACTTCTCCGTCAAAGTACGGGGAGCGAGTCCCCGGGACAAACAAAAACGCGGGGACTCCTCAAGTGGAGTCCTCGGGGAACGGTGAGAGTACGCCTTAGATTTATTTTCCCGCAAGCGTTGGTGCCGCACCCGTCTTTTCTTCCCATAAGACTGACGCCATAATGTAAAACAATGTTTTCTGCCTCGATATTTGCCTAAAAGTAACAACTGAATCTCGGGGATGATTTTATGTGGTGACTTTTTTTCACGGGGAGGTTTTTTCTTCGGGGAAGTTTTTTCGTGGGGCCGCTTGACAGTGCCCAAGTGAAACAGTGACCGTGAACCAATTTTCGGAGAAGAAGTTCACAAAATCAGATATTTACGGAAGAACGTTTGATTGTTTTTCCACAAGTTAATTTTCCAGCTTAAGCGGCTTGAGCCTGAAGAGGACGCTTGCCAAGAAGGGCCGAAATATAGCTCTAATAAAATGTAGCTGACTAATCCGTCTTGCGCCGTCAAATATGATCCGCAGTCAGCTTGGGCTGAAGGACTATTTATTGCCCACCCCCTCGCCGGAAGCCACAGTTTGCGACATAGATAACAATCTTATCAATAAAGCTCAACCTTTAGCGTTGACATAGTGAGATCACAAAATGCCGGCTAATCTAATTGTCTGCACTGGCAAGTCTTACCGTTCCAGACCAATTTTAAGTTGGAAGTACTAATTAAAAGTTTGATTTTGCTGTAACTAAGTCGCATGTTTTTCTGCATACGTTTGAACTTCGCTAATCTGCAAGGGCAGAATTGTTCTGCATCACGCTAGCTATCCGGATGCTCTTTTATCTTAGTTTTCGCTGACAATCCGTAACATGCAACACGAAACAATACTCCTTGGGAAAGTCGGGTAGTACGACACATTTTTTCCTTTGTTTTTATGACACTTGCAGCTTCGCTCGAGTGCCACATATCGATCACTTTTCGGTCGGTCGGTCTGTCTGTCCTTCCAAATATCAAGTTTCTTTAAGATCCGATCACCCGTTCAAAAGCTATATATAACCTACCTCAAGATTCAGGATTCCCCCTCCCTCACCCCCCCCCCCCCCCCCGATAGTCGGATCGGGGAACTGACTATTTCTAAACCAATCATGTCAAGTCTCTACTGTTCAAGCCAAGTTTCTCGTCCTAGCACAACCGGAAGTACCTTAACACGCGATCACTGGAATTCTGGACCTCACATCTAAATCCCCCCACAGTGCCCGAATCCAGTCCGGTTCTGTCACTGATGTAATAATAATAATATCTTCGTAAATTAGATGGCACGGCTTTAAGCCCACCAAGTTTCATCTCAATCGCTCCACTCTAAGCGAGTCACAAGATTTCCGATTCCCTCCTCCGACCCCATACCCCCCCCCCCACATTCATAGGATCTGGTCCGGACTTGGAATGGTATATCCGAGACACAAAGTCTTTCTAAACATGAACTTTCATTAAGAACCGATCACCCGTCCCAAAGTTATACCAAGAATAAATAAGGGAAGATTGAGAAGACTTGAATCATGCGACGTGTCTTTCCGCCCGATTCTCAAGTATCGCGGGTGGAGCCTACTCGGCGCTTGTCCCGACCACAGAGTAATTATTGGCGCTGGTTCTTCTGATCGCAGTTTTTAGAAGGAAGGGACAAGTTTCCAAATGTTTTTACTCTAGGCTTAGAAAGTCAGGTAGAATATCCGTCTCTGGAGAAGTGAGAAGTAACATTTACTTCTTCTTTTTTTCACACAAAAATATTCATGTAATCTCCATGGCTGGCAGGTTCATGGTGATGAAAGAAAAGAGTTTTAATAGGATAGATAATGAAACATTTAGACAACTACCCGAGATAATGATATACATTTGGACCAACAATAATAAGTTGTATCCCAAATGTAGACGTTTTGAATGAAATCGTATAGTTGTCAATTTCCATAATCAGTCATTAATTTCAAATTAGGAAATATTTCAACCCAACTGTTTTACCAACTGTTAACTATCCGAGAAATGCTATGAACTAAATTTTGTGTAGAGTGTACAACTTAAAACAAAACATAACAACTCTTTGGGTATAGTTAGTCAGCTATGCCCAAAATTCGAATTTGAATGATGCAAAAACGTGATAATGTAAAAAAAAACGATGATGAAAAAGCGGTCTGTTATTAGCATAGACAACGACAAATTTAGCCAGATGTAAACTGCAACTATCCGAGATAATGAATAATACCTGTTCTAGATGCGATTCTTTACAGTCCTGAGAAGACCAAAATAAAATTACAATGATCACACGGATCCTATTGAATCTGAACTAAATACATGCCTGTTAGGTCTATGCTTCAGCGTTCAAGTTGCTTAATTGCTCCCCTGAGTCATCAAACGCCGCATGCCCTTGGGTTTCACCGTCTTTGTGAAGGTTCGTGATAACATAAGCTTCATGTTGCAAATCTGACCCGAGATTGAAAAGTCGTTTCCATTTGCGTTATCCTCAGAATCAGCACTGTTTGAATTTCCCGCCTTTTCTGACTGCTTCATCACTTTTCGTTGGAGGTAACACTTAATACTGCAAGAGGCAACACGCGAAGCTCCACCCAGGCTCCACCCCCGGTAAATAATATCGGACTAAAAGATATTCAGGATGCTGACAGCAAGGTTATGTGAGTTCTCAATTCTTCCCTTATTTATTCTTGGTTATACATACTGCGAGATTCCGGATTTCCCTTCCCTCCACTCCCTCCACGGTGGTCGGATCGGGGAAGTGACTATTTTTAAGTTAGTTTGGTCTGGTCCCTGATACGCCTGCCAAGTTTCATCGTCCTAGCACTTCTGGAAGTACCCTCACTCGAGAACAATGGACTGACCGACCGACAGACCGAAAAGTGGTCGGTATATGACACTTGAGCGAAGCTGCAAGTGCCATAAAAAAGGAAATGAGCCTACCTTTGCTTGTACTGCATACGAAGCAAGCAGTACCGCAGCTTCAGGTGGGCAGTATATATTCCGGCTAAGGATCATCTGCTTCGACTGCAAGAAGAACAGGTGCTGCGTGGTTTCTTGTACAACTTCTTCAGATATGTCCTCAGGGAAGAATTTAACGAGGAACAGGAAACTGCACGGAAAAGTCTTCCGAACATCTTGATCGAGAACTAAAAATATAACAAAATGAACAAATACAATCCAGGCTACGTGCACTCACAGTCGGATAAGACTTCGGGAACCTACATGCAAATTCCGGAGCGAAGGAGATATTCGCACACCAATGCGAAAATCGACTGTGCGAAAATCAGACTGTGACCGTATCTTTTAAGTAAAGGGAGATTGAGTGGGTGTGACAAGAAGTCACAACCCTACTCTGTACACTGCAAACAAAAAATCTTGCAGTATTTGCTACTGGGATTAATCTTGTCTCTACTGAAATAAGATCACCTCTAATTCGAATTAATCTTATCCCAGTAAAGATAAGATTAATCCCAGTAGCAGATACTGCAGTTAACTTTAATCCTTATTCGAAGAAACTTTTTACAGGGTAGTAAAACACCCGTCTTTCCGATCTTGCAATGTATCTTTAATTCGACTATTCACTTCCTGACCCGGATGAGCGCTAATATCACTGTACCTAAAACTTCTTTATTCCCACGTCTGCGACGTCCAATACTCTATATGACTAAGTCTACAGCACGCCAGTGAACCTCGGGAAGAACGAGAAACGTCGCACGAACGATGCCTATAATTCTGTGTCAACCAATCAACGGCGTTCGTTGGTGAAAGCTGCGGTGACGCTTCCGGGTCTTCCGTTAGGTACACGGCGATTTTTCATCGGTACGAAAGGTTCAAGAGTACTTCTGAGAAGATCTGTAGGCAAAACTAGACCTACGTTGCCCGGGCAACGTGAAGTGTTGCGGCAACCTTTGTCCGGCTTCGCCGAATAAAGTGTTGCGAGAGCAACACTTTGGTTTTGTTTCTTCGCTGTCGGTAAAGTGCTGAAATTATCAACTTATCGAAGCTTTTAAACTGGTATGTTCTAAAAAGAATAATCACATGATCAAAAGCTGTTCTTTAGCGTTGTAAAACCAACAACAAAACAATATTGGAAGAAGGGACCAAATTGACTTTGCGGTCAGTTGAACTTTATCCTTTTCAATCGTAGATATCGTGACGGATGAAAACTTGGAACAATATCTTATATAATCTAGTTGATATTATAAAGCTATCCGTAACTTTTCAGGATTAAAATACCATAGATGACACTATTAATTAGTACAAAACTACCTTATTGTTTTAAATTACCGTATCGTTTGTACCCATTGCGTTAACAGTTAATCCTACGTTATAGCGATAGACCATCGATACAAACTTTCTTACCGTCATATTTACAGAAATCGAATACAATGTGCACCAATTTTCAAAAATTTCCAGCCCCTCGTGAACCGATTCTTACTTACAAGTCCCTCTCCCGTGATTGACATCAAATTCACCGGAAACAAATAATGGATACACCAGCTAGAAAAAGTTGCAAACCCCTCATCGCTGAAGATGATTATAGCATAAGCTTTTTAAACGGGATGTTCTAAAAAGATTAATCATATGGTAAAAATGTAGTCTTCAGAGTTGTAAAAACAACAACAAAATAATATAGGAACAACTGACTAAATTAACTTTGCAGTCAGTTGAACTTTATCCTTTTCAATCGTAGACATCGTGACGGATGAAAACTTGGAACAATATCTTACATAATCTAGTTGGTATTAGAAAGCTATCCGTAACTTTTCAGGATTAAAACACCATAGATGACACTATTAATTATTATGAAACTACCTCATTGCTTTACATTTTCGTTTGTATCCGTTGTGTAAACAGTTAATCCTAGGCTGCATTGATAGACCATCGACACAAACTTTCTTACCGGCAGATTTATAGAAATCAAATACAATGTGCACCCATTTGCAAAAATTCCTAGCCCCTCGTGAACCGATTCCTACTTACAAGTCCCTCTCCCGTGATATACATTAAGTTCACCGAAAACAAATAATGGGTACACCAGCTAGCAAAAGTTGCAAACCCATCATCGCAGAAGATGTTTGTAGCATAACAGCCGATTATTACTTACAAGTCCCTTGCATGTCTTACAATTGGGAACCAAATTGTTCTTACCACCAAATGACAGGTACGCAAACTAGCTAAAGCTGCAAACCCCTCTTTGCCGAAGGTGATTATGACCAACAAAACAATATCGGAAGAAGGGAATAAATTGACTCGGCGGTCAGTTGAACTTTATCCTTTTCAATGGTAGACATCGTGACGGATGAAAACTTGGAACAATATCTTATATAATCTAGTTGGTATTATAAAGCTATCCGTAACGTTTCAGGATTAAAATACCATAGATAACACTATTAATTATTACAAAACTACCTTATTGTTTTATATTACCGTATCGTTTGTACGCGTTGCGTAAACAGTTAATCCTAGGTTATAGTGATAGACCATCGATACAAACTTTCTTACCGTCATATTTACAGAAATCGAATACAATGTACACCAATTTTCAAAAATTTCTAGCCCCTCGTGAACCGATTCTTACTTACAAGTCCTTCTCCCGTGATTGACATCAAATTCACCTCATCGCTGAAAATGATTATAGCATAAAAGCCGATTATTACTTACAAGTCCCATGCATGTCTTACAATTGGGAGCAAAATTGTTCTTACCATCGGATACACCTGAAACAAATAACAGATATACCAACTAGCAAAAGCTGCCAACTCCTCATTGTCGAAGATGATTATGAGCTAACAGTCGACTGTTGCTCACAAGTCCCTTACATGTCTGACAGCTGGTATAGCGTATTTTTTGGTTTCAGCGTGTACGTTACTCCTGAAGTTGTCAACCCCTTGAAACTTTCAAACGGGTTTATCTCATGAAGGATTTTTGTTCAAAAAAAATGGATGACATATACTTAGATCAGCTCATCAAGTGCTATCGATTGCCCTAACCACAACAAAAGGATATCGGAAAAAGGGACTAAATTGACTTTGCCGTCAGTTGAACTTTATCCTTTTCAATCGTAGACATCGTGACGGATGAAAACTTGGAACAATATCCTATATAATCTAGTTGGTATTATAAAGCTATCCGTAACTTTTCAGGATTAAAATACCATAGATGACACTATTAATTATTACGAAACTACCTTGTTTATCATTTGTACCCGTTGCGTAAACAGTAAATCCTAGGTTACAGCGATAGAACATGGGTACACCGGCTAGCAAAAGTTGTAAACCCCTCATCGCTGAAGACTGTTGTAGCATAAGAGCAGATTATTACTTACAAGTCCCTTGCATGTCTTACAATTGGGAACCAAATTGTTCTTACAATCAAATGACAGGTACGCCAACTGGCGAAAGCTGCAAACCCCTCATTGCCGAAGATGATTATGAGCTAACAGTCGACTGTCGCGTACAAATCCCCTACATGTCTCAGAACTGGTATCGCCTATTTTTGGTTTCAGTGTGTACCTTACTACTGAAGTTGTCAACCCCTTGCAACTTTCGAACTGGCGTATCTCATGAAGGAGTTTTTGTACCAAAAAATGGATGACATATACTTTGATCAGATCATCAGCGGCTATCGATTGCCGTCGTGAAAAAAAATTCTACCTATCTTATATAATCTTGTTGGTATTATAAAGCTATCCGTAACTTTTCAGGATTAAAATACCGTAGATGACACTATTAACTATTACGAAACTACCTCATTGTTCTACATTATCGTTTGTACCCGTTGCGTAAAAAGTTAATCGTAGGTTACAGCGATAGACCATCGATACAAACTTTCTACCGTCAGGTTTATAGAAATCGAATACAGTGTGCACCAATTTACAAAAGTTCTAGCCCCTCGTGAACCGATTCTTACTTACAAGTCTCTCTCCCGCGATAGACATCAAGTTCACCACCGGATAAAAATAATGGGTACACCAGCGAGCAGAAGTTGTAAACTCCTCATCCCTGAAGATGATTGTAGCATAACAGCCGCTTATTAATTAGAAGCCCCTTGCATGTCTTACAATTGGGAACTGAATTGTTCTTACTATCGAATGCACCGGAAACAGATAACAGGTGCACCAAGTAGCAAAAGCTGCAAACCCCTCATTGCCGAAGATGATTATGAGCCGACAGTTGACTGTTGCATACATGTCCCCTACATGTCTCACAACTGATATCGCCTATTTTTGGTTTCAGTGCGTACGTTACTACTGAAGTTGTCAACCCCTTTAAACTTTCAAACTGGTTTGTTTCTTCGCTGTCGCTTAATGCTGAAGTTGTCAACTTATCGAAGCTTTTTAAACGGGATGTTGTAAAAAAAATTAATCATATGATCAAAAGGTATTCTTCAGCGTTGTAAAAACAACAACAAAATAATATAGGGAGAAGGGACTAAATTAACTTTGCAGTCAGTTGAACTTTATCCTTTTCAATCGTAGACATAGTGACGGATGAAAAACTGGAACAATATCTTATATAATCTAGTTGGCATTAAAAATTTCTAGCCCCTCGTGAACCGATTCTTACTTACAAGTCCGTCTCCCGTGATTGACATCAAATTCACCGGAAACAAATAATGGATATACCAGCTATCAAAAGTTGCAAGCCCCTCATCGCTGAAGATGATTATAGCATAAGCTTTTTAAACGAGATGTTCTAAAAAAATTAATCATATGATCAAAAGGTATTCTTCAGCGTTGTAAAAACAACGCCAAAATAATATAGGAAGAAGGGACTAAGCCAAAATAATATAGGAAGAAGGGACTAAATTAACTTTGCAGTCAATTGTACTTTATCCTTTTCAATCGTAGACATCGTGACTTATATAATCTAGTTGGTAATAGAAAGCTATCCGTAACTTTTCAGGATTAAAATACCATAGATGACACTATTAATTATTATGAAACTACCTCATTGCTTTACATTTTCGTTTGTATCCGTTGTGTAAACAGTTAATCCTCGGTTACATTGATAGACCATCGACACAAACTTTCTTACCGTCAGATTTATAGAAATCGAATACAATGTGCACCCATTTGCAAAAATTCCTAACCCCTCGTGAACCGATTCCTACTTACAAGTCCCTCTCCCGTGATATACATTAAGTTAACCGGAAACAAATAATGGGTACACCAGCTAGCAAAAGCTGCAAACCCATCATCGCAGAAGATGATTGTAGCATAACAGCCGATTATTACTTACAAGTCCCTTGCATATCTTACCATTGGGAACCAAATTGTTCTTACCATCGAATACACCGGAAACAAATAACAGGTATACCAACTAGCAAAAGCTGCAAACCCCTCATTACCGAAGATGATTATGGGCTAACAGTCGACTGTTGCTTAAAAGTCCCCTATATGCATCATAACTGGTATCGCCTATTTTTGGTTTCAATGTACCTTACTATGAAGTTGTCAACCCCTTTGAAATTTTCAAACTGGTGTATCTCATGAAGGAATTTTTGTACCAAAAAATGGATGACATATACTTTGATCAGCCCATCAATGGCTATCGATTGCCGTCGAAAAAAAAATTCTACCTGTCTTAGTTCAAAAGTTGACTTTTTTGCCGTAGGCCAACTTTCTAACGTCACGACTTAGAAAGGAGCAAAGGATAAGCTCTAGTTTCTTTAGCAATGAGAGAACTTTTAAAGTTTAAGAGGCACATCTGATACCGTTACTCTACCACAAACCAAAGTGCAAAAAAAAAAAATTATAAACTCAGCTGAAATCGTCGCAGACATAGACAGAAACAATAGATGGCAGCACTTTCGGACCCGTGGGAAAAAGCCACTTTTTTGTCTCTGTAGATTTTTCTATTTATCACTCAAAGAAGATATGTTGGCTGTGGGGCCGGGTAACTGCCGCATATATTTAACACTTATAGATTTTAGTCCATCTTCAATTTGAAACTGGTGCCTGCCTGCTTGCGTGCTAGAACGGAGCTTTCCACTCGAAAGCAGAAACATCTTTTGATGAAACGAAAGGTTCGCTACACAACTTCAGATAGTCCTCTCTGACATAGGCTATACAACTCCACTTCACTTCGCAAACCGTAGGCTCTGGCTCGATGACAAGCAAAAACCATCCTTATTGGCCCCAGGCAAGAGTTCTACGGAGCTTTCCAAAATGTAATGTCATATTCGTCAATCCGGCCTAAGGTCCACACTTTCCGTAAAAACCGCACAGGTTAGACCCTTCTCAGTTACCAGGAATAAAATGAAATAGGAGTCATAGGAAAAAAAAAAAAAAAAAAAAAAAAAAAACAGGACAAAACCAAAGTGTTGCTCTCGCAACACAATTACCTTCTCATAGCCTACCGACATTTTTTGTCGGCACATTCTTAGGAAAAAACCCTGACAAAAGCTTGTTGAGGGAAAAAAACTCTACTCTAGTTATCGTATTCTGCTTCGAAATCCAACTAGTCCCTGCAAAACAAATCGAAATGATAAAAGATATGATAAGATAAGATTTTATTTGCGCTAAGAGCCAACGGCCATGGCAAATACGTTATAGAACAAAAAACAACACCACACACAAAAAAATATTAAACTCCTATAGGCACCTATCCCTATGGGCTAAGGCTGCCCTGAGGAACCTCACCAGCTGTTTTATATTTCAAAACAGTTATTCCCTATTACACCACACATCCATTCTTCGTCCATTCCCCTTCCGTTCACTCCAAAAATGTCTGACCTAAGTTCACTCCTTTCGCATTCACACATATAAATGCGTTGAATTCTCGTCCATGCTGCCACACATCGGACATGAATAAGGACCGGACCGACCCTTTGCCCTTTCAATATACCGTCTTCTCTCACCAGTGGCAGACTGTCTGCCCTACAACTAATCAAATCCCCTATTTCCTCCCTTTTAAGACCCGCTTTAAAATATACTTCCTCCCCCCAAATCTCTTTAATTTTTGCATAAAACCTCAAAGATGTTCACTCATCCTTGGCAACCTGCCAAGATTGAATTTCTTGATCCAACAGACGACTTTCCACCACCTTTCTCACATCACCTACAGGGAGTCCAGGCCCATCACCATTATTCCATAATTCTGACAAACTACACTGGTCCAAACGCCCAATATCTGCCTCACCTGGGATGCCCACGAATCTTTTTTTGGAGTCCCACATGCTTTCCTTATATGCTGCCTTAGCGACTCGAGCCCGTGGCATCTGCAGCAGCTTCTCCCAAAATGAAAACATACTTAATAGAATTTAGTTTCAACAACTAAACTGAGTGAAACATATGTGAGAAAATCCATCGGCACAATTTTCCCTAAGACAAGCTTTTGTCAGGCGTGAAGCGCCGACAACACTATACCGACATTTGTGTACCTTTCAGTACAACAGCAGCTCCTGATAAAACCAACTCTATTTTAATTAGCATATTCTGTTTCGAAATTCAACTCGTCGGCAGTACAAATCGAATTAATAGAGCACTGTGCCTAAACTTCCAACTTCATTGTTTTCATCAAACCAATACAAATCTTCTGGAGGAAATCAGTCGGCACGATTTTCCCAAAATAATTTTTTACCGAAGCCCAGATTACTCCATCTGTTGACTGGCACATGCTGTCCGGAAAAATCAAATATAATGCCTATGAAATAGTAAAACTTTGCCAAAAACGGCAAGTCTCCAAAATCCAGCCTTCGACGCTCAGCTTAACGTTAATCTGAAAATATTAACCTGCGCCCTTCAGGTTAAGTTTTTGTTAGGTAAGATAAGTCAGTTAATGTCTGCTCTTTTCGCTGCATCCAACACAACAGATCTGCTCAACTGCTGTTCTTAAGTTGTTACTTAGCTAGTCTTTACTTGAGCTTCGCCAGGAATTAGCCAGTTTAATGATTTAAGGTCGTCAACCCCCACTCCAGGGACTTGAAACCTACCTTGTCCGTAAGCTCTTTACGTCCGTGATTTTTTTATTTTCTTTCATTTGAAAACCCTCATGTTTCAGGCGTTTTGAATTTGTTACACCTCCAGAAACGTATCTCGAGGCCGACCAAACTACGAATCTACTGTACAGTAAAAAACAACCGAAGTCCCTAAAAGGTCTACTTCTGTAGCCTTTTTATCCGTTATTTTTTCCAAGATTTTAAATTCTTAGGGTGAATGCAGTTCCCCTTAGACGCAGATGCTCTAGCTGCCAAAGTCGCATGCCATTTTCTTCTGAGACAAATTTAGCAACTATGTACAATATGGCGTCAAGCGAAACATTCTTTGTCCATTGCTATTACGATATTCCATCGGCACACACACATTTTGGGATGGAAAAGTTGCAGGTATAACAAAATAGGCTACAGTCAGTTCTAGGTAGGAACGGCGTATTCTGAGGCCTTCTTTAAAGGACCTGTCTTACCTATAATACTAATGCAACCTACTTCCATACTCACTCCATATCTTTCTAAACACCAGAGACCCCAATTTCGTACGGTACATTCTAACCCCTCTAACAAAACCACGCCGATTTTCTCACTTTCCGTGTTTTAATATCTTCGATGTAAGTAAGTAAGTAATTTATTTATGACCCGGCATTTTGAAAAGGCGAAGGTAATGAAGAAAATAAACAAAACACATAAACAAGCAGAAAAAGACACTAAATTTTCAATCTTCGGTCAGGAAGCAGTGGACGACGTCGTGCGCTGGTTGGGCCCTGTTGTCCCACGATTTTTGAAAGCGATGAGGAAACATCAAAAAGATGTGTATCACGCTGTCGACGGTTGTCTGAGAGAAGTTTTTCCATCAGAAAAACAGGTTATTTAAATTGTTTCCCTGTTTTCGCTACAAGTCAACGGGTCTCGGAAAAGGCTTAACACAGCCAAAAACCGTAGGTTATTTTTTGAAAGCACGGCCTAGTTTTACTCCTGTCAGGTGAAGAGTAAACAGTGCGAGGGGTCCTCTAAGTAAGAAAGCTTTCGAGTTTTTCGAAGCCTTGAATTCTGGTGACATCCTTCTTCGTTTGAGTATGCCCTTCCTGGTTTTAGTATACCTTCCTGCTTTTCTCGCGTTCCCTTCCCATCCTCCTTTTAGTCGATCCCCAAGTTTAGTTTACTGCCTATTTTGTAGTAACAATTATAAAAGTGAATAGTGGGACTGATACCCCAGATGGCGTTCATATATTTGTTATTCCGTTCTGCGAACTAGAATTTCTGTGTAATCATAACGCTCCTATACAAAAATAATCCAAATCGCTATCAACTCCACTAGGAATTAACCTTTGGCCATCATACTGTCAGAGATCAAGGTCCAAAAGAAATCCGTAGACTACGCAATCTAGGGAACTGACTATATAAGAGGAGAGAACCTGGTCAGTGGATAGTTCAGTGTTTGCCGGATATCAACTCATCATGAAGCTCTTCCTTGCCGTTCTCGCCACCCTCGCCGTCGCCAACGCGAAATCCGTTCGCGTCGCATCCGTTGAGGACTGCGGTAAGTTGAAAAGCACTATTTCTGTTTGCTGTAAGCATGTGACATAAATTTTCTATGGGCTATGTATTTTCTTAGATTACTTTCAAGAGAATTTTTTAGAAGAGGTTTATTTAGATTAGTAGGCCTATACCCCCACAGTCGGTCAGTGAAAGTACCTTCGGACACTCTGGAAAGACCCAAGCAGTCTCCCAAAGTAGCTCTAAGTAACTCGATTTACTAAGTATCTCAATGTATCCCAACTATCTCTACGCGTCCCATCTCAATGTATCTTAAATTAACCCAATATCTTACAAAGTATAACAATGTATCGAAAATATCCGTAACAATGTATCCGTAGCATATATTTGCGTATCAACAATGTATCCGAAAGAACATCTAAGTATCTCGAAGTATCTTTGCAAACAATGCGGCTCGTAAACCCTGGTTCTTGGCGACCAAACCTGTGTAGGTTTAGCCTATTACCTTCTATTACCATTTGTGTCTGTTTTACGAGCGACTTAACCAGGAAAAGTGGCGACTGGAACAGAGATCACAAATTCAACCACCAAGGATGTTTCACAAAAACACAAATCACGATTTCAGATTCCCGCAATAATTTCTGAAATAAAAATTGTGTTTAAAGAACAACTCTTACTATAATTTTTAGGTTCACACTGAAATGGACGAGAAACATGGTCTTCGATAATACCATCACTTTCCACGTGAAATCAACGATTTTCTTGTTAGCTCGTGTCGACTGTACTGAACTGAACGCACCGTAGTTTTTGCGTTGCGTGACGAAAAAAGCGCTAAACATTCATAGGAACAAAGCTAAACAACGACGAAAGGTGGGGATTTTAGAAGCGTATAATTCCACAAGGGGGCTAGGTATTTTAAAAGGCAGCATAATCAAGAGGGGTCCTTTAACATTTTCAGAATACTGAATTATTTTTAGACAAACTAATAATTTCGGCATTCGCAAGTGCCACCATTCTGCGGAGAAAGATCATTTTAAAAGCATCTGTTCCGCATCGAAAAGGGCCAGACACGCCAAAAGCAAAAATTAGTACAGTGCGGGTCACGTAGAAAATTCGGAATCTCGGAAATGGTCGGACGATTGATTAAGTGCAGTGACTCACCAGTACAGGTGCGATGGGTCTAGAATCTTCTCTGCGCAAAACGCAACACCGCTCAATTGTGTTGCCTATGGTTAAATAGTTTCCTAACACGAAAAATAAGAATCTTCCAGAAGAGCCCCCCGCGCTAACCAGATATGACGGTTTCAGTATCAGAATAAACAAACCGACCAACGACTGACGGGGAACCTCTTACTCTTTGCACATCCCAAGGTTGTTTACCCAAATTTACACAAGCATTGTTTCTAGGTGGCTCCCTCCTCACTGGATCTGGCACTCTCTTCACCGACCCGATCGTCGTCCCAGGCCAGGGCCAGGGCGAGATTACCCTCACCCTCTCTGCTGACCTCCCAACTGACATCATCCTTGAAAAGAGGGTCACCAAGTCCGGCACCGGTGAACAGGTCCCTTGCTTGGGCAACGGCTTCCTTGGATCATGGTAAGCCAACGCCTAACCGTCGTCTATCTCTCGAACTCGTGGCAACAGACCAACCGACGAACAAAAAATGCGGTCCCTGAACCTTGCTTACGTAGGGTACTTCCTCCAGCTGTGAAGTGAACTACGCATTATGAGCAATGTCTCGACTAAATGTTTCTTGTTTCACGGATATCGGGGGAAAAGATCGAACCACCGTGATCAACTATTTGGCCTATGATACGGTTTGCAGCAACAGGGTCCCTGATCATAGAGCTAGGTGTCCATAGACCACGAATTCGGGTTTGCTAGGTGAATTCGGCATCACAAGTGGGAAAAATCCGGGTCCGTCTGGCCGAAAAGTTCACGCCTCGGCAACTCCGATTCGAATTTTGTTCGCATCGCGTCCCAACTCGTAAGTGGAAACAAAAGTCAGGTTTTGCGGCCACCAATCTCTTAATTAAGACAAATGTGTGAGCAATCTGTCTTCTTACTGCACTGTTGCGTTCGGTTTCAACGAAGAACTTGCCTAGGAACAGAACAACGCCTTTGTCAGATCATTTGCTCGTAGATCCCATGATTCAACTTCGAATCCGAAATCCAGAATTCGCTTCGCGCCCTTTCAACTCAATGTCGAACATTTCAGAGCTGTGTAGCGAATAATCTCGCATTATGTGCGCACGTACCAAGAAGCGCAAACACGTGACCTAGGATAACCAACCGAAGTCGCCAATTCCACGAAATTTGAAAATAACTTCAAATTCGCAAATAGAAAGAATCCTCACGCCTTACCACCCTCTCAATCCCTTTTATTTTCAGTGTATCTTTATTTTTTACGTAGTGTAATTATTTCTTTCATTTTACATTGATCCACTTGCTTTCCTTGTTGGAATCGTGGGTTATAAACAAATAGCCTAACATGATTTCTTCTGCAGCGACGTCGATGTCTGCGCCGCTTTGACTGCTCTTCCAGAGGTCTTCTGCCCATTCTTCCCCGCAGAGCTCCCATGTGAATGCCCATTCAGGTCCACCGGCGCCGCCCTCACCGCCCAGATCACCCTCGATGTCCCAGTCGAATACATCCAGTTCGGAGAGGTAAAGACTTATTATTTGTGGCGTGATACTCTTGATGACTATCTCTCCTTGCCGATACAAAATCTCCGGCCTCTCCGGGTACCTAGCGGAAGAAAGGCACAAATGGTGTCAGAGCTGCTCCCAGAGATCGCCGTGATTGTTTGACACAGGGTCTGAGTCGCTGAGTTTGAGTCATTACGGAAACGCTTACTCCTTCTTCCTGAGGATCAGTGGCGTGTTTTGGACAATATAGAGTATTGAGCGGCTATCCTATCAAAAAATTAGGATTTCCGGCCAGATTTTCTTCACTTTCATCATAAAGTTGAGAAAGCTAGGTCGACCAGGGGCTTGCATTATGGGGGAGGCACCCCCCCCCCCCCCCAAAAGAAAAAAACGTTGTTCACGCGATTTTGCGTAAAAACAGTTAAATTTTTCTGGGGAAGAGTCGGTTATTCGTATCAATAGCAGAATTTATGCTCAAAAACAGTTCTTTTTGTCGTTTTTTTTCTGAAAACAAGTCGATCTTTCGTCAAAAACAGTCGTTTTATCTTTGAAAACAGTCGGTTTTTCTGAAAATCGGTCGGTGTCTCGTCAAAATAGTCGTTTTTCTGCAAGAACAGTCGGTAAAAATGACCAGCCCATCGGTACCCCCCCCCCAACAGTGTGGCTAGTAACACATTCTGGCTAGAACACCCTGAAGAAATGCCCAGATGGCATATGTGTTTCCACCTTGTTTCCAAATAAATGATTAGTGTGACACGGCGTCCAACAAAATATTCACAAAACCATTTTTTCTAATGAACGAACTTCTCGCATACAACCGTCGTCAGCATGATATGCATCGAAGGTGGCGAAACATGGCTAGTGAGAACATCAGGGAGGTGTCGTTAAGGCCCGTTCACAACGGGTTTTAGCTAATACCATACTCGGAACCAGCCAGTTCCGGAAATCACTCTGAGACCGAGTTAATTAGCCGGGTTTCTCCCGTTTGCAATTGATATTGGTGCCAGTTTCGGGTACCAGCTAGTCTCGGACCCAAGTTGAAATCAGTTCAACTTTTGTGCGTAATAAGTAAGGTAAGGTACAATTTTAATGGCAAAAATAAATAAACGTGGTGTTTCTTAAAAGCATCAGACATGCCAGTGGCATAAAAAACGACGCTTCACTAATTCTGATGGGATTTTTAAAAATTATTAATACAATTCTAGCCTAAACTATTGTAAAGAAAAAACAAACGAACAACTATCACACATCAACACTAAAATTTAAGGACAACACGAGAATTTACGACAACAGTAAATTCTCGATTATTCTGATTGGCTAGTTTCCAACGAAGCCTAATAGATAAAATCACATGCACTCCTTGCTGTTTAGAAAACGAAAGTAAATCTAGGTCACTGTTCTTCGGTCTGAGGTGGTTCAACACTAGCCAATCGGAATATTCCCCTAAGTAATGTGATTGGCTAGTATCCTGACAAGTTGAACTGATTTCAACTTGGGTGCGAGACTAGCTGGTATCCGAAACTGGCACCAATATCAATTGCGAACGGGAGAAACCCAGCTAATTCTCGGTCTCATAAGGCGTATTCTCGCCGTTCCCCGAGGACTCCACTTGAGGAGTCCCCGCGTTTTTGTTTGTCCCGGGGACTCACTCCCCGTATTCTCGCGAGTCCCCACGGACGGGGAATGCTCCGATTATCATCACCATCATCAATAAGGACTCCCTTTCAGATTCGGAGGGGAATCAGTTTTTGGTGGTGTTGGTGCAATGTAAAATTAATTGAAAACAATCAGAATAAACAAAACCAAAAATAAAGTGGATGCCGACTAATTTCGTCAACTGCATATTACTTTTTCGAACGAAATCCATTTTGGAAGCATTCCCCGTGTTCTCGCTGTTTCTGTACGGGGAGTCCGCGTGGAGTGACTCCCTCTATTCTCGCCGTTCTTTTCGATTCCCCGAGGAGTCCTCGGGGAACGGCGAGAATACGCCTATAGTGATATCCGGAACTGGCTGGTACCGAGTATTAGCTAAAACCCGTTGTGAATGGGCCTTTATGGGGATGAGAATGTACCGTATGAAATGCAGGTCTCCGGGTTTAAGAATGGATTTAGCGATTATGGAAGTAGGTTGCACTAGTATTGTAGATAAGATAGATTCTTTAACTAATTATATCGTTTAATACAGGGAGACTACGAGCAGACCATCAAGGTCTACTCTGCTGCTGCCCCTGCCGACATCTTGGGATGCGCTATCATGAGGTTCACCCTTGTCAACGCCTAATTAGACTTTTTTGTTTACTGTATTCTGAATACATTTTATAGTTCAACTAACTAGACGTCATAGCACTACTGCACTTCCGATTCATTTATTCCAAACTGGGACCCGATTACATAGAAAGAACGATATACGAGGGACTTATACTGTGACAATTGACTGATTGATTAGATATGGGGTTTACTGGAAACAAATACTAAGAACTACAAAACCCTCCAGAAGTTTACACTTGTTAAGAGGTTTACCAAGATTAACCTACATAACACTATAATAGAGAGAGAAATAAGAGACATTAAACCAGAAGTAAATTTTTGAACTGAATCAAATTAACTGAATCAAATTAAACCTTTGGTGTTATTTCATTTCCACCATAAGACTCCTGCCATGTCGTTCGTGGTTGGCCTATGACGCTCCGAGGGAGTCCTAGACTTTTAAATCCAGTTCAATACTTCGTTTCTGGTTTAATTGTCATTTCCATCTACACTGTAAAAAGTTTATCCGAATAAGGATGCAGTATTTGCTACTGGGATTAATCTTATCTCTATTAGGATAAAATTAATCCGAAATAGGAATAACCTTATCTCAATAAAGAGAAGATTAATCCCAGTAGCAAATAGATTAAAATAGATAGAATAAAAAAATAAAAAAAATTACAGTGTATTTAATATTAATGCCGGGACATGGGGATGTGACTGCTAAGACGAATTTGCTTTCAGGCGGGATCCCTGTTCAAATGGCCGGTATCTATTTATCTTGTTCACAAGCAGGTCCGTATCCAGGAATTTATTTCGTAGGGGTTTTTTTCCCATAGGTCGGACCTAGTCCATAAGAATTGTGTATTGGTATCGGAGGGGTCGAACCCCCTCCCCCCCCCCCCTGCATATGGCCCTGTACACAAGCCCCTCGGTATTTGACGGTGCAAAACGGATAAGCCAGCTACATTTTATTCGAGCTATATTTCGGCCCTTCTTGTCAAGGGTCCTCTTCAGGCTCAAGCCGCTCAATCTGGAAAATAAACTTCCCTCGGTAGCTCAGTGGCAGAATTATCGTTTTGCCAAATATATATTGCGCCCCCCCTTGGACGAGAAACTCTTAAATTTCAGTCGTTATCAAATTAGTGATCCACTAACAGCAGTAGAGAAACAAACAGAAACATATAGACAAAATACTGATCACGACTGGAAAACCCTCTTACTTTAGTTGTATGGTAAAAGTTAAACTGTGTATTTTGTAAGTTATTCTCTTTCGTGTTTTCCTTTCTTTTTCTCTTTTTCCTTATTATTTACTCAGGCTTTCTCAGTTTGTTTATTAACAAAAAGCAAATCATACACTGTAAACTGACTACACCCTAAGTGAGCACTGCCCGTAACGGGTGACAGTATTCATTCATTTGTCAAGAAAAGAAATACAAGGAAAAACAAAAGAAAGAAAAGAAGAAAAAAGGAAAAGAAAAGAACACAAATGTACATTAATAAAACAAACACATAGAGAATTAGCGGTATAAAAAGTTACGATCTAATTCTATATTTTCCAACAAGAAACTTTTAATCTTACTCTTGAACAAGGCTTTGTGCCTTATGTTTATTTGACGGGTCCTAAATAAAATCATCATCATCATAGCACCAGCCATGAGAGCGGTGGTCCTCGGTTCACGTCCGAAGGGGTATTTCTATATGTCACACTACTTATAAACTGCAACCCCCCTGTGAAAATAAGATACGGGTATGGTATTTCCAAAAACTGATAATCGATGATGATTAAAATTTTATTGACGCACTTAAGAAGAGAAAAATAGTACAGTATAGACAAATAAAAGGAAAAAATACACTGAGCATTCGGTAATGTAGTAAATGCACGAGATTAAAAAATAAACATTTAGAAAAAAGAAAGAAAAGGGACTAATCGGGTCTAAAAAATCTTCTTCCTACATGGAATGCGGAGAAATGGCCAAGGGCAGAAACGTGAAGGTCCTGGGCAATTGAAGATAACTTTGCACAAGGGTCAGAGGCAAAAAAGTTGCAGTTATACGAGAATTCCTATAACGTATTGAGAGTAGTCGGTGTAATTATTTGTTCTTGCTACACAGTCAGAAGTTTCATATTCACCAAGATGCGCAATTCCAACAAGTATGACATCACAAACTTTCTGTCACAAATAGTCCAACAACTACTTTCTGTCCGTGATACAACAAAATAAAGCTCAAAAATGAATTCTGCGTATCTCCTCTCCATGAAATTTTATATTATAACAAATTTTTCGGTTTCAGCGGAATCAGCGGATTCAAAGTCTCTTCTTAACACTAAATCGGACATCTAATCGACTTCAAATAAAAGTTTTGCTTTTAACGAATTTTCCCGTTTGGGCCGGATCCCGGGCGAATTACTAGCCCGGGTAGAAAATGATTTTCACATAAGTATTCAGCATGTCTTCTCACCCCTAAACCGAACATCTAATCAGCTTCAAATAAAGCTATTACTTTTAACAAACTTTCCGGTTTTGGCCGGATTCCGGGCGAACTACTTGTGCGGCGAGAATATGGTTCTCATAATCGTGTTCAGAATGTCTTCTACCCTTAATCGGCTATCTCGTTAGCTGTTTAAAAATATTTTGTTTGCCCTTTAATTTAAACCCCCTCCCCCACCTCTAAATGTAGGACTACAGAGCCCATCTACTAATTCGTCCCTTCCCTTGACCCAAAGAACCCTCACATCAAGTTACATCAAACTATCTTTTTCCCTCCGAAAATTACCGTGCTCACAGGCGGACAACTTTTGCGATGTCCTAGGTATCCCTCCACTTACGTTATGGGATCCCAAAAACAACACTTAGAAGCTTCTCATGTCTGTATGTGTGAAAGAGTTGTCTGCGGACCTTCAAGCTTTCGACGAAGTTTTATTTACGTGACTGGCAAAACTCGGCTAAGCCGAAAACCGCAAAAAAATCGTAGGTACAAACCGAAACAACAACAAAAGGTAGGGATTTCAGAGGATCCTAATTCCAAAATGGAGCTACGGATAATGTAAAAGACAGAGAGCGTGTTCCACCCTTCTAACAATAGTTACTAATAGTTACTATTTCCGTTCCATCCTCATGAAAAGTTACTACGCTGACCGTTCCAACCTTGTCGGAATAGTAACTAATAGTTACTATTTGCTTACCATGCTCGGGACCGTAGTAAGCGTAGTAACTACGCATCTCTGTAACGTGATTGGTCGGATTCGCCCTGGCGTGAGATCCTGCTGGAAAATAGAAAAATTGTTCCAGCCTTGACGGCGAAAAGCCAGAATTCGTGACGTCATGCGTAGTAACTACGGTAAGTAGGATGGAACACGCTCAGAATAAGCAAGAGGGGTAAAGCCCCATATCTCGAGCTGAATTTGAAATGTTCGGATTTCGAAAGAATTTCAAATGTTCGAAATCGAATTCCTATGCCTTTTAATCAACCAGTACGACTAATAATTACTACGGATGATGTTTTCATTTCAAATTAGAAATGTTGATCAACGCCGAAAAAAGTTGTGTTTGAGTTTTGGCCCAAAATGCTGGAGAGACCTGGTCTGAGAGAAATCATTCCCCTGAATATTTGCTTATCAGGCCAAGACCAACACGTGCTGTTGCTCAACCTATTCCGAAGTTAGAACTGGTATAAAAGAAAAAGTTGTCTCAAATTAACTGACCTGTTTAAGGTACATGCTCGAATACCTCCCTAGATAACTCGTTATTATTTTGTTTGTTGTCAAAACTGGAATATTATAACCCCCAAATTACAAATAGCTTATTGGGATCTCAAAACGTAAGTGGATGGATGCCTACGACGTCGCAAAAGTTGTCCGTCTGTCCATCCGTCTGTCGGTGAGCGCGATAACTCTTGAAAGGAATGAGATATTTTTATGAAACTTGGTGTGAGGATTCTTTGGGTCAAGGGAAAGGTCAAGTTCGTAGATGGGCTATGTAGCCCTACATTTAGGGGTGGGGTGGGGGCTCAAATTAAGGGGCAAACAAAACATTTTGAAACAGCTAATGAGATAGTCAATTAGGGGGTAAAAAGACATGCCAAATATGCATAACGTTCTGTGTCGTCATTATGTCGGAAAATTCAGCAGGTGCTTTTTTGGCGGCATTACGGCTCTTGCTGGCAATGCTTGTTATGCATAACATTTTATGCATTCCATTCGTCAATTAATCCTAGCGAATATTTGGAATGTCTTCTTTCATTTTATTTTCTGTCTTGCTCCACATGTGTTGTATGTAGGAAAGAAGCGTTTGGTGCCTGAAATCTTGTCTAGTACCGACGGTGAGACGCAACTGAAGTTGGGACTGTACGAAGCAAAACCTGAACATACAATTAGGACTAAAAAATCCAGGTTTCGATATGGCCTTTGACAAAGATGGTTAGTATGAATCCAAGGCATGCCATCTGTCGGACAAGCTAGGCTTTGCTAGGACGCACAGCAAGGCGTAGATTGCAAACCTTTCTTTCTGATTTTCCCGTCTCATTTAACAAGACCAAAGGTCTCGATGGGATTCCAAAAATTCAATATTTGACCCAGACAATTGGGCCTTGCCTTCGCCAGATTCCAGTCTTTGCCCGACTCCTTGAAAATTTTTACTATTAAAATTAAGAAACAAACTAAGGCCAAATAGCTAATCATATGATAAAACCAAGTTCAGATATAGATTCGGCAAGTGTGTTTATTACCCTTAAAAGTCATATCTATTTTGACGAAACAGATCAAAACTTCCTGCCTTGCTTCTGCCAATTTTCCGCTCTAAGCAGAATTCCGTAACTACTTGTCCGGCAAAAAAATAAAGCTCAAAAATGAATTCAGCGTATCTGCTTACCCCTATATATTGTCGCTCGGCTTTCGAGCCGGTCTCCCTGCTGGGGACGTTATGTAAAAAGTGTTAAATCTGTATATTCAAACAATAAACGAGCTTGAACTTGAACTTTATATCCAACATCTAATCAGCTTCAAATAAAAAATTAAATTCAAACGAATTTTCTGGTTTCAGCTGGAATACGGGCGAACTATATGTCCTGGTAAAAACTGATTGTCATTATACGGATTCAGCATCTCTTCTTACCCCTACATCGGACATCTAATCAACTACTAATACAACTTTTTCTTTTAACAATCCCTTCTCCAAATGAAGCATCTAACCAACTTCAAATGAAACTTTTATTTTTAACAAACTTTCCGGTTTTGGCCGGATTCCGGCGAACTACTTGTCCGGCGAGAAAATTGTTTTCATAATCTGCTCAGCATGACTTCTTACCCCTTACACGAGAATCTATCTCATTAGCTGTTTAACAATATTATGTTCGCCCCTAAATTTGAACCCCCTCCCCCCACCTCTAAATGTAGGGCTACAGAGCCCATCTACGAACTTGACCTTTCCCTTGACCCAAAGGATCTTCACACCAAGTTTCATCAAAATATCTCATTCCCTTCGAGAGTTATCGTGCTTACAGACGGACTACTTTTGCGATGTCATAGGTATCCCTCCCATTACGTTTTGGGGTCCCAGAAATGAGATCTCCAAAATCATATCAATATCTTTGTGAACTTTGAGCACTGACTACCAGCGCTGAAGCTCCCACGAGCGTTCTAGCTCCCCAAAGCGCTCTAGCTCCCACGAGCTCGTCGTAGAATAATGAAGAGCTTCATCAAAGTCTGTTATTCCCCCCGCCCCCCCTCCCTCCTGCTTATGCTTTGAAAATACTCCTTCAGCCCAATCTCAGTGGGAATCATATTTACAATTCGATTGCAAGGCTCGTTTCTTCCCACTGCAACCCGAAGAGGACCCTTGCCAAGAAGGGCATCGCTGAAGAATATGCTAGCTCACTTTTCCGTTTCAGTTTATATACTTTACGAGTTAGTTTTGGGGATCCAAAAACGTAAGTGGAAGGATACCTATGACATCGCAAAAGTTGTCCGTCTGTCCGTCCGTCTGTAAGCACGATGACTCTCGAAGGGAATGACATATTTTGATGAAACTTCGTGTGAGGATTCGTTGGTCCGGACAAGTCAAGCTCGTAGATGGTCTTTGTAGCCCTAAATTTAGGTTGGGGGAGGGGGTTCAAATAAAGGGACAAACAAAATATTTTGAAACAGCTAATGTGATAGTCGATTATGGGGTAAAAATACATGCTGAACACGATGGTGAAATCGGAAAAGTTGTTCGCCCGGAATCCGGCCAAAACCGGAAAGTTTGTTAAAAGTAAAAGTTTTATTTGAAGTTGATTAGATGTTCGATTCAAGGGTAGGAAGACATGCTGAATACGGTGGTGAAAACCACTTTCTCGACAGACAAGTAGTTCGCTCGGAATCCGGGCCAAACCGGAAAGTATGTTAAAAAAAAAGTTTTTTTAAACACGTTCGTTACGTATTACACGTCAGTGTTTAACAATTGCTGAAGTCTCTGTTTTTATTTGTGTCCTCTTTTAATTTGTAAGCCCAAGCGAAATTTAGTTGAGTTCTCTTCTTGACTATGATAGCTTGTGTAAATAACTGATTCTGATTCTAAAAGTAAAAGTTTTATTTCGAGTTGATTAGATGTTCGATTTAGGGCAAGAAGACATGCTGAACACTTATGTGAAAATAATTTTCTACCCGGACATGTAGTTCGCCCGGAATCCGGCTAAAACCGGAAAGTAGTAGTTGAGTTTGTAGTAGTTTGTAGTTGATTAGATATCCGATTTAGCGGTAAGAAGAGATGCTGAATCCGTGTGTGGCAATCATTTTTTACCCGGACATATAGTTCAACCGGAATCCGGCTGGAGTCGGAAAGTTTGTTACAAGTTAAATTTGTATCTGAAGTTGATCTGATGTTCATTATTGAGGAAAGAAGATACCCTGAGTTCGTTTTTGAGCTTGATTTTTTTTGCCGGACAGGTAGTTCCGGAGTTCGGCCTAAACCGGAAAATTGGCAGAAGTAAGCGGGAAGTTTTCGTCAAAACAGATATGACTAATAGGGGTAAACACACATGCTGAATCCATATCTGAACTTGGTTTTCCCAGATGGTTGGCGAAGGCGAAGACAAGACCCAGTTGGCTGGATCAAATATTGAATTTTTGGGATCCCATCGAAACCTTGGTCTTGTTAGCTGCTGTTGTCATCATGAAAAAATGTAGTTGCATTCTCTTTGTTTATTTTATTGGTATTCAAACACTTTAATACGGTCAAGGATTCACTAAATTAATTAACTCATTGAAGATTTGCATACTAATCATTTAATCCGGTTCACGTAAAAGAAATTTGGAGCGTTTCCTTCCTTGAAATTCCGAAATTTATTTGGACCGTTATTTTTAATAAATAAAATTACCTTTTAGATATTTATGTGATAATGGAATATTATTTACGTGTTGATTCTTGATTGTCGTTATCGCAACCAAAAACTAACTTCATTTTTTTTTTTTCTTGATGTACCAATGTCTACGACCGGGTTTTCAACAACAAATGAGTTACAGATTAATTTTCAGACTGTAAAACAGATTTACAGATTAACTTAAAGTGACGATTTGTCTGACTGCCCCCACAGGCCCATTTGGGTCAAAGGTACCGACTACGTGTGTAAAAAATAGTAAGTGTTTTAAATTTTCTGTTTATGTAGTTCAGTCCACAAAATTTGGTTTATACAATAAAGAGTATTAACTAAAACATAAAAATGTAATCAATTACAAGTTTCTTGCGGGAAAATCCGGGTCACAGCTGTGCTTTCCGTGCTGAGGAAGTCAATACACCAAAGAATCAGTGTAGTGGTAACGACCAAAATATCTAAAACATTACCACAGATGCCTACAGAAACATAGAGTAGAACTGGTATGCTTCTTTGAACGTTAGTTAAATCTGAACAGTGCCGCTTTTCACTTGCTGTGACGAAAATCAACTTCCAATCCCGATGAAAAATTTGTAGTCTGCGTAGTAAGTAGTACGGTAGTAGTACGAAAACATTGCATGTAATACTATGTAATAGCAAATAATACTATTATTTAATGTGCCTCTGACTGGTCCAATCTTATGTAGTAGTATCCAGTAGCATCCTGTCTCGCCATAGTAGCATCCAGTCTTACTAATAGTAGCATATAGTAGTATGCAGTAACACGGTAGCCTTGAAGTAGAAGCATGTAGTAGCATCGTTAGTACTGCATGCAACTTTTTCGTACTACTTCATAGTACTATTTTGATATAAATTTTTCATCGGGATCAGACAGAGTAGCAAAGTTTCCCAAGAACGCCCTGAATGGATATGTTAGGTCTTCGTTCATCACTTAGCCCACGGCTGCGTCTTCAAAGCTAACCAACGTCCAAAGAAACAAACCTTTAATGTACTAAACAGTGAACGGCAGCGGCTAGTTACGGACTATCTAGATTTCACAAAGGTATTGCAAAACTAATCTTCAGTCGCGCGAAATTCAATATTTGATTAACGTCAAAAATATCAAATGCAAACAGTTTCTGGGCGGTATAAAAAGACTGAGCTTCACCAGGAAAAGTCAGTTCAGGTTTTACTCTGTTCTATATCAAAATGAAGGTGTTCATTGCTGTCCTCCTCTCTGTAGCTGCAGTCAATGCTGGACGGATCGCCAGGGTGGCCTCTGTTGAGGACTGCGGTAAGTCGTTATTTCATATTATCATTTATAGGCTACTGTTTCTTTGAATGAATCTATTCCCAAAAGTCGATGTGGAATGGGCTTGCCTCATTGGCCCAAAAGCTCAACCTATTCGACTCGTGACTTTGCTACACAAGGAATCAGTGACAAGGTTTCAATGGGATCCCAAAAATCTAATATTTGTTCAAGACAATTGGGTCTTGTCTTCGCCAGATCCAGTATTCACCAGGCTAATCATCTGATAAAAACCCAGTTCAGATATACCTCTATCAGCCATATCTATTTTGACGATACTGACCAAAACTTCCTGCTTTACTTCTGCCAAAATTCCCTGTTTCGGCCTAACTACTTGTCCAGCAAAACAAGAAAATTCAGAAACAAATCCCTAGAAAGAACATATAATCAACTACAAATAAAACTTTAATTTATACAAACTTTTCTGGTTTAACCGGATTCCAGACGAATTATAAATGCGGGTAAAAAAATGATTGTCATAAACAGACTCAGCGTCTCTTCTTACCCCTAATCTGTCATCTAATCAACTTCAAACTAAACTTTTGCTTTTAATAAATTTTCCGGTTTCGGCCGGATTCCGGACAAAGTAATTCTCCGGGCAAAAAATGTTTTTCCCATAAGTCTTCAGCATGTCTTCTTACCTCTAAATTGAACATCTAATCAACTTCTCTCCATTCTCATTACTTATTTCTATTTTCGTATCTCATCTTCGTTATGTTAGTGTTTTTCTCTTTCATTTTATTCATTTAGTCGCTCTTAATTTTAGTCAGCTGACAGCTCCCAGGCATAAGACCCCACTTGGAATATTCAATTGTTTCCTTTATTGTAAGAAGTAGTAGAATAAATAGAAGTGTCCTCAGTAGCATACTGCCGAGTTTGATAGTGTTCGCCGCCCGTTTATGTTCATAATAAATCCGTGTACTCAAGAGTTGGAGCTGAGTTTGATTTTCAAATTTCAGGTGGATCCCTTCTCACCGGATCCGGCTCCCTTTTCACCGACCCTATCCCAGTCCCAGGCCAGGGTCAGGGCGAGCTTACCCTCACCCTCTCTGCTGACCTCCCAAGTGACATCATTCTTGAGAAAAGGGTCACCAAATCTGGAAGCGGCGAACAGGTCCCTTGCCTTGGCAACGGATTCCTAGGATCCTGGTAAGACAGCGGATTGACGCATGCGACGGGGGCATTAAACATTTACTTTTCACAAATTTTCCGGTTCCTGCCGGATTCCGGGTGAACTACTTGTCCGGAGCGAAAATACCGGACAGACGGACAACTTTACTACGAAGTCATAGGTCTCTCGTCACTACGTTCTGGGATCCCAAAAACGAGATTTTCAAGTTTTTGAACAGCTAGTTATCCCTCTAGGCGAAGGATAAAATATAATTTCTGATATTCGAAGGGTACTCGCACGTCCTTTTCGGATGCAGCTACTGGATTGGCGAAAAACTACCGTAATAATCGGCAGATTAACTATATTTTTATTTCATCATTGCTCTACTATTATGATTTAATCAGAGAGTGTCATGTCGTGTCGTGTCTATAAAGCCAATGCAACCTACTTCCAAATTGCATTCATTGATTCTTAAGCCCAGAAACCCAAATTCTAAGCCCTCTAACAATACCTCACTAATCTTTGCACGTGTCACGATTCACTATTTTCCATGCGCATTTTGCTCCCGACGAATGTTCACATTTCATTTTGCTCCCGACGAATGTTCACATTTCATGATGTTGATACGCAAAACCGGTTATCTGAGTTTTGCCGAGTTTTTGCTAGACGTCAGTGGGCCTAGGAAAAGGCTTAAAATAGCCAAAACGGTAGATAAAAGCAGAGCCTATTTTACAGTATTCAAATAGTTCAAAATATTCGAACATAAACAGTAAATAGTGCGAGGTGTGCTTTAAAATGTGGATCATATGCTGTTCCCAAGTACGTCAGTTCTCCTTGCGTTCCTCAAATCCAGAAAGAACCCGGCATGTACAGACACAAAATCAAAATTCGGAGTACGTTTGTTTGTAGACATAATTCTGGAAGCTGGACATAATTATGGTGAGGTCTTTTTCTTTTTCTTCTTGCTCGTGACGTGACAGACCGTTCTATCGACATTTTGCTTGTATACGACCTATTTGTTCATGAGCTCCACTTTACCGTGTATGTCAACTGACCTTGTACCAGTTCAATACTTCAAGCACATTAGTATGTCCTCCCTCACCTTATTATCTGCGTCCATCACATGGAGATGGTACAATAGGTTAATAGTGGCAGTAATACACATAATAACATAAAAACTATCTGTCAGGGTTCTTACTCAAATTGGCCTTTCTGTTAACATTTCTAAATGTCAGTATCTTAAATTCAACAGCCCAAAAGATTCCGGTATTTCTTTTCAAAATGAAAAACTCCCCAATTCCCCTACCGTAAAATGGCTTGGCATGATCATAGCACAGTCTCTAAAAAAAATCTGCGATAACGCTGTTTCGGCTGTTCACAATTCCATTCGTGTCGGATATGGAAAAATAGTTCCAAATAGAGGAAGGTATAACAGAAAAGCCCTTGGTAGTTTATATGATAGTTTTTGTTCTCCCTGTGTCTGCAACCTTTCCGGAATTTTTGGTATTCTGAGGCTAAAAGATTTAAAACGTATCAGGACTTATTATTTCAAATATTGTAAATTTCTCTTGTACCTTCCTCGATGTTATAGGAATTCTCGTATAACTGCAACTTTTTTGCCCTCTGACCCTTTTGCAAAGTTATCTTCAATTGCCGAGGAAATTCACGTTTCTGCCCTTGGCATTTCTCCACACTCCATCTAGGAAGAAGATTTTTTAGACTTTTCTTTTTTTAATACTACATTATTGAAAGCTCAGTGTATTTTTTCATTTTATTTGTCTATTACTGCACTATGACAGCGAGTACAAAGATAAGCTATGGAAGAACTATCTGGAAGCTCTAGGACGCATCAAACCGTGATCAATCAATACAGGCTACTCTAATACGAGACACTTATTTTGCAGCGACCTCGACGTCTGCACCGCTTTGACCGACCTTCCCGACATCTTCTGCCCGTTCTTCCCCCCTGAGCTCCCATGCGAATGCCCATTCATGTCCACTGGCACCCCCCTCACTGCCCAAATCACTCTGGACATTCCAGTCGAATACATCCAGTTCGGCGAGGTAACAGCCATCTTTCTTCTTAATCGACAGTCTCCGCTTTACAACGACGCAACAAACCAGATGGCGCCTAAAGCTAGTCAAAAGTTGTCACTCAAACTCGTCATCATCCTGTGAAGCTAGTTTTTGGATTTCGGAAAACCGTAGTTGGGTCTGGAAGATAAAGGCGAAATCCCGGGAATTCGAGGCACTCCACACTCCTAGGAGTCCACAGTCAAGAAGGATGATGACGAGTCTGAGAGACACAAAAATAATAGTACGCGAAAGTCGACTGCGGGTTGAATAATCCTGAAACAAGATATTGCCTCTTCTGTCAGATCAGGAAGACATGCGGAGGACCAAAGTTTTCTAACAGAGTGACTCTGGTCATACACTGGCGACGCAAGGTGTACAGGGTTTTTTACCTCCGATCCTGCCAATGATTCCCCCTCGCTTAAAATGACCGACATTTAATTAGAAGCGTTTTACAGTTTCATTTATTTTTCGTATGGTTTGCCCTCAGCTGCACTCCCGGCCGAAGGTAATAGGCTAATTTTACGATCTGCAGCACTTGTAACAATGTGTCACAATGTGTGTGACAGAAATTTCAGTGGAAGAAAAAATTAAAAGTGAGCGACGACCCCCGGTCTCCCCTAAATTGAATCAAATTTTATTTGTTATCAGTTGTAGAAAAATGAAAAAGGAAGGAATATGAAAAACAGAATTAGGAGATCGGCCGGCAACCTCACTCCGCGATCCTTTAGTGGTATTGCTTTCTTTTATAAAGTAATAATTGTATTTTTGTTTTTTTTAGGGTGACTACGAGCAGACCCTCAAGATCTACTCTGCTGCCGCTCCTGCCGATATCTTGGGATGCGCTCTCATGAAGTTCACCCTTGTCAACGCTTAGGCGTCAATGACTTTTGTCAGACTTTAGCTTAATACACAATTATTCGCAATCGCAAGTTCGTACTATAGAGCACCCAAATCTGCCTGTAATTTCAGAAGGAGAAAATGACAAGTCTTATGAAAATGAGTCTTCAAGCACAACTAGTATTCCAATGTAGGAGCCTCGTGGATAGTCCAGGTCCCAGATGGCCACTCATAACGTCCACGATGTTCCAAATGTAAAGTTTCATCAAGATCCAATCTCCTGTCCAAAAGTTATGCATACCTCAACATTCCGGATTCCCCTCCCTCAACTTCCCCCATTATGGTCGGATCGGGGAAATGATTTTTCAAGTTGGTTTGGTCGGGTCCATAACATGACTGCCGAGTTCATCGTCCTAGCACATCTGGACGTCCCTAACTCGCGATCACCGGACTGACCGACCGACAGAAAAGTGGTTGATAGATGGTACTTGGCCAGAAGGCAAGTGAAAACCGACCAATAGTATTTGAGACTTTCTCTGTCCCGTTTTTGCGGTAAGTTTATAAAACCTTCAAGATCTAAGTTCTGATCAACCTTTGCTCCAAGATTGTGACTGAACGATCAAGAAAGAGTCGGAAAACGTTTCCAACAACTCACAGGTTCAGAATGGTTACCTGCAAACGCCGAAAATCCAGTGTCAACGACAAAATCATATTCCTCACAACATTCGTCGGGTAGGCTGCAATCTCTACATTAGCCACTCACCCACTAGGCGTGTACTGTGAGCGTTATCATCTCTTCAGCACTTTGAGGGAGTGCATAGTGCTCTATGTGACTAAGTCCAAAACACGTCAGTGATCCCCAGGAAGAACGAGAAAACGTCTCACTAACGACTCAAACAGAACAACTCAAATAATGCGTCAGTCAATGACGCCGATCGCTGGGGACAGCTGTGGTGCCGCCTCCGGCTCTTCCGCCAGCTACACGGCGATTTTGCATCGGCACGGAGAGTTAGTCATTAAGAGTATTTCCACCATGCCCCGACATCGAGGGGGAGCCTATTAAGATGGTCTGGACCAGACACTACCGACGATCTGAAGATGCTCCGTTACAAGGATGCCTCAAGTCCCTCCCCTCCCTCAAAGAGTGGAAGAAACGATCAGGACGAAAGACATGGCTTCTGTGAAAGACGGACTTTGAACCCCTTGGAGGCAGGGTTGCCAAGAGCTCGACTCATAAAGGTGTCACAATTGCTGACAAATAGGTACTTTCTGACACCTCGAAGTTTAAGTTATGCATTCCGCTGCACAACGCGCAAATGCGAATATTGGTAATATATGAATTTGTAACAACATTTTCCAAAAGATTTCTTACTGTTACATCACAGTTCTATAAACAAAAAATTAATCGGAAATGAGCTTTATTTAAGGCTTCAAACTGTTTTTGTGTACTAAGTCAAAGCAAAGTACATGTTTTGGCAGTGTTTTGTGGGTGGTATCCCGTCACTTTAGTAAAGTAAATGAAAACAAATGCTTTACTGACCTAAAAAGTGTCATTCGTAAGAATAGGTGTCACTTTCAGAGAAAAAGTGTCACGGTGTAACCCGGAGGGAAAAATTGTCAAAAAGCACCAAAAGTGTCACACTTGGTAACACTGCCTTCGGATTCAGCTAGTTCACCTGAACTGTGGGATACTAAGACACGGGTCGCTGGCACTCCGCCCACGCGTCAGAAGCAACGGGTATCGACCGCGAGATGCGGAGGGTAAGATATGTCATCGCCGAGGGGTTAACCACACCCGACACCTGCTGTACACCCTTTCCGGGCACAGGTCTAAAAAAGCGGTGCCGGCCACTAATTAGGCAATTTATCGTTCTTACGTTTCTAAACATGTTGATTTTAATGTTCTCACACGTGGTAACCAGTCTCAGCCGCACTGTCAGAAGTTTCGTAACAGACAACACAAGGATGCGCAGTTTCAACAGACAACACTTGGGATGAAATCTGTTGTGATTTTGAAAACGTTTATGCATAAAATGTTATGGATCACGAGCGTTTCCGAATAGCCAAAAACGCAGCTGCTGACGTTTTTGTTTGTCTTCGCGATATCGGAAAATTCAGCAGATGCGTTTTCGGCATTTTCGGCAATGCTTGTTATGCATAAGGTTTCATGCATAACGTTTACAAAATCACAAAAGATTATATCCCAAGTGTTGTCTGTTCAGTTGATGTCTGTTGAAACTGCACATCCTTGAGTGTTTGTTGTGAAAGATCTGATAGTGCAGTGCCGGCACCGGTCGGGGCATCGCGGCACCGGTCGCGGCATTGCGGCACCGGTCGGGGCATCGCGGCACCGGTCGGGGCATCGCGGCACCAGTCGGGGCATCGCGGCGCCGGGCACTTGCTGTGCACTAAAGTCGATAGTGGGCAACCCCTCGGTCGTAGCTTGTTGGACGCCACGAAGAGCCATGGAGCTTGACCGCACAACAGGTACAAGTAAGTGCAGACCGCACAACAAGTACAAGTACACGCCAGGCTCGTCCGATATTATGAACCATCCCAGGATTTCTGATCCCAGGTTTCGGGGTCGGGTTTTTTATTCGTACTGAAAGCCTTACGCCGCAAAAATAAATAATAACCTACAGATGTGCATATAGGCCAAACACTAAAGGTATACGCGCTCCGGTCGTGCTAAACCAAAAACTTTCACTAATCTTCAGGAATTACCCTCCGAGAATCGACCGACGGATGAGTAAATTTACCAAAAATTCCAAAATTCAAGTTCATGGTGTCCTTTCTTTTCGCCTTGTGACATAAATAAAAGTCACTTTATCCCTTAACTTAGCTGAAAACAAACAACAATAGAGAAGATAAAAATGTCATTCTTGTCTTCATTCCTTACTGCCCGGAACAAAATCCGGAAAACACTTGGGTTTCCGAACGCCCCCCCCCCCCCCCCCCCTGGGAAGATTAAATCACTTCTCCCTTCTAGTGAGTCCAATTTTGATCAATATTCCCTTAGCAATAAAATGCTCGGTAGTTTGTTCCGGTACAAATGACTATGTATGTATGTATTATGTACACAAAAGCCATGGTAGATTGCGTGAAAGATAAGTAGGGTATTGATAGTTTTTTTGTTTTTTTTTAATGTAGTTTCGGCGTAGTTTCGCTTAACGACATTTTTTTTTAAACAAGTTTGGCTTCACGCCGTTTTATTTGTCCATACAATTTGCTGCAGTATCGAACCTGAAACTATGCAGCTCAAACTACGAGCTACCTCGCAAATGTAGTTTGACGTAGTTCGACTAGTAGTCTGAGTTTCAGAAGCAAGAACTCAATGAAACGCAAGTTAAGGCAAAACAAGAGCCAAACTTCAAACTTTGACGAAACAGAAGTGAATCCAAAAAAACGCAAGGTGTAATATAAATCACGGTTTATAATGTACATAGGCATACTGGGTAAGCAAGGTCGCAAAAACCAACTTTTCTCCCTGGTGCAAATAAGACCTCGGTAGGCTTGATTACTTCATTTCCCTCAATGCCTGAATCAATTCAAATCAAATCAAATCAAATCATTTAATGTAAACAAGATACAGTCTCTCATAGGCATAGCCCAAATATGGTATCTTTTAGTCAAACAGTTAATACAAGAAAGATTTGTCAACGAGAAAAACAAAAAGAATAGGATAAAACGCACAAGTTACGAATTGTTAAAAGTACGAACAAAACTCGGCACAAAGCTTCGAGAATAACGCTGTGACCTTGAGTAAACCGATGTCAGTTTTGGAACTTTCGCAGCCGCCTCTCTGGGGAGTCGGGATCTGAGGGGAACAAAGGGAGGCGGGAGGAAGTTCTTGTAGATGGGTGGAGGAGGAGGGTTGAGCCAAATTTTAGGCACAGTTTCTCTCGACGGACAAAAAGGGGGTCAAGTTTGTATTCTTTTAGATAAAAAGAGTAAGGCAGTGGGGAACCTCCGTAGATGAGTTGTAGAGACCTCTTCTGAACCCGTTCAATTTTATCACTTTCTTCTTTTGTAAGAGCGAAATGCCAAACAGGACATGCATATTCTACTAGTGGGCGGATGAACATGCAGAAACTTAATTTTAGTTTATCCTTAGGAACCCGGAATTTCTTTAGAGTCTTCAGCATTTGGATAGCACCATTTGCCTTTTTTACAATCAATCTTGTGTTTTCATGCCAAGTTAGATCAGAAGAGATCACTACCCCAAGCAGGGTAGTGCTGTTACTGAGGAGGTTTGGGTCTATAGGTGGTTCGAATTCAGGTAGGCTTTTCTTGAGAAATGAAAATGTCATTACTGAAGATTTATCTTTATTTACCACCATATTTAATTTTGCTGCTTCAGAGGTAACTTGTTCAATATAATTGAAAGTTTGACTTTTACACGCTCCAAATACTACCTCTGCTAGGGAAAGATCATCTACATACTTCCATCTTTCTTCCAGCCCGACAGCTATTTCATTGATCATGAGGAGGAAGCATAAAGGACCGATCACTGTTCCTTGCGGGACACCGCAAAAAAACGGTAAAGAAGAAGAAAAATTATTTTTATATTTTACGATTTGTTCTCTGTTTGTTAAAAAGCTTTTTACGATATTAATAAGATATTCAGGAATATTTTTCTCTGCCATTTTTTTCCAGCAAAATCTTGTGATCTACAAGATCGAAAGCTTTTTTAAAATCTATTGCAAAAAATTCGTGTGATCTACAAGATCGAAAGCTTTTTTAAAATCTATTCAAAAAATTCGTTCCCAGGGTAAACCGTCTGCCTCAGGCGTAAGTACAACCTAGCAGGTCTCAGACACTCGGGACAGATAGATAGATATGTATTAACACTGAAAGCCCAAAAAGACCGTGGTTAATATAAATAAATAAAAAAAAACTAACTTCAACAACGCAAATTTCCAAAGTAATCCAACAAATAAATTTTACATAATATAATCTAATACACACCCCTTTCTTCCTAACTCACCTTACAAAAATGTTCTCTATGTGCCATGCCCAAACTAACCAACCTTCCCAAGTTTTTTGTCCCCACAAAATTGCTATCCTTCAAAATAATAATCTCCACCCACTCCTCCCTTTCAAAACTCCCCGGATAAATTTCCTGCAAGTAAATCCTCATTTCTGTCTCCACACATCGGACAAAAATAAGGACCAACATTCGACCTCACCCTCCCTATATACCTCCTCCTATCTCGAAGTGGAAAAAAGTTTCCCCTTGTCGAAATAACCTACTTTAGCTCCTCCCAATATTCAGCAGCCACACAAAGTTGGTTAATCTGTCTGGTATTTTAATCAGTTCATATCAGTTTCAAATATTTGCGCAAACAATAAATGCAAAAAAAGAACGAGTAAACACCATCGACTATATAAAAATGGACCAAACCAGGAAAACTCAGATCAGGTTCTATTATCGATCTGTAACAAAGATGAAGGTGTTCTTGGCCCTGGTTGTTTCTCTTGCCGCTGTCAGTGCTGGGCGGATAACTAGGGTTGCCTCTGTCGAGGACTGCGGTAAGTATACGTTTACATCCTACGTCCTTACCCTTTACTTACCTTACTCTTTCCTTACCCCTTCTCTCTTAGTTATCCTTGCCCCTTACCGCTCCTCTCTTGGTTAGCCTTATCCATTCCCTCTTATTAATCCCTAGATGGTCACTGATCTCTCACTAAAAACTCTCTTCTTATTCCCTCTTGAGTTTTACTATTATTTACAGCCTACCCTTTACTCAGAATTTTCCTTTTCTCTTAGTACTCCCAGGGGCCCATAAATTTCCTGTAATGCCTCGCCATTCAGTGACTTGTCAAGAAGAGATTTCTGATGCGCTCTTGACCGAGCGTCAGATACTTCGAGAAATACCCACGCGGATAAAATACCCGTATATCCAGATAGACAAAATTTTTCGCAGCTGTTGTGCTGAACTAGGAATATTTCTCTGTAGTGGAAGCTTAGGTACCTGGTGGCATGCTGAATAGTCCTGACGGAAGATGGCTGCTACATAGTGATACAGAAAGGTGTTATTTGTTTACAATCATTTCACCACCCTGTCACCACCTAGACTAGTGTAGGCAGTTGCGTAACTAGGATTTTTTTGTCAATACAAATAACATTTGTAATATATGTAATTTAAATATGTAATACAAAAATTTTAAATCCGTATTTTTTTTAAGGAAAAACATTCGCTGACAAATATTTGCAAAATTTGATTTCTTACGTATAAAAGGACCATATATGGTCCGACAAAAATGCCGACGCCCGACAAAGGCATTCAGAATTCGATTCTTTCTGTGTTTTGCGCGACAAGACTGTAAAGAGCTTTATTTTTTACATGTAAATAGAAGCCGATGTACCAACGAGACTTGAACTTTCGGCATGCGCCCGATAAAAATTTAGAGAATTTGATTTTGTACGTGCAAAAAGAACCCGATGTGCCGACGAGAATACCGACGCCTGACAAAATAATCGAGCATTTGATTTTCCCTGTGTTTTTGCTCGACTAGACTGTACAGAACTTAATTTCTTACGTGTAAAAACAACCCCTTGTGCCGATGACAGGAATGACAACTTAAACTTCCCGGGTGCGCCCGACAAAGTTTGCAGAATTTAATTTCTTACGTACAAGTAGAACCCAATGTGCCGATGAGTCGACCGACGCCCAACAAAAGCGTACAAAATTATTTCTTCTGGATTCCTTATGTATAAAGAACCCGATGTGCCGACGAGAATAGCGAGACACGCCACAAGCATGCAGAATTCGATTTATTCAGTGTTTTGCCCGACAAATGTTTGCAGGATTTCCTTTCTTGCATATAAAAAGAACCCATGTGCCGACGAGTCGACCTACACCCGACAAAAACATAAAAACATTATTTCTTCTGGATTACAAAGGCACGACAAAAGCATGCAGAATCCGATTCTTCAGTGTTTTCGCCGACAAACGTTTGCAGGATTTCATTTCTTGCGTATAAGACGAACCCGATGTGCCGACGGCTTCTGTGTTCTTTGAAACTTGTGCCAACAAGTTTTATTCTATCTGAGCAAGAACGCAGATTGGACCCAAGCGGAATTTCTGGAAACTAGGTGAGGCTCGAGCAACATAGCAACATAGAAGCATAGGAAATGACAAGCCCCGTGAATGGCGAGTTATCACAGGAAATTTTTGGGTCCCTGGTACTCCCTAGATTGTCCCTAGTTTCAGACTAAAAAGTGTTTTTCTTATTTCATGGAAAAAAAGACACATAATAGACCCCACTACCTGTACCATTTTTCGGAATTGTTAAATTTAAGACAACAATAATTTTTAACCGACTTTTATCTTGTATATTTTTTCAATTTCACTGTATATACACTGTTGCTAAATATATAATATTATAGCGTTACGATGCGTGCTTCATTTATAAATGTGCCGCCTACTCCTCAACTTCGAGATACAAACGAATGCATATTTTTGCACTATTTGATGAAACAATTATCAACCCAGCTCGGTCAACGTAACACATGATCGACGAATCCCCCCCCCCCCTCCAGAGCCCCACACATTTTGCAAGTCCGGTCAAGAACTCAAAACTAGGGCCCGTTATTACCGAGAACAAATAATCAGACAGAACCTCCGTCATTGGTTCCAAACAGCGACTATGGATACCCCAACAAAACTGAGCGAAGCTAGAGGTAATTACTCTAGCTTTGAGTTGCTACCCGTTTACTTCCGTCTTCGCCGTTGCTCATAGCATTGCAATAAGTGCAGGAGGCATGCTGACCCGCTTTAGAGCGCGTCTAGAAAACCAATCAGCTTTGACTTTGAAAGCTTCTTCTAAGCGACTTAACAGCGATATAGCTATTTGTAGAGGTAACGAAACATCATATGCCGCTTAGCTCCTAATCTACGCTCATTTGTATCGGGCAGGGCAAGGGGAAACATTTGACTCCGCATGGTCCTATTACACGGATAGGGAGACGGAGGTTCTATCTGATTATCTGTTCTTGTTTTTACCTACCAAATTTCCCAGTAGTAAGTTCAACCATTCTGAAGATGGGCGTGTCAGTCTGTTTTGCATATGTTTGGCAATTAAATTTTTTCTTTTTACTTAGACCGCAGTATCTATTCATACAAGGACAACTGCCGCGTCCGACAAAGGCGGACGGGGATCTGGGACAGGCCCACGTGACATCTAAACATCATCGCCAGACAGCGCCATCAATGGCTTTTCAAATTAAAATATTTTGATCTTTACAGTTCTTCAGATCGTCCTCTTTTACAGTCTTTAACCTTCTTCCAACATGCCCCATCTTTTTCCATTTTTTTCTAATTGGTGACACAGAGCCAATACTAGATAGGCTCGAGAGCCGAGTATTCAGACATAATAACAAAATCTTTTATTAATTTATTATTTAATAACAGTTCAAGTATTCAACCCCCTTTGAACTGGCAATTACATGTAGGCCATGGTTCCCACCGTGCATATGTCTACACTGTAAAAAGTATCCCCGAGTTAACTGCAGTATTTTCTACTGGGATTAATCTTACCTCTACTTAGGGTTAATTTTAGCTCAGTAGATATAATATTAATCCGAGCAGCAAATGCAGTTAACTTTAATCCTTACTCGGAGATTTGTTTTTTAGTGCGTATTTGCAGGGACTTCGGACCCTAAATTTAACGAAGATCCCTTCATTCATTTATACTTTAGGAGGAACCATTCTGACTGGGTTCGGTTCCATCTCCACCGACCCCATCCTAGTCCCTGGTCAGGGGCAAGGCGAGCTTACCGTAACCCTTACGGCAGACCTTCCTCTTGACCTGGTCCTCGAGAAGAGGGTGACGAAATCAGACACTGGCGAACAGGTTCCCTGCATTGGCAATGGATTCCTTGGATCATGGTAGGTCGTGAGTGTATATTTATCCACTGCTAGAAGTTTGGTAACAGATAACGCACGGTAGCACAACCTTGTCCAAAACCTTATGACAGTGCATCTGATACGATCCTTTCAAATGATATATTTTCGCGAAACACAGCAATTACAAGGGTCATTACAGAAATTTTGTCTCTTAGCATAACTGGGTCAAAACAGAAATATTTTCGGCATGTTATTAACAGAAGGATGTGCAACCATGTGTTATCTGTTATCAACTTCTGAAAGAGTAGCCTACGACTTTATTTTCTTCGGACTATCGTTTATTGGATTTAATTCGATTTCACTTAAAAATCGCCTACACAGTGAGCTCAGCAAGTACGAGTAAAACTATTTTTTGAGCATGTATTACAGTGAACATTATTACTGTATATCCGTCATAACAACAGATAAATAGGTTGAGTGCAAAGGGAACAAGACCAAAGGTTTCGATAGGATCCCAAAAATGTAATACTTCATCCAGACAACTGGGTATTGTAGATATCCGGTGTTCGCCAGACTCCTTAAACATTTTTACTTTTAAAATTTAAAAACAGATCATGGTCAATGGCTAATCATCTGAGACAAGACCAAAGGTTTCCGATGGGATCCCAAAAGTTCAAATTTCATCCAGACAATTGGGTCTTGTCTTCACCAGATCCAGTCTTCGCCAGATTCCTTGAACACTTTGACTATTAGTTAAGGCCAAACAGCTAATCATACGAGAAAACCAAGTTCAGATATGGATTCAGCATGTGTGTTTACCCCTTTACGTCATATCTGTTTTGACGAAGCAGATCGAAACTTCCTGCCTTATTTCTACCAATTTTCCAATTTCGGCGGAATTCCGGAGCTACTTCTCCGGCGAGAAAATAAAGCTCAAACAAATTTAGCATGTCTCCCTACATCCAACCTCTAATCAACTTCAGACTAAACTTTTACTTTTAACAAATTTTCCGGTTCCAGCCGGATTCCGAGCGATCTATACGTCCGGTGAGAAAATGATTGTCATCTGCGAATTCAGCATGTCTTCTTACCCACAAACCGAACATCTTATCAGACTTAAATAAAACTTTTACTTTAAACGAATTCTCCGGTTTTTCCCGGATTCCGGCCGAACTAATCGTCCGGCGAGAAAATAATTTTCATATTCGGACTCAGCACGTTACCTTGCTCCTAAATCGAACCTCCAATGAACTTAATATTAAACTTTTGCTTTTCACAGATTTTCCGGTTTTCGCCGGATTCCTTGTGAACTGTTTGTATTCGGATTCCGCATGTCTCCTTACCCGTAATTCGACTATTTTATTAGCTTTTAAAAAATATTTTGTGTTCCCCTTAATTTCAAACCCCTCCCTCACCCCTAAATATAGAGCTGTTCGAACTTGAGCCGTACTTTGACCTAAAGAGTCCTCATGCCAAGTTTGATCAAAATATCTCAACCCCTTCGAGAGTTATCGTGCTACCAGACGGACGGACTGACAACTTCTGCGATGTCATAGGTATCCCTCCACTTGCGTTTTGGGATCCCAAAACCAAGTTCATATACGGAATATCGCAGCATGTGTGTTTACCCCCTATATGTCCACGCTCCCGAGCGTGATAAGCAAATACGGAAGTTACTATTAGTTACTATTTCGACAAAGTTGGAACGGTCAAAGTAATAACTTTTCACGAGGTTGGAACGAAAATAGTAACTAATAGTTACTATTGTTAGAAGGGTGGAACACGCTCGGAATCGGACGATTCCCAACACCAAGTTTTTTTCCCATCTTCCTCACTGGAATATTAAGTTCCTCATCGGTAAATCTTAATGAATAACTGAAAAGAAAGCTTATTTTTACATCTGATATTTGAAAACACTGGAATATTTTGACCAATATAACAGAGTTTGTATTTTTTCACCCGAGGCTCTAGTCATATCGTTCAGAAAAAGCGCTGCTTGCACGACAACCCAAAATTCATGCAGACGCGGAGAATTTGAATTTCAAAAAAGCCTGCATTTCCAGGATTATAGACACTAAGACTAAAAGTCTCAGCTGAAGAAAGTAGGAAATGATGTTAAGATAGCTCTTGCAAGGAATCTACCATTTTCAGTTTATTTTTTGGTACCGGCTTAGCATTGTAGTTGGTAGTTAAATATTGCACGCCCTTGGAATTACCGAAATCAAAAGTTCATTCAATCGATTATCGGTTGATAGCGGACAAACAGAGTAACACATTTTTATCGGCTTTTCAGTCCTATTTAAGTGAATAAATAATGAGTCGTCGAATCAGCCCGGTTCGGTTGAGCTTTAAGAACATTCCAACTTATTATAGCGACCTCGATGTCTGCACTGCTCTAAATGATCTTCCCGATGTCTTCTGTCCCTTCTTCCCACCAGAGCTCCCGTGCCAGTGCCCCTTCATCGGAGACGGAGTCCCCCTCACTGTCGCCTTCACGCTCGACATCCCTGCTGAATATATCCAACTCGGAGAGGTAAGGAGTATTATACCACAAAGCTTATATAGGCTTAAAGCACATCTCGCACTATTTAATGTTTATGTCCGAATATTCAAAACTATCTGAATACTGTAAAACTAAGCTCCGCTTTTGGCAAATTCGTTACGGCTTTGGCTGTTTCAAGCCTTTTCGCAGACTCATTGACTTCTAGATAGAACTTGGCAAGATTCAGGAAACCCGCTTACGCATCGATAGCAGGATAGGCGAACACTCTTCAGGAGCACAATGCACGTAACGCAAAACTTTATGCTCAAAGTTTGAACACCTCAAATACATTTTTACAAACTTTCACGACGAGGAAAAGCCAACTTGTTTTTGTATCATTTAGTGAATACTCTGCATATTTGGATTGTTTTAGGGTATTTTTTTATTTTTGAGCATTTGCTCTAGTATGACCTTCAGAACATCTACCGCCGTCCTCACAATGCAAAATTGTACCATGACGCGGAAAATCTGAATCGCAATACAAACACGGCTTTTCAGTGGCCAGTGATCAGCTCGCGGAAGGTAGCTCACTGCGTGAACACTTATTTTTCGTAAACTGTTTTCGTAAAGCATACAACACAGGTGCAAGCGCATAGAGGTACCACAAACCCGACAGGGCAATTCCACTATAGTCGTATTCTCGCCGTTCCCCGAGGACTCCCTCGGGGAATCGAAGGGAACGGCGAGACTAGAGGGACTCACTCCACGCGGACTCCGCGTACAGAAACAGCGAGAACACGGGGAATGCTTCCAAAATCGATTTTGTTCAAATAAGAAATATGCAGTTGACAAAATTAGTCTGGATCCACTTTATTTTTGGTTTTGTTAATTCTGATTATTTTTAATTAACTTTACATTGCACCAATACCAGCAAAAATTGATTCCCCTCCGAATCTGAAAGGGAGTCCTTTTTGATGACGGGGATGATAAGCGGAGCATTCCCCGTCTGTGGGGACTCGCGAAAATACGGGGAGTGAGTCCCCGGGACAAAGAAAAACGCGGGGACTCCTCAAGTGGAGTCCTCGGGGAACGGCGAGAATACGCCTTATGTGAAAATCGATTATTCGTGAATAGTGAAGCATCGAAATAACGCATTTTCGTCAGGTTTGTAAGCCTCTTTAACTGAATAAGTGATCGGCAACTAGATTGTCCTACCTTGGCCCTTTTCAATGAAACTTTAAACCCCAATCGTTAGTGGAGCCCGACATCCGTAAGACACCATAAAGTGGAAACACTACATCAGTAGCCATTACCATTTTGTGGCATTTGATCAATACTCTATCTGACTAAGTCCAAAACACGCCAGCGATCCTCAGGAAGAAGGAGTAAGCGTGTCCGTACGACTCAAACTCAACGACTCAAATCCTGTGTCAATCAATCACCACGATCTTTGGCAGCATCTATGACACCACTTCTGCCTTTCTTCCGCTGGCTACCCGGAGAGGCCGGAGATTTTGCATCGGCAAGGAGAGATACGTCATCAAGAGTATTTCAAAGTCTTTGCACTTTCACAAGGCTATTTCTAAACACAAAATTATCCGATTCTATAGTTGTGTTTTTGCTGATACCATGGTATCTGTTACGACGGTCTAAACTTGTTTGTGCAGTTTTCGTGGTATCTGATACCACGGTCAAAAGGCTTTTTTGCAGTTATCGTAGTATCTGGCCAGTTATCGTGGTATCAGCTATTCAGATAATACGGTCCGACCGTGGTAACTGGTCTTGGTATCTGAAAAGTCATCTCACTTTCATCAAATTTTGTCAGATTGGTGAGAAAGAAGTTTAGCACTTAGTGATATAACTGATATAAAGTATTCATTATTGCATGTCTGGACTGTGAAAGTTCCATACTTCGTAGATAAATCTTCTTTGAGCCCAAGCTGACTTTGAAACATTTATTCAAAACATTGTTTGAAGAAATGTTTCAAAGTCAGCTTGGGCTCAAAGAATATTTATTCATTATTGATTAGCCTATATAGTTCTTATTTGAGTCTGTTGGGCTTTCTGTTTATTCACTAGCTTTTTGGAATAAATTCATTCATTCATCTTCTTATTTTCTTTCCAGGGTGATTACGAGCAGACTCTCAAGGTCTTCTCCGCAGCTGATCCCGCTACCATTCTTGGATGTGCTCTTATGAAGTTCACCCTGGTCAATGCTTAAAGATGGCATAGAAGCCATTTCCACATTTTTTGTACAAGCAGTCAGACTTACTGAATAAAGTTATCCAGTCTGCACACACAGATTCCCCTCTGTTATTTACTCTCTCATTCTCTTATCATGTTTAGTGGAATTGACGTCAGGTAATTTAAGGCTTGCTGAGTAATAAGTTCAACCAATCAGGCTAATGGAATAAAGATGTCCAATTAGCAGAGTTTACTACAATTTGCCGCCTTTTCCAAAAATGATATAACCAAGTCAACTACGTTCTTGACTCTTAAACTAGTCCCCGCGTTTGGAAAATTTAATGTTGGTAATTTAAGGCTTGCCGAGTACTCTATCCTTACTTTTTGGTATTTGATAGATAGCAGGTTATATGTTACACAAATATCCGGAGCAGTGCAGCCACCATAATGAATGAAATTAGTGAAGAAGCTTGAGTCAACCGAATGACCGTCAACCATGACAAGTCAGCCGTCCTAACTGTATCTTTTCTCAAGTTCAATCCAACTTTCCAACCTAACCTACCTATCACAGCAGAGTGGAGGAGCTCAAACTTTTATATGTTCATCTAACTTCAGATCTCAAGTGGGATAAGCAAGTACAATCTATGATGAAAAGAGCAAATATGGGCATAAGATCTCTCAAAATGCTCTTCCGCCATCAGAGGCGTTACTAGCCAAAATGTTTGGGGGGGGGGGACGTGGAATTTACCGACTGGCTGGTAGTTTTTAACCGACTTTTTCTGCAGAAAAACGACTGTTTAACAATAAAAATGACAATTTTGAAAAAAATCGACTGATTTTCCGAAAAATCGACTGATTTTCCGGAAAATCCACTGACTTTCAGAACAAGACCAAAGGTTTCGATGGGATTCCAAAAATTCAATATCTGATCCAGACAACTGAGTCTTGTCTTAGCCAGATCCAGTCATCGCCAAACTCCTTGAACATTTTTACAATTAAAATTCAGAAACAGATTAAGGCCAAATAGCTAATCATCTGAGAAAAACTTCCTGCCACTACAGCCAATTTCCCGATTTCGGCCAAACTCCAGAACTAATTGTCCGGCAAAAAAAAGAAAGCTTAAAAATGAACTCAGGGTATCTTCTTTCCCCAATAATGAACATATAATCAACTTCAAATAAAAATTTAACTTATGACAAATTTTCCGACTCCAGCCGGATTCCGGTCGAACTATATGTCCGGGTAAAATATGATTGTCACACACGGATTCAGCATCTCTTCTTACCCCTAAATCGGTTATCTAATCAACTAGAAATCAAACTTTAACTTCTACCAATTTTCCGGTTTTGGCCGGATTCCGGACGAACTACATGTCCGGATAGAAAATTGTTTTCACATAAGTGTTCAACATGTCTTCTTGCCTAAATTGAACATCTAATCAACTTCAAATAAAACTTTTAATTTTAACCAACTTTCCGGTTTGGGCCGGATTCCGGGCGAACTACTTGTCCGTCGAGAAAATGGTTTTCACCATTGTGTTCAGCGTGTCCTCCTACCCCTAAATTGAACATCTAATCAACTTAAAATAAAACTTTTACTTTTAACAAACTTTCCGGTTTGGGCCGGATTCCGGGCGAACTACTTGTCCGTCGAGAAAATGGTTTTCACCATCGTCACCAGCATGTCTTCCTACCCCTAAATCGAACATCTAATCAACTTAAAATCAAACTTTACATCTAATCAACTTAAAATCAAACTTTTACTTTTAACAAACTTTCCGGTTTTGGCTGGATTCCGGGCGAACTACTTGTTCGATGACAAAATGGTTTTCACAATCGTGTTCAGCATGTCTTCCTACCCCTAAATCGAACATCTAATTAACTTAAAAAAAACTTTTACTTTCAACAAACTTTCCGGTTTTGGCCGGATTCCGGGCGAACTACTTGTTGGATGACAAAATGGTTTTCACCATCGTGTTCAGCATGTCTTCTTACCCCATAATCGACTATCACATTAGCTGTTTCAAAATATTTTGTTTGCCCCTTAATTTGAAACCCCTCCCCCACCCCTAAATGTAGGGCTACAAAGCCCATCTACGAATTTTACTGGTCCGACGACCCAACGAATCCTCACACCAAGTTTCATCAAAATATCTCATTCCCTTCGAGAGTTATCGTGCTTACAGACGGACGGACGGACAGACGGACAACTTTTGCGATGTCATAGGTATCCCTCCACTTACGTTTTGAGATCCCAAAAACCGACTATTTTGACGAAAAATCGACCAATTTTCAGAAAACCGACTGTTTTCATGACAAAAAATCAACTGTTTTGAAAAAAATCGCGGCGCTTCGTGCCGACTCGGTATTTTTTACCTACTGGCCAACGGCTTTGGGGGGGGGCGTCCCCCCCTCCCCCCAGTCGTGAGGCCTCTGCCCGCCATGGCACCCCGAAACACCACCTCCTTCGCATTTACCTTGTGTTCATTCGCCCTTCTCTTGAATACTGCTGTCCGGTATGGCATTTCGGTTTAACACATTAGCAGTCGGAACGCCTCGACAGGATCCAGTACTTGTCTTTACTATTAGTATCAAAATCCCCCAAAATCCCTTACATTTCCTTTCTTAACTACTTTGGTTTTGCATCTTTGTCAGACCGTAGACACCAACTTTCTACCAAGTTTGGTGACCGACTACTGGAAGACCCCAACCATCGGCACATCCTTCCCCCTCCCCACATTCCCGACCGCATAAGGCCACACAGAATGGTAGCACAACCAGTTCCTAAGATCCAACCCATTCGGGCAATTCATGCGCGGTACGAAAAAAGTTTTGCCCCCTGCTTTGTGAGTTTTTTCAACACGAAGTTTTAAATTCTTTTTCTCTTTTTTTATGTTAATTATCGAAGTTTAGTGCTTTAATTTGTTGTAATTCTTGTTCTTATGTAATTATTGAATACATGACTACATAAAAGCGCAATGGTATATAGTTATGTTTGATGAGAGAACAAATATTCGTTTTTTTTGTTAATACCGCAAGGAATGTTTTTCTAATAATAAAGATGATTGATTGATATTATACAGGTCAGATTATGTCGGTTAGATTACATTCGTAAGATTTATTTTTAGACTTATTGGGTACGTAGTTGTTGTCGTTAAGATAAAAATTATAAACATGCACTGAATACACAATATTTTATTCTCCACAGTGCTTGTTGAATGTATGTGTAGTTTAGTGTCACAAATAAAAACAAGAGCTACGAGCTCAAAGCGCACTTGTTACGAGTAGGCAGTACAAGAAAGTACATGAGAACGTCACAAAATACACCAGCAATCCAAAAATGTGGTTCGGAAATAGAAATAGAATATTTAGTTTCACTCAGTTCTGGCAGTCCTGCATCGTCTCGATTATCTGTAGCAAATGCACATGACTGTTCAAACTTCCAAATTTCAGCCCAATAAATCCATTCGCTTGATCCCTAGACGTGTTACACGATTTCCGTTACTCCCTCTATCTCCCCCTACCGTGGCCGAATCTGGTTCGGACTAAGAAATGGACCATATAAACCATCTTCTTTTATATCATCTATCAAGTTTCACTCGAATATGAGCATTTTTAGAAAATTCAAGTACGCCCCCCCCCCCCTCTATCTACGTTCCATGTTTCATTTAAACTGATGCACTCGTTTGACCCCTATGCGAGCCTTTCCGACAATCTCCATCCAACTCCCCCCTACTGTGGCCGAACAGGACTTGAAAACATAAACGTCGTATCTCTTAATTCCCTCTTCCTGTCCATCAAGTTTTACTGAAATTGGAGCATAGTCTATCTGCAATTTTCCAGTACCCCCCCCCCCCCTACCTTGGCCGAATCCGGCCCGGACGCCAAATAACAAATCTAGGCTGCATAAACTCGGCACTAGGCATAATGCTTGTTATCTCCATTAAGTTCCGTCCCTATCCCTCTGCTTTTAGAGTTTCCTGAGCTTTCCAGTCCCCACCCATCCCCCCACGGACCCGACACGTACTTGACACCCAACATCCGAGGCGATAGCTCTTTCCACCAGACAAGTTTCATTCAAATCCGATCACCCCTTCAAAAGTTATGCACGCCACTAGATTCCGAACTTCCCATCCATCCAATCCCCCCACGATGGTCGGATCGGGGAAACGGCTGGTCTCGAGTCAATCTGTTCGGATCCCTGACATACCTGACATGTTTCATTGCCCTAGCAAATCAGGAAGTATGCTGAACTCGCGGGATCGCCAGAAATCCGGACCCCCCACCCCAACTCCCCCACAATGCCCGGACCAGTTCCGGTTATGTCAATGACGTATCTACGACTTGTGCTTGTTCTTCCCACCAAGTTTTCATCTCGATCCCTCCATTCTAAGCGTTTCTCAAGATTTCCGGTTACTACTCCAACTCCCCCAGTGCCATCGGATCCAGTCCGGATTTAAAGTAGGACGTCTGAGACACGAGGTCATCCTAAATATCAACTTTCATCAAGATCCGATCACTCGTTCGTAAGCTAAAAAATATCTCATTTTTCCTATTTTTTCAGGACTCACCCTCCCTCCGCCCCCCCCCCCCCCAGATGGTCCGATCGGGGAAGTCAGTATCCTATTTAATCTGGTCGGGTCCTTGACATGCCTGCCAAGGGAAGTACCGAAGTCGCGGAATCACTACAAATTCGGACTTCTCCCCCCCCCCAACTCCCCCAAAAGTGAGCGGATCCGTTCCGGTTATATCAGTAACGTATCTAGGACTTGTGCTTGTGCTGTCCACCAAGTTTCATCCGGATCTCTCCACTCTAAGTGTTTTCTAAGATTTCCGGTTTCCCCCTCCAACTCCCCCCAATGTCACCGGATCCGGTCTGGATTTGAAATGGAGCGTCTGAGACACGAGGTACTTCCATATATCAAGTTTCATTAAGATCTGATAACCCGTTCGTAAGCTAAAAATATCTCATTTTTTTTATTTTTTCGGATTCCCCTCCCTCCACTCCCCTCCAGATGGTCGGATCAGGGAAGCGACTTTTTCTAATTTAATCTGGTCCAGTCCCTGATATGCCTGCCAAGTTTCATCGTCCTAGCTTATCTGTAAGTGCCCGATCTAGCAAAACCGGGACCGACAGACCGACTGACGGACAGAAATTATAATCGCTATATGGCACATGGCCGAAGGGCAAGTGCCATAAATTGTTGATTGGTTGGAACAGAAGTTCAATTTTACTTATTTTGAGCTTACTGTCAATAGCCGTCTTTGAGGGAAATAAATAGTAATAGTTATCATAATGTTCAAATATGTCATTAAGATCCGACCTGGGTTATCTCCGAGGGCCTGAACATACTTCCAGGACAAATGGATGAGTTTGAAATTAAAAAAAAAATGCTGTGTATAGCATCTTCTATCGCGTATTGAGACTTGGACCCTAATTTGGTGGTAAGATCGCAGATGAAGATTGAGGCAGATAAAAACCTTTCACATGTACTTTAATATGCTGCATTGGGGAAAGATTGAGTTTCTATCGAGCGAAAGACGAAAGTTTGAATCTCCTTTTGTTTTTATGGCACTTGAGCTTACTCAAGTGCCATATAGCGATTGTAATTTCTGTCCGTCAGTCGGTCTGTCGGTCTGTCGGTCTGTCGGTCTGTCGGTCCCGGTTTTGCTAGTTCGGGCACTTCCAGATAAGCTAGGACGATGAAACTTGGCAGGCATATCAGGGACCGGACCAGCTCAACTTAAAATTAATCATTTCTTCAATCCGACTTTCCCCGGATCCGGGAGTCCGGAAACTATAAAGCAAAAGTGGAGCGAAAAGTAGCAAAAAGAAGCGCTGCCCGAGTGCGGGAGCGAACCAGGAACCTCTGAATTATAAATCCAACGCTCTACCAACTGAGCCACGAGTCCATGTATGAGAGAGCGAATGCGGGAGTACCAACAAAGTGGATAATCTAAACAAATTACATTGTTAGGATAATGGAACTTGTCAGGAATATTGGATGTATTAGGGAGCGTATGCGGGAGTATATATTGTTAAAAGATTGACGACCTGATTAACCTGGACATAGTCAAGAAACATAAATAATAGTTTGAGCACTTCCACGCAAGCTAGGACGATGAAACTTCGCAGGCATATCAGGGACCCGACCAGACTAAGTTGGAAACAGTCACTTGCCCGATCCGACCATCGTGGGGGAGGGGGCGGAATCCGGAAAATAGGGACATTCATCACTTTCGAACGGGTGATCGGATCTTAATGAAACTTGATATCTGGAAAGATCTCGTGTCTCAGATGTCTCATTTCGAGTCCGGACCGGATCCGATGAATCTTGGGGGTGGGTCTTGAGGGGAGTGGAGGGACGGGGAATCCGGAAAAATTTTGAAAAATTAAATATTTTCAGCTTACGAACGGGTCGTCGGATCTTAACGAAACTTGATATATGGAAGGACCTCATGTCTCAGACGCCGGTGACATTGGGGGGAGTTGGAAGGGGAAACCGGAAATCTTGAAAAACGCTCAGAGTGGAGAGATCCGGATGAAACTTGGTAGAAAGAACAAGCACAAGTCCTAGATACCTGACTGACATAACCGGAACGGATCCGCTCACTTTGGGGGAGTTGGGGGGGGGGGGGACTCCTAATTTCTAGTGATCCCGCGAGTTCGATGCTTCCAGATGTGCTAGGACAATGAACATTGGCAAGCATGCCAAGGACCCGACCAGATTAAATAGGAAATAGTCACTTCCCCGATCCGACCATCTGGGGGGGGGGGTGGAGGGACGGGGAAGCCAAAATTGAGGTATTTTTAACTTGCGAACGGTTGGTCGGATCTTGATGAAAGTTGACATTTAGCATGACCTCGTGTCTCAGACGTCCCACTTTAAATCCGGACCGGATCCGATGTCACTGGGGGGGGGGGGAGCTGGTGGAGGGAACCAAAAATCTTGACAAACGCTTAGAGTGCAGCGATCGGGATGGAACTTATTCGGCCACGGTAGGTGGAGATAGAGTGAGTACCGGAAATCGTGTAGCACGTCTAGGGATCAAACAAATGGATTTATTGGGATGCAAGTTTGAACAGTCATGTTCATTTGCTGCAGACAATCGAGACGATGCCGGAACTGCTCAGAAATGAGTGAAACTAAATATCCTATTTCTATTTCCGAACCGCATTTTTGGATGGCGGGTGTATTTTGTGAGGTTTTCATCTACTTTCTTGTACAGCCTACTCGTACAAGTGCCATATGAGCTCGTAGCTCTTGTTACACAGAAGGAATCAAATTCTGCAAACCAGTTTAAAGTTGCAGTTTTTTGGACGTAGTTTCACAGCAGTTTTGACGTGTTAGACGTTTTAGCTATGAAAGTACAGTGTGTCGAATGGACAAATAAAACGGTACTGTATTTTACTAATTAAATAAAAGTAGCCTACGTCCAAACTACATTAAAACTACACCCCAGAGCAAAACAACTTAAGTCTCGTCGGCGAACCGGCGTCTTTTTAAACAGAAAAAGTCAAGTCCGAATCGTAAACTCCTGTCGGGCGAAGACAAAAAAGTGTGTTACGTCTTTAAATTTTCTAATTATTTTTTCAAATGTACTGGCAAACCTGGTTTCCTCGTTTCTGTTTCTGAGTAAGATGTCTTTAACATGAAAATTACTTTTTTTGTTACACATTCGGAACAAATCTACTTTGTGTCTACTTTATTTTCGATGGTCACTATTTTGTCCCATTTTTCGACGGACAGGTTTCTGATTTCAAAACAACTATTCTTTACTTTTCCTTGGGATCGCACAAGACGCTGCTCCTCGGCCTTTCACAAAATTTCGCCTGGGGCGCAAATTGCGGAGAAAATTCCGCCTGCGGCTCTGTTTAGAAGAACGGTGTATCATTTATTCGAAGACTATGCTCGGAATTTTTGAGATTTGGAATACATTAAAGGTTAGAGTTTGTATGGTACCGTAAGTAGCTTGATCTTGCCAGACGAAGGCAGATTAAAAAATTTCGCCTGCGGCGCTTGCTTTAATTTGTTCTGGGTACAGGCGCTGGAAGCTTTCCTCTTTAGCGCAAGCTTAAATGAAAAGCTGCAGCTGTGAATTTATGTCTATACAAATTTTGATGACAAAAATAATTTCAGCTGCTGCATTACAGATAGTTCTGCACCGGCTCTATTATTTGTTGGCGGGGAATGTGCGCCGTTGCCGCAAAGTGGCAATAGTTAATTTTTGTCGGTACGTGCGAGTCTTATATTGCGATCAAGAAGTCGCTGAAGTGAGGGCTCTCACCCCCCCCCACCCCCTTGGTCTGAGTGCTTCGAGCCACCCCTGCACGCGACAAAAGTTGGAAACTGGACGGAAATTTTCAATTTTCCATATTTCTCTTCTCGTGCTCCCCAAAAAATGCTCGGATCTAGGAACGGAAGTTTCCGGGGGTATGTTGTGTCAGGTTCTTAAGTCAAGATAATTCGGGTCGCTAATATGCCTGCAAAGTTTCGTTGTCGTTTTACATCTGGAACTATCTAACTCACGACTACCGGAATTCCAGGAAACCCCTCCAACTCCCCCCACAGAGCCCCGAAACCATCTGGCTCCTTCAATTTCATCTAGGCCTAATGCTTGTTCCATCCATTAAGTTTCGTCCCAATCCCTCTGCTTTTAGAGTTTCTCGAGTTCCCCCCCCCCCTCCATCCCCACAGGTATCGGACCCGACCCGGACGTGACACTGAACGTCCGAGGCGATAGCTCACCAGACAAGTTTCATTCAAATCCGATCACCCGTTCAAAAGTTATGCACGCCACTAGATTCCGGACTCCCCATCCACCCACTCCCCCCACGATGGTCGGGTCGGGGAAACGGCTGTTCTCAAGTCAATATGTTCGGATCCCTGACATACCTGCCAAGTTTCATCGCCCTAGGACATCAGGAAGTATGCCGAACTCGCGGGATCGCTAGAAATCCGGACCCCGACCCCAACTCCCCCACAGTGCCCTGATCCGGTCCGGTTATGTCAATGACGTGTCTAGGACTTGTGCTTGTTTTTCCCACCAAGTTTCATCCCGATCCCTCCACTCTAAGCGTTTCTCAAAATTTCCGGTTCCCTCCTCCAATCCCCCCAGTGTCATCGGATCCACCCGGATTTAAAGTGGGATGTCTGAGACACGAGGTCATCCTAAATATAAAATTTCATCAAGATCCGATCACCCGTTCAAAAGTTATACACGCCACTAGATTCCGGACTCCCCATCCATCCACTCCCCCCAGTATGGTCGGGTTGGGGAAACGGCTGTTCTCAAGTGAACCTGTTCGGGTCCCTGACATACCTGCCAAGTTTCATCACCCTAGCACATCAGGAAGTATGCCGAACTCGCGGGATCGCTAGAAATCCGGACCCCCCCCCCCCCCCAACTCCCCCAGAGTGCCTAGATCTGGTCCGCTTATATCAATGACGTATCTAGGACTTGTGCTTGTTCTTCCCACCAAGTTTCATCCCGACCCCTCCACTCTAGGCGTTTCTCAAGATTTCCGGTTCCCTCCTCCAACTCCCCCCAGTGTCATCGGATCCGGTCCGGATCTATAGTGGGACGTCTGAGACACGAGGTCATCCTAAATATAAAATTTCATCAAGATCCGATGACTCGTTCGCAAGATAAAAATACCTCAAATTTTGGCTTCTCCCTCCCTCCACTCCCCCCCCCCCAGATGGTCGAATCGGGGAATTGACGATTTCCTATTTAATCTGGTCGGGTCCCAGAGATGCCTGTCAATTTCCATCGTCTCAGCACATTAGGAAGCACGGAACTCGCGGGATCACTACAAATTCGGACTTATCCCCCCCCCCAACTCCCCCAAAGTGAGCGGACCCGTTCCGGTTATATCAGCCATGTATCTAGGACTTGTGCTTGTACTTTCCACCAAGTTTCATCCGGATCCCTCCACTCTAAGTGTTTTTCAAGATTTCCGGTTTCCCCCTCCAACTCCCCCCAATGTCACCGGATCCGGTTTGGATTTAAAATGGAGGGTCTGAGACACGAGTTCCTTCCATATATCAAGTTTCATTAAGATCCGATAACCCGTTCGTAAGCTAAAAATATCTCATTTTTCCTCATTTTTCCGGATTCCCCCTCCCTCCACTCCCCTCCAGATGGTCGGATCGGAGAAGCGAGTATTTCTAATTTAATCTGGTCCAGTTCCTGATATGCCTGCCAAGTTTCATCGTCCTAGCTTATCTGGAAGTACCCGAACTAGCAAAACCGGGACCGACAGACCGACAGACCGACTGACGGACAGAAATTACAATCGCTATATGGCACTTGAGTAAGCTCAAGTGCCATAAAAACGAACCTGAACTTTAGTCATTATTTGGTTGGAACGAAAGTTCAATTCTACTTCTTTTGTAATTGTCAGTAGTCGTCTTTGAGGAAAATAGATAGTAATAGTTATCATAATGTTCAAATTTGTCATTAAGATCAGTCATGGCTTACCTCCCAGGGCCTAAACAAACTTCCAGGATAAGCAATTGGTCGTTAAGTTCTCACTGCTGGTAACAGAGCCGCCCATTTTTGCTTGAAAGGGAGCCCATGCGACGTTCTCATGAACTTTTCAGTTGAAAAATTCTACCAGTTTCTCCGCCGGTGGAAAGCCAATCACACCTCATAATTATGAGACGGTACACAACATTTAGAAGACTAATTCTGTGTTCCTGTACGGATTAGATCATATAAAATTGTCCAGCAATATCAGTACCAACTACACATATGCAAAAGATGTTTGGGGGGAGGAAATTTATTTTAAAGCTGGGTTGTCGGGAATAGATTTAAAGTGGATGGTGAGTTTAAGGGGGGCAGGATTAGATATTGGGGAGAAAAGAAGGTTTATAGGAAACAAATAGATTAAAGAATGGCCCTTACTTTTGCCCGGTGTGTGGAAAGATGGATGAGGATGTGTTCCATTTTATGTGTGAATGTGAAGAATTGAGTGATTTAAGGATCGAATTATTTGGGGTGGGAATTACTAGGGAGGAGTGGCTACTAGAAAAAATTGGAAGTACAAATATGGGGGATATCCGTAAGGTGGCTAGATTCCTCCGCGTTGGTTTGTCCCATAGATAGCTATTTTTGTGGTTTGTTGTTTGTTTTCTGTCTTGTTGCCATGACCTCAAGGGTTTTTTCGTGCAATAAATTCATTCATTCACAAAGACCAAGCACGATGTCACATTGCACTTACAGAGCTCTTAGGAAGAGACACTGTTCATGGGACATGACCGAAGGAATAATACACGTTAAGGGCTGGAAGGACTTACCTTTTTTATCGAGTTTCAACCAGATAGTATTGTCTTTTGAATCCTGAAACTGTAATCCAAAATACCATGTTTCTCTCAGTCCAATTGTGCGACAGACAAGATCAAAAAGTTCGCGCCCAGTGGCTTTGCTCTACAAGACAGAAAGTGAGGGTGAATATCCACTTCGTATGCATTGGAAAATTCATCACTGAGTGACATTTGGATTTACTCCTTTGCTCATCAACTCAGTTATAACCATCTGGGAAGATTTCGCCATATTTTCACCATTTTGTTAATTTTTTTTTTCATCACTGTTTTGTATATTGTTTTGTTTTAGTGTGTTTGTGTGAGTGGCCCTCGTTGTCCCTCAGTTCAAAAAATAACAATAATGAAATCTACACTGTCTGGGCAACGTGAAGTGTTGCAGCAACCTTTTTCGGTTTCGCCAACTAAAGTTTTGCGAGAGCAACACTTTGGTTTTGTTTCTCGGCTTTCAGTTAATGCTGAAGGTGTCAACCCATCGAGGTTTTCAAAATGGTATGTTCCAAGAAGATTTTCTTTTCTGAACTGATGACAAAATCCGTAGTCGCATGGCTATCCCTCAGTATTGAAAAAAACAATATCGGGAGTAGAGACTAAATTGACTTTGCAGCCAGTTGAACTTTACCCTTTTCAATCGTAGACATAGTGACTGGGGAAAACTTGTAACATTATCTTATATGACTAGTAGGTATTATAAAGCTATCCGTAACTTTTCAAGATCAAAATACCATAGATGCCACTCTACTAATTATTGCGAAACTATATCGAAGTTTTACATTATAGTTTGTATCCTATGCATAAACACTTAATTCTAGGTTACAGTGATAGACCATCTCCACAGACCATTCTAGCACCTCATGAAAATGACAATGCTTTAGCAACCAATTCTTACTTACAAGTTACTTTACCCGTGATAGACATGGAACCAAACTAAAAACGCAAACAAACTAGGTGCGCAAACTAGGAAAAGTTGGAAACCCCTCAACGCCGAAAATGATTATGGTCTAACAGCCGATTGTTACATGACATATTTGACGGTGCAGCTACATTTTATTCGAGCTATATTTCGGCCCTTCTTGGCAAGGGTCCACTTCAGGCTCAGGCCGCTCAAGCTGGAAGATGAACTTGTGGAAAAACCATATAAGATTCTTCCTTAAATATCTGATTTTATGAACTTCTTCTCTGAAAATTGGTTGGAGTTACGGCTGGTGCTGTGATTTCATTCTGGACACGGCTGCTGTTTTTGCTGTTCGATTGGGTCGCCGAAAGGGTAGAGATTCTTCTGCATTTTGGTTTTGGAATCCCCTGTCTCTTCTATTTCTTTCCAGCTAAGATGGATACTTGTTGGCGGCATGTATGGGCGATTTGAAGTTCCGCACTGTGGTTATAGATAGTCCTTCAGCCCAAGCTGACTGCGAATCATATTTGACGGTGCAAAACGGATCAGTCAGCTACATTTTATTCGAGCTAAATCAGATATTTAAGGAAGAATCTTAATTATTTGTCCACAAAGGTCATTTTCCAGCTTGAGCTGCTTGAGCCTGAAGAGCACACTTGCCAAGAAGGGCACATGACATGTCTCACAATTGGGTACCACCTATCTTTTGTTTGAGTGTGAATCCTACCACAAAAGTTGTCAACCCCTTGAAACTTTGACATGATCAAATCCTATCCCTCAAACGTTAAGAAAACAAAAACAGAATGTCGGAAGAAGAGACTCAATTGACTTTGCAGACAGCTGAACTTATCATTTTTAATCGTAGACACAGTGACGCATGAAGACTTGGAACATTACCTTATAGCCTATAACCTATTTGGTTATGTATAATTTTCAAGGATCAAAATATTGCACGATGCCTGGGGTTTGATCATTAGCGTATTTAGTCCAGTTTTGGGATTTGTCTTTCTACCTTTGATTGGTACTTCCAACGTTGCCTAGCCTTGAAAGATACAGAGAAATACAGTGAAACTCATTCATACGAAATATTTATTCACAGTAATATATATATATATTGAACTTAAAACCCCAAAATGCACAAGGCGACAGCAGAGTAAAAGGAAAAACAAAGCAAACAACATAAAACACAATAATTCAGACTGAATTTCTTACTGGGCCTAAGAAAATCATAATAAAACATCATGTAGATGATCAGCTGGAGGAATAAATCCAGGATAGATTTTTTTTTTTTGCATTATTATACAGGTACCGAAAAATAGGATATATCAGGATCTCATTCTTTGCAAACATACTGTGACACGCTCTTCTGATCATTGGAACTTGGAACAGAACTCAGTGTCTTGTGAGCAGGTAGAGCCCACCAGACCACAAACTACAATAATTATACAAAAGATAATTGATCCGAAACAATGATACATAAGCACTGAAAACACATGGGCTGCTCAAGGCGAAAGAAAATTTGCCGTTCAAACAGATTAACAAAGTGAAAAAGTGGTAAAATTTCAATCTGCTGGTATATGCCTTCTTAGAAGATACCAAAGAGGTCTTAATTACGAACAACAACAATTTAAGCACAAAGTGTGTAATTCAAAAGAACAACAAAGATTGTCTTGGGCCCAACGTTCCTCAGTCGAAGATAACTAATTTGTAAAATTTGTTTTAATATCACTTTATCTGTCCAACAAGTCTCAATTATCAGCAAACATAGCCCTAGCTTGACAAACTGGCTCTTTATCCTAACTGCATTGTCTTTGGTATTTTTAGTAGCCTACAGCTACCAACGCTCTCTCTAATGACCAAATAACTATTAATATCTTGGCATTGCCCTGGCCCTTGCACCAGTCTTGACCATTCTTGTAATCTCCTAATCTCCTAATTGGGAAGTTTCTTCTGATCCAACCATGCCCAGTTAGCATTTAGCCAGTGCCGAGTTAGCATGGGTTAAAGAGGTTTATATTGTTCATATTGTAACCGTAGGCTAAGTTAGGGGATTTTTAGCGTAGATGGCTGTAGAGCTGAACGGGTGATCCCGTCCACACGAAAATGTCTGTTCAGCTGGATGGGAGCATCTGAGTGGGAAGGTCCATGCAATATTACCGTTCAGCTCAACGCAGCCCTCAGAGCGGTGTTAAACAGGAGTCGTCCATCAGCTGGATGGCTGGATGGACCATTCACCTGTTCATCCATGCAAGCAATAATGACAAGAAGATTGATGGCATCCAAGCAAAAATATCCATCGAGGTTGACAGGAACAGAGCCATCCATGCAAAAATGGCCCCTCAGTTCAGAAGTTGGGTTTAAACCATGCTAACCAGGCACTGGCTGTCAAGCTGAGGCAACTATCTACAACGCAAATAAAACATGCATAAGAAGTCAGGCAGGAGAAACAACAAACAAACAGATACTGTAACCGACTGTAACTGGATAACAAAAAATGCTGGACTTGGAAACAAACAACAAACTTACATCGACGTTGAACTCCATCTGTGCATCCATAGTCCCTACATTCACTGGAAAAGTCTTTTGCTTTTTGGATGTAAACTTCATCTTTTGGCTGTTTCATTCAATATGAGCAGGAGACAACAACCCGGACAAAACAGCACAACAAAAGAAGGTGAAGCGGTATCACATTTGGCACCAATTTTGAATTTACTGCGTAAAAGGTTAACAAAAGAACGCCATCTCTGAGCGATTTCCACCCTACTTACTTACTGTAGTTACTACGGATGATGTCACGAATTCTGGCTTTTTGGGATCCCAAAACGTAAGTGGAGGGATACCCAGGGGCGTCGCAAGGGGGAGGGGATGCAGCACCCCCCCCCCCCCCACCTTTTTGAGATTCGGTAAAAATTTTGTGCCGGAGGCCCAAACTTTTACTAGAATTGTTCGGTATTTTTTCGATAGCAGAACTGTTCGATATTTACGGGGATTCGGTAGTGATACAGAATCCTAAATAGGATACATGTACAAATCTCTTTGGTATAATGATCGGGATTCGGTATAACTGCGAGTATTTGGTAGTTATCACGAATTTTGTGAGAGAATTTACTGTAATCATTTGGTAATTTCTCGAAGCAAGAACTATTCGGTATATTTATCGAGATTCTGTAGTTACACAGAATCCCGAATAAGCTATTGGTTCCAAATTATTCGGTATTATGATATGGATTCGGTAATTTATTCCGTATAATTTCTAGGATTAGGAAGTTAACCACGAATCCCGACTTCGTTCCAGTTCCGACGAAAGTATACCGAATAAGAATATTGTTCGGCAGTCTTTCGATACCAAAACAATTCGGTATAATAACCGGGATAAGGTAGTTATACAGAATCCCGAACATGCTATCGGTCTACACTTATTCGGGATAATAAATCGGAATCGGTCATTTATTCGTAATAATTGCCAGGATTCGGAAGTTACCACGAATCTCGAAACTCAGAAGTGGTCAAGTGAAGCACTGGTCGCAGACAAAAGGGATGATCTATGACACCATCGATAGTCCTTACTATTTTGGATCCCCAAAAGAATATCTAATCACAAATATTTCGAAAATTCCGCCTGCAGCACTTGTCGTAATATTCTCTATTTTGTGGAAGGGCTCGTCATTTGACGGGGGTTTTAAGCCAAACTTAGGATTGAGATTTTGAAACATTAAAAGCTAGGATTTGTATGGAAATTAAATTTGGCAGGAAAAGGCAAAAAAAAATTTCGCCGGCGGCGCTCACTTTATGTGATTATGGGTAGTATATTAACTAGGCTACAGTTGCTGCTGCTGCCGGAACGTCGCTCCATCCGGTTTTTGGAACGTCTTAGAGTATCGGTATTTAATCAACGGTAAATGATAGAATTTATAAGAGAAGCAGTCAAATTTTAGCCTACAGAAATAAAACGGATTTCAAAAACTTTGCCTGCGGCGCTTGATTTAGTTTTCTATTGGCTATAATAGATAGAAGCTGTTACTGCAATCATGCCCGGCAATATATTCTACATGTGGGCTTCGCCGAAACGCCGCCTAATAGTTGGCTTATCGTCTTTCATGCTGCCCTTTATTGTTACTCTTCCTACGTAATCGTTTCTATTCCATAAGCTCGAATTCTTAGTTCTAGGATTCGGTAAAATTTTGGCTCTGCACCCCCCCCCCACCGAAAATGCACTTGCGACGCCTCTGGGGATACCTATGACATCGCAAAAGTTGTCCGTATGTCTGTCTGTCTGTCAGCACGATAGCTCTCGAAGAGAATGAGATATTTTGATGAATCTTGGTGTGAAGATTCTTTGGGTCAAGTTCGTAGATGGGCTCTGTAGCCCTATATTTGGGGGTGGGATTCAAATTAAGGGGCAAACAAAATATTTTAAAACAGCTACTGTGATAGTCGATTATGAGGACTGCGGTAAGTCGTTATTTTCATATTACCATTTATAGGCTACTGTTTCTTTGAATGAATCTATTCCCAAAAGCCAATGTAGAATGGGCTTGCCTCATTGGCCCAAAAGCTCAACCTATTCGACTCGTGACTTTGCTACACAAGGAATCAGTGACAAGGTTTCAATGGGATCCCAAAAATCTAATATTTGTTCCAGACAATTGGGTCTTGTCTTCGCCAGATCCAGTCTTCACCAGGCTAATCATCTGATAAAAACCCAGTTCAGATATACGTCTATAAGCCATATCTATTTTGACGATACTGACCGAAACTTCCTGCTTTACTTCGGCCAAATTCCCTGTTTCGGCCAAATTCCAAGGTAACTACTTGTCCAGCAAAACAAGAAAATTCAGAAACAAATCCCTAGAAAAAAGAACATCTAATCAACTTCAAATAAAACTTTAATTTATACAAATTTTTCCGGTTTAACCGGATTCCAGACGAATTATAAATGCGGGTAAAAAATGATTGTCATAAACAGACTCAGCGTCTCTTCTTACCCCTAATCTGTCATCTAATCACTTCAAACTAAACTTTTGCTTTTAATAGATTTTCCGGTTTCGGCCGGATTCCGGACAAACTAATTCTCCGGGCAAAAAACGTTTTTCCTATAAGTCTTCTGCATTTCTTCTTACCTCTAAATTGAACATCTAATCAACTTCTCTCCATTCTGATTACTTATTTCTATTTTCGTATCTCATCTTCGTTATGTTAGTGTTTTTCTCTTTCATTTTATTCATTTAGTCGCTCTTAATTTTAGTCAGCTGACAGTTCCCAGTATAAGACCCCACTTGGAATATTCAATTGTTTCCTTTATTGTAAGAAGTAGTAGAATAAATAGAAGTGTCCTCAGTAGCCGTAGCCGAGTTTGATAGTGTTCGCCGCCCGTTTATGTTCATAATACATCCGTGTACTCAAGAGTTGGAGCTGAGTTTGATTTTCAAATTTCAGGTGGATCCCTTCTCACCGGATCCGGCTCCCTTTTCACCGACCCTATCCCAGTCCCAGGCCAGGGTCAGGGCGAGCTTACCCTCACCCTCTCTGCTGACCTCCCAAGTGACATCATTCTTGAGAAAAGGGTCACCAAATCTGGAAGCGGCGAACAGGTCCCTTGCCTTGGCAACGGATTCCTAGGATCCTGGTAAGACAGCGGATTGACGCATGCGACGGGGGCATTAAACATTTACTTTTCACAAATTTTCCGGTTCCTGCCGGATTCCGGGTGAACTACTTGTCCGGAGCGAAAATACCGGACAGACGGACAACTTTACTACGAAGTCATAGGTCTCTCGTCACTACGTTCTGGGATCCCAAAAACGAGATTTTCAAGTTTTTGAACAGCTAGTTATCCCTGTAGGCGAAGGATAAAATATAATTTCGGATATTGGAAGGGTACTCGCACGTCCTTTTCGGACGCAGCTACTGGATTGGCGAAAAACTACCGTAATAATCGGCAGATTAACTATATTTTTATTTCATCATTGCTCTACTATTATGATTTAATCAGAGAGTGTCATGTCGTGTCGTGTCTATAAAGCCAATGCAACCTACTTCCAAATTGCATTCATTGATTCTTAAGCCCAGAAACCCAAATTCTAAGCCCTCTAACAATACCTCACTAATCTTTGCACGTGTCACGATTCACTATTTTCCATGCGCATTTTGCTCCCGACGAATGTTCACATTTCATTTTGCTCCCGACGAATGTTCACATTTCATGATGTTGATACGCAAAACCGGTTATCTGAGTTTTGCCGAGTTTTTGCTAGACGTCAGTGGGCCTAGGAAAAGGCTTAAAATAGCCAAAACGGTAGATAAAAGCAGAGCCTATTTTACAGTATTCAAATAGTTCAAAATATTCGAACATAAACAGTAAATAGTGCGAGGTGTGCTTTAAAATGTGGATCATATGCTGTTCCCAAGTACGTCAGTTCTCCTTGCGTTCCTCAAATCCAGAAAGAACCCGGCATGTACAGACACAAAACCAAAATTCGGAGTACGTTTGTTTGTAGACATAAATCTGGAAGCTGGACATAATTATGGTGAGGTCTTTTTCTTTTTCTTCTTGCTCGTGACGTGACAGACTGTTCTATCGACATTTTGTTTGTATACGACCTAAGCATTGTCCTTGCTCATGCGCTCCATTTGCCGTGTATGTGAACTGACCTTGTACCAGTTCAATACTTCAAGTACAGGATTACAGGTTTGTTTCCTTCCCCGAAGTTGAACAAGAGGACTGACAGCCTGACGAGGACCCTTGCCAAGAAGGGCCGAAATATCGCTGATGAAGAAGTATGTCCTCTTATTATCTGCGTCCATCACATGGAGATGGTACAATAGGTTAATAGTGGCAGTAATATACATAATAACATAAAAACTATTTGTCAGGGTTCTTACTCAAATTGGCCTTTCTGTTAACATTTCTAAATGTCAGTATCTTAAATTCAACAGCCCAAAAGATTCCGGTATTTCTTTTCAAAATGAAAAACTCCCCAATTCCCCTACCGTAAAATGGCTTGGCATGATCATAGCACAGTCTCTAAAAAAAAAAATCTGCGATAACGCTGTTTCGGCTGTTCACGATTCCATTCGTGTTGGATATGGAAAAATAGTTCCAAATAGAGGAAGGTATAACAGAAAAGCCCTTGGTAGTTTATATAATAGTTTTTGTTCGCACTCTGTCTGCAACCTTTCCGGAATTTTTGGTATTCTGAGGCTAAAAGATTTAAAACGTATCAGGATTTCAAATACTGTAAATTTCTCTTGTACCTTCCTCAACGTTATAGGAATTCTCGTATAACTTTTTTGCCCTTTGACCCTTGTGCAAAGTTATCTTCAAGTGCCGAGGACCTTCACGTTTCCCTTGGCCGTTTCTCCGCACTCCATCTCGGAAAAAGATTTTTTAGACCCGATTAGTCCCTTTTCCTTCTTTTTTTTTAAATGTTTATTTTTGCTCTCGTGCATATACTACATTATTGAAAGCTCAGTGTATTTTTTCATTTTATTTGTCTATTACTGCACTATGACAGCGAGTACAAAGATAAGCTATGGAAGAACTATCTGGAAGCTCCAGGACGCATCAAACCGTGATCTATCAATACAGGCTACTCTAATGCGAGACACTTATTTTGCAGCGACCTCGACGTCTGCACCGCTTTGACCGACCTTCCCGACATCTTCTGCCCGTTCTTCCCCCCTGAGCTCCCATGCGAATGCCCATTCACGTCCACTGGCAACCCCCTCACTGTCCAAATCACTCTGGACATTCCAGCTGAATACATCCAGTTCGGCGAGGTAACAGCCATCTTTCTTCTTAATCGACAGTCTTCGTTTTACAACGATGCAATAAACCAGATGGCGTCTAAAGCCAGTCAAAAGTTGTCTCTCAGACTCGTCATCATCCTGTGAAGCTAGTTTTTGGATTTCGGAAAACCGTAGTTGGGTCTGAAAGATAAAGGCGAAATTTATCCGTCGAGGCACTCCAGACTCCTAGGAGTCCACAGTCAAGAAGGATGATGACGAGTCTGAGAGACACACAAATAATAGTACGCGAAAGTCGACTGCGGGTTGAATAATTCTGAAACAAGATATTGCCTCTTCTGTCAGATCAGGAAGACATGCGGAGGACCAAAGTTCTCTAACAGAGTGACCCTTGTCATACACTGGCGTCGCCAGGTGTACATGGTTTTTTACCTCCGGTCCTGTCAGTGATCCCCCTCGCTTAAAATGACCGACATTTAGTTAGAAGCGTTTTACAGTTTCATTTATTTTTCGTATGGTTTGCCCCCAGCTGCTCTCCCGGCCCAAGGTAATAGGCTAATTTTACGATCTGCAGCACCTGTAACAATGTATCACAATGTGTGTGACAGAAATTTCATTGGAAGAAAAAATTAAAAGTGAGCGACGACCCCCGGTCTCCCCTAAATTAAATCAAATTTTATTTGTTATCAGTTGTAGAAAAATGAAAAAGGAAGGAATATGAAAAACAGAACTAGGAGATCGGCCGGCAACCTCACTCCGCGATCCTTTAGTGGTTTTGCTTTCTTTTATAAAGTAATATTTGTATTTTGTTATTTTTTAGGGTGACTACGAGCAGACCCTCAAGATCTACTCTGCTGCCGCTCCTGCCGATATCTTGGGATGCGCTCTCATGAAGTTCACCCTTGTCAACGCTTAGGCGTTAAATGACTTTTGTCAGACTTTAGCTTAATACACAATTATTCGCAATCGCAAGTTCCCTATAGAGCACCCAAATCTGCCTGTAATTTCAGAAGGAGAAAATGACAAGTCTTATGAAAATGAGTCTTCAAGCACAACTAGTATTCCAATGTAGGAGCCTCGCAGATAGTCCAGGTCCCAGATGGCCACTCATAATGTCCACGATTTTCCAAATGTAAAGTTTCATTAAGATCGAATCTCCCGTCCAAAAGTTCTGCATACCTCAACATTCCGGATTCCCCTCCCTCAACTTCCCCCATTATTGTCGGATCGGGGAAATGACTTCCCAAGTTAGTTTGGTCGGGTCCATGGCCTGACTGCCGAGTTCATCGTCCTAGCACATCTGGACGTCCCTAACTCGCGATCACCGGACTGACTGACCGACAGAAAAGTGGTTGATAGATGGTACTTGGCCAGAAGGCAAGTGAAAACCGACCAATAGTATTTGAGACTTACTCTGTCCCGTTTTTGCGGTAAGTTTATAAAACCTTCAAGATCTAAGTTCTGATCAACCTTTGCTCCAAGACTGTGACTGAACGATCAAGAAAGAGTCGGAAAACGTTTCCAACAACTCACAGGTTCAGAATGGTTACCTGCAAACGCCGAAAATCCAGTGTCAAGGACAAAATCATATTCCTCACAACATTCGTCGGGTAGGCTGCAATCTCTACATTAGCCACTCACCCACTAGGCGTGTACTGTGAGCGTTATCATCTCTTCAGCACTTTGAGGGAGTGCATAGTGCTCTATGTGACTAAGTCCAATACACGTCAGTGATCCCCAGGAAGAACGAGAAAACGTCTGACTAACGACTCAAACAGAACAACTCAAATAATGCGTCAGTCAATCACGGCGATCGCTGGGGACAGCTGTGGTGCCGCCTCCGGCTCATCCGCCAGCTACACGGCGATTTTGCATCGGCACGGAGAGTTAGTCATTAAGAGTATTTCCACCATGCCCCGACATCGAGGGGGAGCCTATTAAGAAGGTCTGGACCAGACACTACCGACGATCTGAAGATGCTCCGTTACAAGGATGCCTCAAGTCCCTCCCCTCCCTCAAAGAGTGGAAGAAACGATCAGGACGAAAGACATGGCTTCTGTGAAATACGACTTTGAACCCCTTGGAGGCAGGGTTGCCAAGAGCTCGACTCATAAAGGTGTCACAATTGCTGACAAATAGGTACTTTCTGACACCTCGAAGTTTAAGTTATGCATTTCGCTGCACAATGCGCAAATGCGAATATTGGTAATATATAAATTTGTAACAACATTTTCCAAAACATTTCTTACTGTTACATCACAGTTCTATAAACAAAAAATTAATCGGAAATGAGCTTTATTTAAGGCTTCAAACTGTTTTTGTGTACTAAGTCAAAGCAAAGTACATGTTTTGTCAGTGTTTTGTGGGTGGTATCCCGTCACTTTAGTAAAGTAAATGAAAAAAAAATGCTTTACTGACCTAAAAAGTGCCATTCGTAAGAATAGGTGTCACTTTCAGAGAAAAAGTGTCACGGTGTAACCCGGAGGGAAAATTGTCAAAAAGCACCAAAAGTGTCACACTTGGTAACACTGCCTTCGGATTCAGCTAGTTCACCTGAACTGTGGGATACTAAGACACGGGTCGCTGGCACTCCGCCCACGCGTCAGAAGCAACGAGTATCGACCGCGAGATGCGGAGGGTAATATATGTCATCGCCGAGGGGTTAACCACACCCGACACCTGCTGTACACCCTTTCCGGGCACAGGTCTAAAAAAGCGGTGCCGGCCACTAATTAGGCAATTTATCGTTCTTACGCTTCTAAACATGTTGATTTAATGTTCTCACACGTGGTAACCAGTCTCAGCCGCACTGTCAGAAGTTTCGTAACAGACAACACAAGGATGCGCAGTTTCAACAGACAACACTTGGGATGAAATCTGTTGTGATTTTGAAAACGTTTATGCATAAAATGTTACGGATCACGAGCGTTGCCGAATAGCCAAAAACGCAGCTGCTAACGTTTTTGTTTGTCTTCGCGATATCGGAAAATTCAGCAGATGCATTTTCGGCATGATCGGCTCTTCGGCAATGCTTGTTATGCATAAGGTTTCATGCATAACGTTTACAAAATCACAAAAGATTATTTCCCAAGTGTTGTCTGTTCAGTTGATGTCTGTAGAAACTGCGCATCCTTGGGTGTTTGTTGTAAAAGATCTGATAGTGCAGTGCCGGCACCAGTCGGGGCATCGCGGCACCGGTCGGGGCATCGCGGCACCAGTCGGGGCATCGCGGTGCCGGGCACTTGCTATGCACTAAAGTCGATAGTGGGCAACCCCTCGGTAGCAGCTTGTTGGATGCCACGAAGAGCCATGGAGCTTGACCGCACAACAAGTACAAGTAAGTGCAGACCGCACAACAAGTACAAGTAAGTGCAGACCGCACAACAAGTACATGTACACGCCAGGATCGTCTGATAGTATGAACCACCCCAGGATTTCTGATCCCAGGTTTCGGGGTCGGGTTTTTTAGTCGTACTGAAAGCCTTACGCCACACGAATAAATAATAGCTTACAGATGTGCATATAGGCAACACACTAAAGGTATACGCGCTCCAGTCGTGCTAAACCAAAAACTTTCACTAATCTTCAGGAAAGAACAAGACTACCCTCCGAGAATCGACCGACGGATGAGTAAATTTACCAAAAATTCCAAAATTCAAGTTCGTGGTGTCCTTTCTTTTCGCCTTGTGACATAAATAAAAGTCACTTTATCCCTTAACTTAGCTGAAAACAAACAAAAATAGAGAAGCTAAAAATGTCATTCTTGTCTGCATTTCTTACTGCCCGGAACAAAATCCGGAAAACACTTGGGTTTCCGAACCCCCCCCCCCCCCCCCCCCCGGGAAGATTAAATCACTTCTCCCTTCTAGTGAGTCTAATTTTGATCAATATACACAAAAGCCACACAGAGCCATGGTAGATTGGCTGAAAGATAATTAGGGTATTGATAGTTTTTTATTTTTTTTAATGTAGTTTCGGCGTAGTTTCGCTTAACGACATTTTTTTTAAACAAGTTTGGCTTCACGCCTTTTTATTTGTCCATACAATTTGCTGCAGTATCGAACCTGAAACTACGCAGCTCAAACTACGAACTACTTCGCAAATGTAGTTTGACGTAGTTCGACTAGTACTCTGAGTTCAGTTTCAGTTTCAGTTTCATTGGACTATATTTAAAGACCCAAAAAATCCTGCCAGGAAAGCACAAATGTAGTGCTTGGCTAGGGCAGGGAAATATCCGATAATAATTTAAACATCAAACAGAATCAACTAACTGAACATTCTATTTAAAGAGAAAAAAAAAGAGGAGAGGAAAAAAATAACCTATGGTTTCAACTTTAAATAAAAGGAGAGAGAAAATAAGAGAAAGAAGGAATGAGAAAGAAAGAAAACAAAAGAAAAGAAAACAGGGGGTGGGTCTAAAGGAGGATAACACTAAACAGAAGCAAGAACTCAATGAAACGCAAGTTAAGGCAAAACAAGAGCCAAACTTCAAACTTTGACGAAACAGAAGTGAATCCAAAAAAACGCAAGGTGTAATATAAATCACGGTTTATAATGTACATAGGCATACTGGGTGAGCAAGGTCGCAAAAACCAATCTTTCTCCCTGGTGCAAATAAGACCTCGGTAGGCTTGATTACTTCATTTCCCTCAATGCCTGAATCAATTCGTTCCCAGGGTAAACCGTCTGCTCAGGTGTAAGTACAACCTAGCAGGTCTCAGACACTCGGGACAGATAGATAGATATGTATTAACACTGAAAGCCCCAAAATGTCATGGTTAATATAAATAAATAAAAAAAAACTAACTTCAAAAGCAAAAATTTCCAAATTAATCCAAAAAATTTTTTGTACATAATATAATTTAATACACACCCCTTTCTTCCTAACTCACCTTACAAAAAATGTTCTCTATGTGCCATGCCCAAACTAACCAACCTTCCCAAGTTCTTTGTCCCCACAAAATTGCTATCCTTCAAAATAACCTCCACCCACTCCTCCCTTTCAAAACTACCCGGATAAATTTCCTGCTTCAACTCTTTACAAAAACAAAGAAAATGCAGTAAATCCTCATTTCTATCTCCACACATCGGACAAAAATAAGGACCAACATTCGACCTCACCCTCCCTATATACCTCCTCCCATCTCGAAGTGGAAAAAAATTTCCCCTTGTCGAAATAACCTACTTTAACTCCTCCCAATATTCAGCAGCCACACAAAGCTGGTTAATCTGTCTGGTATTTTAATCAGTTCATATCAGTTTCAAATATTTGCGCAAACAAAAAAAGAACGAGTAAACACCATCGACTATATAAAAATGGACCAAACCAGGAAAACTCAGATCAGGTTCTATTATCGATCTGTAACAAAGATGAAGGTGTTCTTCGCCCTTGTTGTTTCTCTTGCCGCTGTCAGTGCTGGACGGATCACTAGGGTTGCCTCTGTCGAGGACTGCGGTAAGTATACATTTATACCCTACTTCCGTACCCTTAACTTACCTTACTCTTTCCTTACCCCTTCTCTCTTAGTTATCCTTGCCCCTTACCGCTCCTCTCTTGGTTAGCCTTATCCATTCTCTCTTATTAATCCCTAGATGGTCCCTGATCTCTCACTAAAAACTCTCTTCTTATTCCCTTTTGAGTTTTCCTATTATTTACAGCCTACCCTTTACTTAGAATTTTCCTTTTCTCTTAGTACTCCCAGGAGCCCATAAATTTCCTGTAATGCCTCGCCATTCAGGGGACTTGTCAATAAGAGATTTATGATGCGCTCTTGACCGAGCGTCAGATAGTTCGAGAAATACCCACGCGGATAAAATGCCCGACTATCCAGATAGACAAAATTTTTCGGAGCTGTTGTGCTGAACTAGGAATATTTCTCTGTAATGGAAGAGTATCCTGGATCGTTTGTCCTAGATTAGGTACCTGGTGGCATGCTGAATAGTCCTGATGGAAGATGGCTGATACAGAAAGGTGTTATTTGTTTACAATCATTTCACCACCCTGTCACCACCTAGGCTAGTGTAGGCAGTTGCGTAACTAGGATTTTTTGTCAATACAAATAACATTTGTAATATATGTAATTTAAATATGTAATACAAAAATTTTAAATCGTATTTTTTTTTCAGGAAAAACATTCGCTGACAAATATTTGCAAAATTTGATTTCTTACTTATAAAAGGACCATATATGCCGACAAGAATGCCGACGCCCGACAAAAGCATTCAGAATTCGATTCGTTCTGTGTTTTGCGCGACAAGACTGTAAAGAGCTTTATTTTTTACATGTAAATGGAAGCCGATGTACCGACGAGACTTGAACTTTTGGCATGCGCCCGATAAAAATTAACAGAATCTGATTTTTTTTTACGTGCAAAAAGAACCCGATGTGCCAACGAGAATACCGACGCCTGACAAAATCGTCGAGCATTTGATTTTTCCTGTGTTTTTGCTCGACTAGACTGTACAGAACTTAATTTCTTACGTGTAAAAACAACCCCTTGTGCCGATGACAACTTAAACTTCCCGGGTGCGCCCGACAAAGTTTGCAGAATTTAATTTCTTACGTACAAGTAGAACCCAATGTGCCGATGAGTCGACCGACGCCCAACAAAAGCATAAAAAATGATTTCTTCTGGATTCCTTATGTACAAAGAACCCGATTGTCGACGAGAATATCGAGACGCGCCAATAGCACACAGAATTCGATTTATTCAGTGTTTGCCCGACAAATGTTTGCAGGATTTCCTTTCTTGCATATAAAAAGAACCCATGTGCCGACGAGTCGACCGACACCCGACAAAAACATAAAAACAATATTTCTTCTGGATTACAAAGGCACGACAAAAGCATGCAGAATCCGATTCTTCAGTGTTTTCTCCGACAAACGTTTGCAGAATTTCATTTCTTGCGTATAAAACGAACCCGATGTGCCGACGGCTTCTGTGTTCTTTGAAACTTGTGCCAACAAGTTTTTTTCTATCTGAGCAAGAACGCTGATTCGACCAAAGCGGAATTTTTGGGAACTAGATGAGGCTCGAGCAACATAGAAGCATAGGAAATGACAAGCCCCGTGAATGGCGAGTTATTACAGGAAATTTATTGGTCCCTGGTACTCCCTAGATTGTCCCTGGTTTCAGACTAAAAAGTGTTTTTCTTATTCCATAGAAAAAAAAAAAAACATAATAGACCCCACTACCTGTACCATTTTTCGGAATTGTTCAATTTAAGACAACGATAATTTTTAACCGACTTTTATCTTGTATATTTTTTCAATTTCATTGTATATACACTGTTGCTAAATATAAAATATTATAGCGTTACGATGCGTGCTTCATTTATAAATGTGCCGCCTACTCCTCAACTTCGAGATACAAACGAATGCATATTTTTGCACTATTTGATGAAACAATTATCAACCCAGCTCGGTCAACGTAACACATGATCCACGAATCCCCCCCCCCCCTCCAGAGCCCCACACACTTTGCAAGTCCGGTCAGGAACTCAAAACTAGGGCCCGTTATTACCGAGAACAAATAATCAGACAGAACCTCCGTCATTGGTTCCATGCAGCGACTATCGATACCCCAACAAAACTGAGCGAAGCTAGAGGTAATTACTCTAGCTTTGAGTTGCTACCCGTTTACTTCCGTCTTCGCCGTTGCTCATAGCATTGCTATAAGTGCAGGAGGCATGCTGACCCGCTTTAGAGCGCGTCTAGAAAACCAATCAGCTTTGACTTTGAAAGCTTCTTCTAAGCGACTTAACAGCGATATAGCTATTTGTAGAGGTAACGAAACATCATATGCCGCTTAGCTCCTAATCTACGCTCATTTGTATCGGGCAGGGCAAGGGGAAACATTTGACTCCGCATGGTCCTATTACACGGATAGGGAGACGGAGGTTCTATCTGATTATCTGTTCTTGTTTTTACCTACCAAATTTCCCAGTAGTAAGTTCAACCATTCTGAAGATGGGCGTGTCAGTCTGTTTTGCATATGTTTGGCAATTAAATTTTTTCTTTTTACTTAGACCGCAGTATCTATTCATACAAGGACAACTGCCGCGTCCGACAAAGGCGGACGGGGATCTGGGACAGGCCCACGTGACATCTAAACATCATCGCCAGACAGCGCCATCAACGGCTTTTCAAATTAAAATATTTTGATGTTTACAGTGCTTCAGATCGTTCTCTTTTACAGTCTTTAATCTTCTTCCAAACATGCCCCATCTTTTTCCATTTTTTCTAATTGGTCACAAACATCTACACACAGCCAACGCTAGATAGGCTCAAGAGCAGAGTATTCAGACATAATAACAATTTTTTTTATTAATTTATTATTTAATAACAGTTCAAGTATTCAACCCCCTTTGAACTGGCAATTACATGTAGGCCATGGTTCCCACCGTGCATATGTCTACACTGTAAAAAGTATCCCCGAGTTAACTGCAGTATTTTCTACTGGGATTAATCTTACCTCTACTTCGGGTTAATTTTAGCTCAGTAGATATAATATTAATCCGGGCAGCAAATGCAGTTAACTTTAATCCTTACTCGGAGATTTGTTTTTTAGTGCATATTTGCAGGGACTTCGGACCCTAAATTTAAAGAAAATCCCTTCATTCATTTATACTTTAGGAGGAACCATTCTGACTGGGTTCGGTTCCATCTCCACCGACCCCATCCTAGTCCCTGGTCAGGGGCAAGGCGAGCTTACCGTAACCCTTACGGCAGACCTTCCTCTTGACCTGGTCCTCGAGAAGAGGGTGACGAAATCAGACACTGGCGAACAGGTTCCCTGCATTGGCAATGGATTCCTTGGATCATGGTAGGTCGTGAGTGTATATTTATCCACTGCTAGAAATTTGGTAACAGATAACGCACGGTAGCACAACCTTGTCCAAAACCTTATGACAGTGCATCTGATACGATCCTTTCAAATGATATATTTTCGCGAAACACAGCAATTACAAGGGTCATTACAGAAATATTGTCTCTGAGCATAACTGGGTCAAAACAGAAATATTTTCGGCATATTATTAACAGAAGGATGTGCAACCATGTGTTATCTGTTATCAACTTCTGAAAGAGTAGCCTACGACTTTATTTTCTTCGAACTATCGTTTATTGGATTTAATTCGATTTCACTTAAAAATCGCCTACACAGTGAGCTCAGCAAGTACGAGTAAAACTATTTTTTGAGCATGTATTACAGTGAACATTATTACTGTATATCCGTCATAATAACAGATAAATAGGTTGAGTGCAAAGGGAACAAGACCAAAAGGTTTCAATAGGATCACAAAAATGTAATACTTCATCCAGACAACTGGGTATTGTAGATATCCGGTGTTCGCCAGACTCCTTAAACATTTTTACTATTAAAATTTAAAAACAGATCATGGTCAATGGCTAATCATCTGAGACAAGACCAAAGGTTTCCGATGGGATCCCAAAAGTTCAAATTTCATCCATACAATTGGGTCTTGTCTTCACCAGATCCAGTCTTCGCCAGATTCCTTGAACACTTTGACTATTAGTTAAATCGAATTCAACTTCGATAAATCGAAGTTGAAATGGTGTAAAACAAATGCTTTAGCTGCGAAAGCTGAAGCTATGGCTGTAGCCCTCCTTGGTGGTCAGAAGGATTTTTGGACCCATGTGAGACAAAACTTCTCGGGGTCAAAGGCAAGTGTGAGTACGTTAGATTCCGTTAGTGGCGCTAGGCAGATTTCTGAGCATTGGGCGAATAAGTTTGAAACACTTTTTAATTCAGTTCCTAGTGATTGCTCTAGTTTTCCCCTTTTGCCTCCGTCTGATTTTCCGCCTATTTTTCCTGCTGAGGTTGAGCGTCACCTCCTATCTATTGGTATTGATAAAGCTGGGGGAGCCGATGGTATTTCGGCTAGGCATCTGAGGTTCGCTTCGAGTAAAAAATACCTTATTTTAGCGGCGCTGTTTAATGGTTTCCTAAGGCATTCTTACCTGCCTGATTCACTAATGACAGTGAACCTGGTGCCGGTACCCAAGTCGAGAACGACAGATTCATCTAATTCTGATAATTATCGACCAATTGCGTTGGCTACGGTTCTCTCGAAGATTCTTGAGAAATGTTTAGCAGACCATATGAAACAGTGGCTCGTTACTGCTCCATACCAGTTTGGCTTCAAACAAAAGTGCGGAGTTGATTTCGCGATTTTTCTTCTGAAATTCGTCGTAGATTATTTTCTGTTCTTCTCGACTCCGGTATTTTTGTGTTTTATTGATGCCTCTAAGGCGTTCGATCGCGTGAACCACCGTATTATGCTAGATATTTTGGTGCGTAGAGGGGTCCCCACCGTTTACGTGAAATTATTATGTTATTGGTTCACTGAACAAAGATTTCGTGTTCGTTGGGGGGATAGCTACAGTGAGTTTTTTCACCTGAAGAACGGTCTACGCCAGGGGGGTGTTCTTTCCCCACTGCTGTATACTATTTACACTGATGAACTTTCATTAAAGTTATGCCTCTCGAGGATCGGTTGCCACATCAACGGGTATTGCTACAATCATTTAATGTTTGCAGACGACATCGTTTTAATTTCGCCTACCATTTTTGCCCTGAATCAGCTCCTACAAATTTGCGATGGTTATGCTACTTCCCATGATATTCTGTTTAACACGAAAAAAACATTTGCAATGGCTTATCTACCCCCTGGCTTACCGGTTCCTCAGAAGGGCGTACGGCTCGGTGGAAATGAAATTGTGTTTGTACGTAATTTTACTTATCTGGGGTTTACCCTCCGGGATGATTGTCGAGACGACGATCATGTTACCGCGCTCCTGCGAGGGCTGTTTAAGCGAGGTAACATGCTCGTCCTCAAATTTGGGCATTGTTCTGATGCTGTGAAAACTCGCTTGTTCCAGTGCTATTGTTATCAGCTCTTTGGTATTTCTCTAGTGGCCAATATTTCACTCAAGTCGGCCAGACTACTTAAAACTGGGTACAATCGAGTTGCCCGCCGCCTGTACAAACTTCCAACGATTTGTAGCGTGAGCCACGAACTTGTTTCCCGAAGGTGCTGTTCACTGAATGAGATAGTGAGGCGGTCTAAAGCGTCCCTCCATCAGAGAATTTTCAGGTCCGAGAATTTTCTTGTTAGGAATGCCGCTGATCCCCTTTTCAGCTGCCTTCCTGTTAGGAGGGCGCTCCTCAAGGACGTTTGTCCTTAGCGCGTTTTAGTGTTTGTTAGATGTTGTTCTGTTCTTGTTGTTATGTGTATATGGCCTCTGGCTGAAATAAAGGTATTATTATTATAAGGCCAAATAGCTAATCATACGAGAAAAGTTCAGATATGATTTCAGCATGTGTGTTTACCCCTTTAAGTCATATCTGTTTGCAGATCGAAACTTCCTGCCTTATTTCTGCCAATTTTCCGATTTCGGCCGAATTCCGGAGCTACTTCTCCGGCGAGAAAATAAAGCTCAAAACAAATTTAGCATGTCTCCCTAAATCCAACCTCTAATCAACTTCAGACTAAACTTTTACTTTTAACAAATTTTCCGGTTTCAGCCGGATTCCGAGCGATCTATACGTCCGGTGAGAAAATGATTGTCATCTGCGAATTCAGCATGTCTTCTTACCCACAAACCGAACATCTTATCAGATTTAAATAAAACTTTTACTTTAAACGAATTCTCCGGTTTTTGCCGGATTCCGGCCGAACTAATCGTCCGGCGAGAAAATAATTTTCATATTCGGACTAAGCACGTTACCTTGCCCCTAATTCGAACCTCCAATGAACTTAATATTAAACTTTTGCTTTTCACAGGTTTTCCGGTTTTCGCCGGATTCCGGGTAAACTGTTTGTATTCGGACTCAGCATGTCTTCTTACCTGTAATTCGACTATTTTATTAGCTTTTAAAAAATATTTTGTGTTCCCCTTAATTTCAAACCCCTCCCCCACCCCTAAATATAGAGCTACATAGCCCATGTTCGAACTTGAGCCGTACTTTGACCTAAAGAGTCCTCATGCCAAGTTTGATCAAAATATCTCAACCCCTTCGGGAGTTATCGTGCTACCAGACGGACGGACGGACAACTTCTGCGATGTCATAGGTATCCCTCCACTTACGTTTTGGGATCCCAAAACCAAGTTCATATACGGAATGCCGCAGCATGTGTGTTTACCCCCTATATGTCCACGCTCCCCAGCGTGGTAAGCAAATACGGAAGTTACTATTAGTTACTATTTCGACAAAGTTGGAACGGTCAAAGTAATAACTTTTCACGAGGTTGGAACGAAAATAGTAACTAATAGTTACTATTGTTAGAAGGGTGGAACACGCTCGGAATCGGACGATTCCCAACACCAAGTTTTTTTCCCATCTTCCTCACTGGAATATTGAGTTCCTCATCTGTAAATCTTAATGAATAACTGAAAAGAAAGCTTATTTTTACATCTGATATTTGAAAACACTGGAATATTTTGACCAATGTAACAGAGTTTGTATTTTTTCACCCGAGGCTCTAGTAATATCGTTCAGAAAAAGCGCTGCTTGCACGACAACCCAAAATTCATGCAGACGCGGAGAATTTGAATTTCAAAAAAGCCTGCATTTCCAGGATTATAGCCACTAAGAGCGTGTTCCACCCTTGTAACAATAGTTACTATTAGTTACTATTTCCGTTCCATCCTCACGAAAAGTTACTACGCTGACCGTTCCAACCTTGTCGGAATAGTAACTAATAGTTACTATTTGCTTACCATGCTCGGGAGCGTGGTAAGCGTAGTAACTACGCATCTCTGGAACGTGATTGGTCGGATTCGCCCCTGGCGTGAGATCCTGCTGGAAAATAGAAAAATCGTTCCAGCCTTGACGGCAAAAAGCCAGAATTCGTGACGTCATGCGTAGTAACTACGGTAAGTAGAATGGAACACGCTCAAAGACTAAAAGTCTCAGCTGAAGAAAGTAGGAAATGATGTTAAGATAACTCTTGCAAGGAATCTACCATTTTCAGTTTATTTTTTGGTAACGGCTTACCTTTGTAGTTGGTAGTTAAATATTGCACGCCCTTGGAGTTACCAAAACCAAAAGTTCATTCGATCGATTATCGGTTGATATCGGACAAACAGAGTAACATATTTTTATCGGGTTTTCAGTCCTATTTAGGTGAATAAGTAATGAGTCGTCGAATCAGCCCGGTTCGGTTGAGCTTTAAGAACATTCCAACTTATTATAGCGACCTCGATGTCTGCACTGCTCTAAATGATCTTCCCGATGTCTTCTGTCCCTTCTTCCCACCAGAGCTCCCGTGTCAGTGCCCCTTCATCGGAGACGGAGTGCCCCTCACTGTCGCCTTCACCCTCGACATCCCTGCTGAATATATCCAACTGGGAGAGGTAAGGAGTATTATACCACAAAGCTTATATAGGCTTAAAGCACATCTCGCACTATTTAATGTGTATGTCCGAATATTGAAAACTTTCTGAATACTGTAAAACTAAGCTCTGCTTTTGGCAAATTCGTTACGGCTTTGGCTGTTTCAAGCCTTTTCGCAGACCCATTGACTTCTAGATAGAACTTGGCAAGATTCAGGAAACCCGCTTACGCATCGATAGCATGATAGGCGAACTCTTCAGGAGCACAATGCACGTAATGCAAAACTTTATGCTTGAACACCTCAAATACATTTTTACAAACTTTAACGACCAGGAAAAGCCAACTTGTTTTTGTATCATTTAGTGAATACTCTGCATATTTGGATTGTTTTAGGGTATTTTTTTATTTTGACCATTTGCTCTAGTATGACGTTCAGAACATCTACCGCCGTCCTCACAGCGCACAATTGTACCATGACGCGGAAATTTTGAATCGCAATACAAACGCGGCTTTTCAGTGGCCAGTGATCAGCTCGCGGAAGGTAGCTCACTGCGTGAACACTTATCCTCGGGGAATCGAAGGGAACGGCGAGAATAGAGGGAGTCACTCCACGCGGACTCCGCGTACCGAAACAGCGAGAACACGGGGAATGCTTCCAAAATCGATTTTTGTTCAACTAAGAAATATGCAGTTGACGAAATTAGTCAGGATCCACTTTATGTTTGGTTTTGTTAATTCTGATTATTTTTAATTAACTTTACATTGCACCAATACCAGCAAAAATTGATTCCCCTCCGAATCTGAAAGGGAGTCCTTTTTTGTGACGGGGATGATAAACGGAGCATTCCCCGTCTGTGGGGACTCGCGAGAATACGGGGAGTGAATCCCCGGGACAAACAAAAACGCGGTGACTCCTCAAGTGGAGTCCTCGGGGAACGGCGAGAATACGCCTTATGTGATAATCGATTATTCGTGAATAGTGAAGCATCGAAATAACGCATTTTCGTCAGGTCTTTAAGCCTCTTTAAGTGAATAAGGGATCGGTAACTAAATTGTCCTACCTTAGCCCTTTTCAATGAAACTTTAAACCACAATCGTTAGTGGAGCCCGACATCCGTAAGACACCATAAAGTGGAAACACTGCATCAGTAGCCATTACCATTTTGTGGCATCTGATCAATACTCTATCTGACTAAGTCCAAAACACGCCAGCGATCCTCAGGAAGAAGGAGTAAGCGTGTCCGTACGACTCAAACTCAACGACTCAAATCCTGTGTCAATCAATCATCACGATCTTTGGCAGCAGCTATGACACCACTTCTGCCTTTCTTCCGCTAGCTACCCGGAGAGGCCGGAGATTTTGCATCGGCAAGGAGAGATACGTCATCAAAAGTATTTCAAACTCTTTGCACTTTCACAAGGCTATTTCTAAACACAAAATTATCCGATTCTTTAGTTGCGTTTTTGCTGATACCATGGTATCTGTTACCACGGTCTAAAGTCGTTTTTGCAGTTATCGTGGTATCTGATACCACGGTCAAAAGGCGTTTTTGCAGTTATCGTAGTATCTGGCCATTTATCGTGGTATCAGCAATTCAGATACTACGGTCCGACCGTGGTAACTGGTCTTGGTATCTGAAAAGTCATCTCACTTTCATCAAATTTTGTCAGATTAGTGAGAAAGAAGTTTAGCACTTAGTGGTATAACTGATATAAGTTATTCAGTAATGCATGTTTGGGCTGTGAAAGTTCCATACTTCGTAGATAAATATTCTTTGAGCCTAAGCTGACTTTGAAACATTTGTTCAAAACATTGTTTGAATATATGTTTCAAAGTCAGCTAGGGCTCAAAGAATATTTATTCATTATTGATTAGCCTATATAGTTCTTATTTGAGTCTGTTGGGCTTTCTGTTTATTCACTAGCTTTTTGGGAATAAATTCATTCATTCATCTTCTTATTTTCTTTCCAGGGTGATTACGAGCAGACTCTCAAGGTCTTCTCCGCAGCTGATCCCGCTACCATTCTTGGATGTGCTCTTATGAAGTTCACCCTGGTCAATGCTTAAAGATGGCATAGAAGCCATTTCCACATTTTTTGTACAAGCAATCAGATTTATTGAATAAAGTTATCCAGTCTGCACACACAGATTCCTCTCTGTTATTTACTCTCTCATTCTCTTACCCTGTTTAGTGAATTTGACGTCAGGTAATTTAGGGCTTGCTGAGTAATAAGTTCTCAGGCTAATGGAATAAAGACGTCCAATTAGCAGAGTTTACTACAATTTGCCTCCTTTTACAAAAATGATATAACCAAGTCAACTACGTTCTTGACTCTTAAACTAGTCCCCGCGTTTGGAAAATTTAATGTTGGTAATTTAAGGCTTGCCGAGTATTCTGTCCTTACCTTTTTGGTATTTGGTAGATAGCAGGTTATATGTTACAAAAATATCCGGAGCAGTGCAGCCACCATAATGAATGAAATTAGTGAAGAAGCTTCAGTCCACCGAATGACCGTCAACCAAGACAAATCAGCCGTCCTAACTGTATCTTGATCACACGATAGACCTGATCACAGCAGAGTGGAGGAGCTCAAACTTTCAGGTGTTCATCTAACTTCAGATCTCAAGTGGGATAAGCAAGTAATCTATGCTGAAAAGAGCAAATATGGGCATAAGATCTCTCAAAATGCTCTCTCGCCATGGCACCCCGAAACACCACCTCCTTCGCATTTACCTTGTGTTCATTCGCCCTTCCTTGAATACTGCTGTCCGGTATGGCATTTCGGTTTAACACTGTAGCAGTCGGAACGCCTCGAGAGGATCCAGTACCGGTCTTTACTATTAGTATCAAACTCCCCCAAAATCCCTTACATTTCCTTTCTTAACTAGTTTGGTTTCGCATCTTTGTCAGACCGTAGACACCAACTTTCTACCAAGTTTGGTGACCAGCTACCTGGAAGACCCCAACCACCGGCACATCTTTCCCCCTCCCCACATTCCCGACCGCATAAGGCCACAGAGAATGGCAGCACAACCAGTTCCTAAGATCCAACCCATTCGGGCAATTCATGCGCGGTACGAAAGAAGTTTTGTCCCCTGCTTTGTGAGTTTTTTCAACGCGAAATTTTAAATTCTTTTTCTCTTTTTCATGTTAATTATTGAAGTTTAGTGCTTTACTTTTTTGCAATTCTTGTTCTTATGTAATTATTGAATATATGACTACACAAAACCGCAATGGTATATAGTTATGTTTGATGAGAGAACAAATATTCGTTTTTTTTTTGTTAATACCGCAAGGAATGTTTTTCGAATAATAAAGATTGATTGATTGATTGATATTATACAGGTCAGATTATGTTGGGTTAGATTACATTTCGTCAGATTTATTTTTAGACTTATAGGGTACGTAGTTGTTGTCGTTAAGATAAAAATTATTAACAAGCACTAAATACACGATATTTTATTCTCCGTAGTGCTTGTTGAATGTATTTGTACTTTAGTGTCACAAATAAAAACAAGAGCTACGAGCTCATATGGCACTTGTTACGAGTAGGCACGGCTCGGTTATGTCAATGATTTATCTAGTGTTTGCTAGGTGTCTTCCCACCAAGTTTCATCTCGATCCCTCCACTCATAGCGTTTTCCAATATTTCCGGTTCTCCCCTCCAGCTCCCCCCAAAAGTCACCGGATCCGGTCTGGATTTTAAGTGGGACGTCTGAGGTATGAGGACTTTCCGAATATCAAGTTTCATCGAGATCCGGTCACCCGTTCAAAAGTTATAAATACCTCAAGATTCCGGATGCCCCCTCCCTCCACTCCCCCGACAGTGCCCGAATCGGCTCGGTCATGTCAATGATGTATCTAGTGTTTGCTAGGTGTCTTCCCACCAAGTTTCATCTCGATCCCTCCACTCATAGCGTTTCCCAAGATTTCCGGTTGCCCCCTCCAGCTCCCCCAAAAGTCACCGGATCCGGTCCGGATTTTAAGTGGGTCGTCTGAGGCATGAGGTCGTTCCAAATATCAAGTTTCATCGAGATCCGGTCACCCGTTCAAAAGTTATAAATACCTCAAGATTCCAGATTCCCCCTCCCTCCACTCCCCCGACAGTGCCCGAATCGGCTCGGTCATGTCAATGATGTATCTAGTGTTTGCTAGGTGTCTTCCCACCAAGTTTCATCTCGACCCCTCCACTCATAGCGTTTCCCAAGATTTCCGGTTGCCTCCTCCAGCACCCCCCAAAAGTCACCGGATCCGGTCCGGATTTTAAGTGGGTCGTCTGAGGCATGAGGTCTTTCCAAATATCAAGTTCCATCGAGATCCGATCACCCGTTCAAAAGTTATAAATACCTCAAGATTCCGGATTCCCCCTCCCTCCACTCCCCCCACAGTGCCCGAATCGGCTCGGTTATGTCAATGATGTATCTAGTGTTTGCTAGGTGTCTTCCCACCAAGTTTCATCTCGATCCCTCCACTCATAGCGTTTCCCAAGATTTCCGGTTGCCCCCTGCAGCTCCCCCCAAAAGTCACCGGATCCGGTCCAGATTTTAAGTGGGTCGTCTGAGGTATGAGGTCTTTCCAAATATCAAGTTCCGTCGAGATCCGATCACCCGTTCAAAAGTTATAAATACCTCAAGATTCCGGATTCCCCCTCCCTCCACTCCCCCCACAGCACCCGAATCGGCTCGGTTATGTCAATGATGTATCTAGTGTTTGCTAGGTGTCTTCCCACCAAGTTTCATCTCGATCCCTCCAGTCATAGCGTTTCCCAAGATTTCCGGTTGCCACCTCAAGCTCCCCCCAAAAGTCACCGGATCCGGTCCGGATTTTAAGTAGGTCGTCTGAGGCATGAGGTCTTTCCAAATATCAAGTTCATCGAGATCCGATCACCCGTTCAAAAGTTATAAATACCTCAAGATTCCGGATTCCCCCTCCCTCCACTCCCCCCCACAGTGCCCGAATCGGCTCGGTTATGTCAATGATGTATCTAGTGTTTGCTAGGTGTCTTCCTACCAAGTTTCATCTCGATCCCTCCACTCATAGCGTTTCCCAAGATTTCCGGTTGCCCCCTCCAGCTCCCCCAAAAGTCACCGAATCCGGTCCGGATTTTAAGTGGGTCGTCTGAGGCACGAGGTCGTTCCAAATATCAAGTTTCATCGAGATCCGATCACCCGTTCAAAAGTTAAAAATACCTCAAGATTCCGGATTCCCCCTCCCTCCACTCCCCCCACGGTGCTCGGATCGGGGAAGTGACTATTTCCAACTTAATCATTTGGGGTCCCTGATACGCCTGCCAAGTTTTATCGTCCTAGCTTATGTGGAAGTGCCCGAACTAGCAAAACCTGGACAGACCGACAGACCGACAGACCGACGGACGGACAGAAATTGCGATCGCTATATGGCACTTGGCCTAAGGGCAAGTGCCATAAAAAACTGAAGTTGATTGGTTGGAACGGAAGATCAATTTTACTGATTTTGAGCTTACTGTGAACAGCCGTCTTTGAGGGAAATGAATAGTAATAGTTATCATAACGTTCAAATGTGTCATTAAGATCCAACCTGGCTTATCTTCGAGGGCCCGAACATACTTCCAGAACAAATGGATGAATGGACGTTCTCATGAACTTTTCAGTTGCAAAATTCTACCAGTTTCTCCGCCACTGGAAAGCCCATCACACTTCATAATTACGAGACGGTACACAACATTTAGAAGACTAATTCTGTGTTCCTGTATGGATTAGGTCATATAAAATTGTTCAGTAATATTTTTGACTTCTGGGCATTGGTCCGTACCAAGTACCAACTACACATAGGCAAAGGATGTTTGGGGGGAGGAAATTTATTTTAAAGCTGGGTTGTCGGGAGTAGATTTAAAGTGGATGGTGAGTATAAGGGGGGGGAGGATTAGATACTGGGGAGAAAAGAAGGTTTATAGGAAAAAATAGGTTAAAGAATGGCCCTTACTTTTGCCCGATGTCTGGAAAGATGGATGAGGATGTGTTCCACTATATGTGTGAATGTGAAGGATTGAGTGATTTAAGGGTCGAATTATTTGGGGTGGGAATTACTAGGGAGGAGTGGCTACTAGAAAAAATTGGAAGTACAAATATGGGGGATATCCGTAAGGTGGCTAGATTCCTCCGCGTTGGTTTGTCCATAGAGAGCGATTTTTGTAGTTTGTTGTTTGTTTTTATGGTACTTGAGCTTACTCAAGTGCCATATAGCGATTGTAATTTCTGTCCGTCAGTCGGTCTGTCGGTCTGTTGGTCTGTCGGTCTGTCGGTCCCGGTTTTGCTAGTTCGGGCACTTCCAGATAAGCTAGGACGATGAAACTTGGCAAGCATATCAGGAACTGGACCAGATGAAATTAGAAATTGTCGCTTCCTCGATCCGACCATCTGGAGGGGAGTGGAGGGAGGGGGAATCCGGAAAAAATAGGAGAAATGAGATATTTTTAGCTTACGAACGGGTGATCGGATCTTAATGAAACTTAATACATGGAAGGACTTCGTGTCTCAGACCCTCCATTTTCAATCCAGACCTGATCCGGTGACACTGGGGGGAGTTAGTGGGGGAAACCGGAAATCTTGGAAAACACTTAGAGTGGAGGGATCCGAATGAAACTTGGTGGAAAGTACAAGCAAAAGTCCTAGATACGTGACTGATATAACCGGAACGGATCCGCTCACTTTGGGGGAGTTGGGGGGGGGGGGAGAAGTCCGAATTTGTAGTGATCCCGCGAGTTCCGTGCTTCCTGATGTGCTGGGACGATGGAAATTGACAGGCATGTCTGGGACCCGACCAGCTTAAATAGGAAATCATCAATTCCCCGATTCGACCATCTGGGGGGGGGGGGGGAGTGGAGGGAGGGTGAAGCCAAAATTTGAGGTATTTTTAGCTTGCGAGCGGGTGATCGGATCTTGATGAAAATTGATATTTAGGATGACCTCGTGTCTCAGACACCTCACTTTAAATCCGGGCCGGATCCGATGACACTGGGGAGTTGGAGGAGGGAACCAGAAATTTTGAGAAACGCTTAAAGTGGAGGGATCGGGATGAAACTTGGTGGGAAAAACAAGCACAGGTCCTAGAAACGTCATTGACATAACCGGACCGGATCAGGGCACTGTGGGGGAGTTGGGGTGGGGAACCGGAAATTTTGAGAAACGCTTAAAGTGGAGGGATCGGGATGAAACTTGGTGGGAAAAACAAGCACAGGTCCTAGACACGTCATTGACATAACCGGACCGGATCAGGGCACTGTGGGGGAGTTGGGGTGGGGGTCCGGATTTCTAGCGATCCCGCGAGTTCGGCATACTTCCTGGTGTCCTAGGGCGATGAAACTTGGCAAGTATGTCAGGGATCCGAACAGATTGACTTGAGAACAGCCGTTTCCCCGACCGGACCATCGTGGGGGGAGTGGGTGGATGGGGAGTCCGGAATCTAGTGGCGTGCATAACTTTTGAACGGGTGATCGGATCTTGATGAAAATTGATATTTAGGATGACCTTGTGTCTCAGACACCTCACTTTAAATCCGGGCCGGATCCGATGACACTGGGGGGAGTTGGAGGAGGGAACCGGAAATTTTGAGAAACGCTTAAAGTGGAGGGATAGGGATGAAACTTGGTGGGAAAAACAAGCACAGGTCCTAGACACGTCATTGACATAACCGGACCGGATCCGATGACACTGGGGGGAGTTGGAGGAGGGAACCGGAAATTTTGAGAAACGCTTAAAGTGGAGGGATCGGGATGAAACTTGGTGGGGAAAACAAGCACAGGTCCTCGACACGTCATTGACATAACCGGACCGGATCAGGGCACTGTGGGGGAGTTGGGGTGGGGGTCCGGATTTCTAGCGATCCCGCGAGTTCGGCATACTTCCTGATGTCCTAGGGCAATGAAACTGGGCAGGTATGTCAGGGATCCGAACAGATTGACTTGAGAACAGCCGTTTCCCCGACCCGACCATCGTGGGGGGAGTGGGTGGATGGGGAGTCCGGAATCTAGTGGCGTGCATAACTTTTGAACGGGTGATCGGATTTGAATGAAACTTGTCTGGTGGGCTATCGCCTCGGACGTTCAGTGTCACGTCCGGGTCGGGTCCGATACCTGTGGGGATGGGAGGGGGGTGGAAAACTCAAGAAACTCTAAAAGCAGAGGGATTGGGACGAAACTTAATGGATGGAACAAGCATTAGGCCTAGATGAAATTGACGAAGCCAGATGGTTTCGGGGCTCTGTGGGGGGAGTTGGAGGGGGTTTCCTGGAATTCCGGTAGTCGTGAGTTAGAATAGTTCCAGATGTAAAACGACAACGAAACTTTGCAGGCAGATTAGCGACCCGAATTATCTTGACTTAAAAACCTGACACAGCATACCCCCGAAAACTTCCGTTCCTAGATCCGAGCATTTTTGGGGGAGCAAGAGAAGAGAAATATGAACATCTATAAATTGCGAACGAGTGGTCTGATTCGAGTGAAACTTCATGGGTGATACGAATCGATGGCCTCGACATGTAAAACATGCGTTCGAACCATATGCGACCACGATTAGGGGAATTGGGGGTGGGGGGGACTTTTGACATGCACAAAAACCAAACGGATGGACCGAATGAGATGCAATTCGACAGTGCCGAGTTTATGCGGCCTAGATTTGTTATTTGGCGTCTGGGCCGGATTCGGCCAAGGTAGGGGGGGGTACTGGAAACTTGCAGATAGGCTATGCTCCAATTTCAGTCAAACTTGATGAGGGAATTAAGAGATTGGGCCCGAACCGGCTCCAACAACGTTGGTGGGAAGGGGGGGGGGGGTACCGGAACTTTCCAAAAATGCTCAGATTCGAGTGAAACGTGGTAGATGGCATAAACGAAGATGCTTTAGGTGGTCGATTTTTTTTTATTCCGAACCAGATTCGGCCACGGTAGGTGGAAATAGAGTGAGTACCGGAAATCGTGTAGCACGTCTAGGGATCAAACAAATGGATTTATTGGGATGAAAGTTTGAACAGTCATGTGCATTTGCAATCGAGACGATGCCGGAACTGCTCAGAGATGAGTGAAACTAAATATCCTATTTCTATTTCCGAACCGCCTTTTTGGATGGAGGGTGTATTTTGTGACGTTTTCATCTACTTTCTTGTACAGCCTACTCGTACAAGTGCCATATGAGCTCGTAGCTCTTGTTTGTTTTGTTGCCATGACCCCAAGAGTTTTTTCGTGCAATAAATTCATTCATTCATAAAGACCAAGCACGATGTCAGATTGCACTTACAGAGCTCTTAGGAAGAGACACTGTTCACGGGACATGACTGAAGGAATAATACACGTTAAGGGCTGGAAGGACTTACCTTTTTTATCGAGTTTCAACCAGATAGTATTGTCTTTTGAATCCTGAAACTGTAATCCAAAATACCATGTTTCTCTCAGTCCAATTGTGCGACAGACAAGATCAAAAAGTTCGCGCCCAGTGGCTTTGCTCTACAAGACAGAAAATGAGGGTGAATATCCACTTCGTATGCATTGGAAAATTCATCACTGAGTGACATTTGGATTTACTCCTTTGCTCATCAACTCAGTTATAACCATCTGGGAAGACTTCGCCATATTTTCACCATTTTGTTATTTTTTTTTTTTCATCACTGTTTTGTATATTGTTTTGTTTTAGTGTGTTTGTGTGAGTGGCCCTCGTTGTCCCTCAGTTCAAAAAATAACAATAATGAAATCTACACTGTCTGGGCAACGTGAAGTGTTGCAGCAACCTTTTTCGGTTTCGCCGACTAAAGTTTTGCGAGAGCAACACTTTGGTTTTGTTTCTCGGCTTTCAGTTAATGCTGAAGGTGTCAACCCATCGAGGTTTTCAAAATGGTATGTTCCAAGAAGATTTTCTTTTCTGAGCTGATGACAAAATCCGTAGTCGCATGGCTATCCATCAGTATTGAAAAAAACAATATCGGGAGTAGAGACTAAATTGACTTTGCAGCCAGTTGAACTTTACCCTTTTCAATCGTAGACATAGTGACTGGTGAAAACTTGTAACATTATCTTATATGACTAGTAGGTATTATAAAGCTATCCGTAACTTTTCAAGATCAAAATACCATAGATGCCACTCTACTAATTATTGCGAAACTATATCAAAGTTTTACATTATAGTTTGTATCCTATGCATAAACACTTAATTCTAGGTTACAGTGATAGACCATCTCGACAGACCATTCTAGCACCTCATGAAAATGACAATGCTTTAGCAACCAATTCTTACTTACAAGTTACTTTACCCGTGATAGACATGGAACCAAACTAAAAACGGAAACAAACTAGGTGCGCGAACTAGGAAAAGTTGGAAACCCCTCATCGCCGAAAATGATTATGGTCTAACAGCCGATTGTTACATGACATATTTGACGGTGCAGCTACATTTTATTCGAGCTATATTTCGGCACTTCTTGGCAAGGGTCCTCTTCAGGCTCAGGCCGCTCAAGCTGGAAGATGAACTTGTGGAAAAACAATATAAGATTCTTCCTTAAATATCTGATTTTATGAACTTCTTCTCTGAAAATTGGTTGGAGTTAAAGCTAGTGCTGTGATTTCATTCTGGACACAGCACTGTTTTTGCTGTTCGATTGGGTCGCCGAAAGGGTAGAGATTCTTCTGCATTTTGGTTTTGGAATCCCCTGTCTCTTCTATTTCTTTCCAGCTAAGATGGATACTTGTTGGCGGCATGTATGGGCGATTTGAAGTTCCGCACTGTGGTTATAGATAGTCCTTCAGCCCAAGCTGACTGCGAATCATATTTGACGGTGCAAAACGGATCAGTCAGCTACATTTTATTCGAGCTAAATCAGATATTTAAGGAAGAATCTTAATTGTTTTTTCACAAGGTCATTTTCCAGCTTGAGCTGCTTGAGCCTGAAGAGGACCCTTGCCAAGAAGGGCACATGACATGTCTCACAATTGGGTACCACCTATCTTTTGTTTGAGTGTGAACCCTACCACAAAATTTGTCAACCCCTTGAAACTTTGACATGATCAAATCCTATCCCTCAAACGTTAAGAAAACAAAAACAGAATGTCGGAAGAAGAGACTCAATTGACTTTGCAGACAGCTGAACTTATCATTTTTAATCGTAGACACAGTGACGCATGAAAACTTGGAACATTACCTTATAGCCTATAACCTATTTGGTTATGTATAACTTTCAAGGATCAAAATATTGCACGATGCCTGGGTTTTGATCATTAGCGTATTTAGTCTAGTTTTGGGATTTGTCTTTCTACCTTTGATTGGTACTTCCAACGTTGCCTAGCCTTGAAAGATACAGAGAAATGCAGTGAAACTCATGCATACGAAATATTTATTCACAGTAATATATATATATATATTGAACTTAAAACCCCAAAATGCACAAGGTGACAGCATGGTAAAAGGAAAAACAAAGCAAACAACATAAAACACAATAATTCAGACTGAATTTCTTACTGGGCCTAAGAAAATCATAATAAAACATCATGTAGATGATCAGCTGGAGGAATAAATCCAGGATAGATTTTTTTTGTTTTGCATTATTATACAGGTACCAAAAAAGAGGATATATCAGGATCTCATTCTTTGCAAACATACTGTGACACACTCTTCTGATCATTGAACTTGGAACAGAACTCAGTGTCTTGTGAGCAGGTAGAGCCCACCAGACCACAAACTACAATAATTATACAAAAGATACTTGATCCGAAACAATGATACGTAAGCACTGAAAACACGTGGGCTGCTCAAGGCGAAAGAAAGTTTGCCGTTCAAACAGATTAACAAAGTGAAAAAGTGGTAAAATTTCAATCTGCTGGTATATGCCTTCTTAGAAGATACCAAAGAGGTCTTAATTACGAACAACAACAATTTAAGCACAAAGTGTGTAATTCAAAAGAACAACAAAGATTGTCTGGGGCCCAACATTCCTCAGTTATGAAGATAACTAATTTGTAAAATTTGTTTTAATATCACTTTATTTGTCCAACAAGTCTCAATTATCAGCAAACATAGCCCTAGCTTGACAAACTGGCTCTTTATCCTAACTGCATTGTCTTTGGTATTTTTAGTACAGCTACCAATGCTCTCTCTAATGACCAAATAACTATTAATATCTTGGCATTGCCCTGGCCCTTGCACCAGTCTTGACCATTCTTGTAATCTCCTAATTGTGAAGTTTCTTCTGATCCAACCATGCCCAGTTAGCATTTAGCCAGTGCCGAGTTAGCATGGGTTAAAGAGGTTTATATTGTTCATATTGTAACTGTAGGCTAAGTTATGGGATTTTTAGCGTAGATGGCTGTAGAGCTGAACGGGTGATCCCGTCCACACGAAAATGTCTGTTCAGCTGGATGGGAGCATCTGAGTGGGAAGGTCCATGCAATATTACCGTTCAGCTCAACGCTGCCCTCAGAGCGGTGTTAAACAGGAGTCGTCCATCAGCTGGATGGCTGGATGGACCATTCACCTGTTCGTCCATGCAAGCAATAATGACAAGAAGATGTATGGCATCCAAGCAAAAATATCCATCGAGGTTGACGGGACCAGAGCCATCCATGCAAAAACGGCCCCTCAGTTCCTGCTCAGTTCAGAAGTTGGGTTTAAACCATCTACAACGCAAAGAAAACATGCATAAGAAGTCAGGCAGGAGAAACAACAAACAAACAGATACTGTAACCGACAGGTAACTGGATAACAAATGCTGGACTTGGAAACAAACAACAAACTTACATCGACGTTGAACTCCATCTGTGCATCCATAGTCCCTACATTCACTGGAAAAGTCTTTTGCTTTTTGGATGTAAACTTCATCTTTTGGCTGTTTCATTCAATATGAGCAGGAGACAACAACCCAGACAAAACAGCACAACAAAAGAAGGTGAAGCGGTATCACATTTGGCACCAATTTTGAATTTACTGCGTAAACGGTTAACAAAAGAACGCCATCTCTGAGCGATCTCCACCCTACTTACTTACTGTAGTTACTACGGATGATGTCACGAATTCTGGCTTTTTGGGATCCCAAAACGTAAGTTGAGGGATACCCAGGGGCGTCACAAGGGGGAGGGGATGCAGCACCCCCCCCCCCCACCTTTTTGAGATTCGATAAAAAATGTGTGCCGGAGGCCCAAACTTTTACTAGAATTGTTCGGTATTTTTTCGATAGCAGAACTTTCGATATTTACGGGGATTCGGTAGTGATACAGAATCCTAAATAAGATACATGTACAAATCTCTTTGGTATAATGATCGGGATTCGGTATAACTGCGAGTATTTGGTAGTTATCACGAATTTTGTGAGAGAATTTACTGAAATCATTTGGTAATTTTTCGAAGCAAGAACTATTCGGTATATTTATCGAGATTCTGAAGTTACACAGAATCCCGAATAAGCTATTGGTTCAAAATCATTCGGTATTATGATATGGATTCGGTAATTTATTCCGTATAATTTCTAGGATTAGGAAGTTAGCCACGAATCCCAACTTCGTTCCAGTTCCGACGAAAGTATACCGAATAAGAATATTGTTCGGCAGTCTTTCGATACCAAAACAATTCGGTATAATAACCGGGATAAGGTGGTTATACACTTATTCGGGATAATAAATCGGAATAGGTAATTTATTCGTAATAATTGCCAGGATTCGGAAGTTACCACGAATCTCGAAACTCAGAAGCGGTCAAGTGAAGCACTGGTCGCAGACAAAAGGGATGATCTATGACACCATCGATAGTCCTCACTATTTTGGATCCCCAAAAGAATATCTAATCACAAATATTTCGAAAATTCCGCCTGCAGCACTTGTCGTAATATTCTCTATTTTGTGGAAGGGCTCGTCATTTGACGGGGGTCTTAAGCCAAACTTAGGATTGAGATTTTGAAACATTAAAAGCTAGGATTTGTATGGAAATTCAATTTGGCAGGAAAAGGCAAAAAAAAAATTCGCCGGCGGCGCTCACTTTATGTGATTATGGGTAGTATATTAACTAGGCTACAGTTGCTGATGCTGCCGGAACGTGGCTCCATCCGGTTTTTGGAACGTCTTGGAGTATCGGTATTTAATCAACGGTAAATGATAGAATTTGTAAGAGAAGCAGTCAAATTTTAGCCTACAGAAATAAAACGGATTTCAAAAACTTTGCCTGCGGCGCTTGATTTAGTTTTCTAGTGGCTATAATAGATAGAAGCTGTTACTGCAATCATGCCCGGCAATATATTCTACATGTGGGCTTCGCCGAAACGCCGCCTAATAGTTGGCTTATCGTCTTTCATGCTGCCCTTTATTGTTACTCTTCCTACGTAATCGTTTCTATTCCATAAGCTCGAAAGCTCGAATTCTTAGTTCTAAAATTCGGTAAATTTTTTGAAAGATTCGGTAAAATTTTGGCTCTGCACCCCCCCTCCCCCCACCGAAAATGCACTTGCGACGCCTCTGGGGATACCTATGACATCGCAAAAGTTGTCCGTATGTCCGTATGTCCGTCTGTCTGTCAGCACGATAGCTCTCGAAGAGAATGAGATATTTTGATGAATCTTGGTGTGAAGATTCTTTGGGTCAAGTTCGTAGATGGGCTCTGTAGCCCTATATTTGGGGGTGGGGTTCAAATTAAGGGGCAAACAAAATATTTTAAAACAGCTACTGTGATAGTCGATTATGGAGTAAGAAGATGTGCTGGACACGATGATGAAAATTTTTTCTTGCCGGACAAGTAGCTCGTCCGGAATCCAGCACAAACCGGAAAGTTAGTTAAAAGTAAAAGTTGTGTGTGAAGTTTATTAGATGTTCGATTAGGGGGTAAGAAGACATGCTGAAGACGATGATGAAAACCATTTTCTTTCCGGAAAAGTAGTTCGTCCGGAATCCGGCAAAAACCGGAAAGTTGATTAAAAGTAAAAGTTGTATCAGAAGGTTTAGGGGTCCGAAGACATGCTGAGCACTTATATGAAAAGCATTTTCTACCCGGACAACTAGTTCGCCAGGAATCTGGCCAAAACTGGAAGATTTGTTAAAAGCAAGTCTTATTAGAATTTGATTAGATGACAGATTTAGGGCTAAGAAGATACGCTGAAACTGTATATGACAATCATTTTCACCCGGACATATAATTCGTCTGGAATCCGGTTATAACCGGTGAATGCTCCGATTATAATCACCATCATCAGAAAGGACTCTCTTTCAGATTCAGAGGGTAATCAAATTTTGCTGATGTAAAATTAATTAAAAACAATCAGAACAAACAAACCAAAAATAAAGTGGATCTCGGCTAATTTCGTCAACTGCATATTTATTCTTAGAAGAAAATTCATTTTGGAAGCATTCCCCGTGTTCTCGTTGTTTTCCGGACGCGGAGACCGCGTGGAGTGGCTCCCTCTATTCTCGCCGTTCCCTTCGATTCCCCGATGAGTCCTCGGGGAAAGGCGAGAATACGCCTCTAGCGGAGTCCGCGTGGAGTAACTCCCTCTATTCTCGCGGTTCCCTTTGATTCCCCGAGGAGTCCTCCGGGAACGACGAGAATCCGCCGTATATATTGTTGAAAGGGTGGAACACGCTGTCTTTTGGTTAATGTGTAACAGATCGAGCTGAGATCTTGAAACAAGACCACAGGTGTCGATGGGATCCCAAATATCTAATATTTGATTCAGACAATTGGGTCTTGTCTTCGCCAGGCTAATCATCAAAGAAAACCAAGTTCAGATATACCTGTATAAACCATATCTATTTTGACGGTACTGACCGAGACTTCCTGCTTTACTTCTGCCAAATTTTCGGTTTCGCCCAATTTCCGAGCGAACTACTAGTCCAGCAAAAAAAATAAATTCAGAAACGAATCTAGCGTATCTCCTTATCCCTATAAAAAAAACCATCTAATCAACTTTAAATAAAACTTTGACTTAACAAAAAATTCCGGTTACAACCGGATTCCGGACTAATTATATGTCCGGGTAAAAAATTATTGTCATATACAGACTCAGCCTCTCTTCTTACCCCTTAATCTGTCATCTAATCAAATTTTTGCTTTTAACGAATTTTTCGGTTTTGCCCGGATTCCGGACGAACTAGTTGTCCGGCGAGAAAATGGTTTTCACCATCGTGTTCAGCATGTTTTCTTACCCCTAAATCGAACACTTAATCCACTTCAAACAAAACTTTTACTTTTAACCAACTTTCCGGTTTTTGCCGGATTTCGGACGAACTACTTGTCCGGTAAGAATATGGTTTTCACTATCGTGCTCAGCGTGCCTTCTTAACCCATAATCAACTATCACATTATCTGTTTAAAAATATTTTGTTTGTCTCTTAATTTCAACCCCCACCCCTAAATGTAAGGCTACAGAGCCCATCTACGAACTTGACCATACCATTGACCCAATGAATCCTCAAAGCAAGTTTCATCAACATATCTCATTCCCTTCGAGAGTTATCGTGCTCTCAGACAGACAGACAGACGGACATTTTTGCGATGTCATAAGTATCCCTCTCGATCCCTCCACTTACGTTTTGGGATCCCAAAAATAGACACACACTACTGTCTACTATGACTAATTCCAGCACATTTCTGAGATAAGTAAAGAAATTGTGGATGAAAAAGTAGAACCCGATTTTAGATACGAGTACTGCATCTAGAGTCGCGACACGCGTTTGCTTTATTTATTTGCGTTTTTTCGGATGTAGTTTGACGTGCTTTCGTTTTAGTTATCAAAGTACAGTATATGTTACCGTTTTATTTGCTCATTCCGCATAGGCCTAAATAACTAAAACATAAGTACGTCAAACAGTGAAACAACACTCGAAAAAACACAATTTTTGTGTGTCACTTCTGCCGTAAAAAGCAAGTGGTGTGTGATCACGTGATCGTTTTCCCATTGGTCGGTTGTCCCGTTGACCGCGACTTAGGCTTTGGTCGGTATGGATGAAACTTGGCAGGCATGGGGAGGGACACGACCATACTGACTTTGACAAGTATACGCCCTATATACATCGTTTACAGAATCGGACCGGATCCGGGTACTGGGGGAGGAGGTCCCAGAAATCTTGTGAAATGTATCACTCTTCGAACGGGTGATCCGATTAGGATCGAACTTGATACTTGGCAGGACCACATGTCCTAGATGTTCCCTTCCCAGGTCCGGATCGGAGCCGGTCACTGTGTATGGAGGGGGGGTACTGGAAATCTACATACTTGGGGTCCAGAGATCACGACGAAACCTAGCGGACAGGAATTGACCTGTAAGCACAAAACCCTTACTAGAAACGATTTTTCGACGATGATGTAGCCCAGAAATACGGTTTTTCAAAAACACAACTACATTCCAAGCGAAAATACCGATTTTCTTGACAGTGCGCTTGTCTACTCTATGCAGCCTTCCTCCGTGATTAAAAAGTGTTAAAACCAAGCAAAACAGAAGAAGTCCGAAACCTGGTGAGCCTAGCATGTCTTCCAAAACAAATAAACAACAGTTTGAAGCCTATCATATCCTTATACGCAAGAGTTGTCGGCGGACCTTGAAGCCTTCGCCGAAGTTTGAGTTTTTGGCATTTGCGAAAGACGGGGATTCCAGAAGCTCATAATTCCATAAGGAAGCAAAATAAAGTAAAACGCAGAATGATATATGGAACTAACTTCGGTTCTAACCTATAGGTATTAGATCTAAGGCGTTTTCTCGCCGTTCCCCGAGGACTCCTCGGGGAATCGAAGGGAGTCACTCCACGCGGACTCCGCGTCCGGAAAACAACGAGAACATGGTGAATGCTTCGAAATTGGATTTTGTTCTAAAAAAATAAATGTAGTTGACGAAATTAGTCTGGATCCACTTTATTTTTGGTTTTGTTTATTCTGATTGTTTTTAATTAATTTTCCATTGCACCAACGCCAGCAAAAACCCCTCCGAATCTGAAAGGGAATCCTTTTCGATGATGGTGATGATAATCGGAGCACTCCCCGTCGGTGGGGACTGGAGTCTTCGGGGAACGGCGAGAATACGCCTCTAGAGTCGTATGTGCTTTAAATTCGTTTCCGGAAAATTTGATCACATTCATCAAACGTTTATGGCAAGAATTAACGCACAAGGAATGTCAGATAATCTTGGAACTGGTCTGAAATCCTAAACCTATGTTTACTGTTATTGGACAACAAAACCAGAAAAGATTTGAAAATTAGAAGTGATACTTGATACAGCAGTGCGAGAATACTAAAAAAGCAAAACTTTACACGAAGTATAAGTATACGGGATTAGAGGAATGGCATCCGTTTCACTCACGTCACGAGGAGTCTGATCCCTCAGAGTTCTCCTAAGGCAGATGAAATAGTGTTTGCCGATCTTGGCGGCCTATCAATGTTTGCAGAATCTGTCAAACAACCGCGAAATAATCCCAATATTCGGAAATAGGCCTAATCTCGAAAAGTAAATCGTCAATAATGATTCTTCTAGTTTTACTGAGGGGCTAAGAGCTTGAACTTTGTATGTTTGTACGTTTTCTCCAACAGATTCCCCGTCGCCGCAACTCTGTCAGGTCTAACCGAAGAAGCATGAGACTTCAACAAGAAGAAGACTGGCAAACCTGAGTAATGAAAACTCCGAATTATGGAATAACTCTGAAAACAGACATTTGAGTTCCTCGCGGGCGGAAACCGAAAGAGGGACCAGGAACTCTAGTCCAATCACTAGCAGGCTCTGCTGCCTTACAGGTTCTGTACTGCGACAACTCAATCAATGTTGCCACTGGTTGCACAGTTCTGCGGTTTGTCATAAGTTTTCAACTTATCCCTAGATTCAAAGCTGTGAAAATTTGTCACAGGAAATCGCACTGCCAAAAATGTCGCAAATACTCTATATAGCCAAGTCCAAAACACGCCAGTGATCCTCAGGAAGAACGAGAAAACGTCTCACTAAGACTCAAACTCAACAGCTCAAATCCTGTTTCAAACAATCACTTCGACCTTCGGGAGCAGCTGTGATACCCAAGGTGATACCACCTCTGGCTCTTCCGCTACGTACCCGGCGATTTTGAATTGGCAAGGTGGGTTAGTCATCAAGAGTTTTCTGCGGTTCAAAGCATTTTGGCCTATTTCTAGGCAAATATTTTCGGAAACAAATGATTATTTCTTGTGTTTTATTTCTTACGACTATTAGCACCTCGTATAACAAACTGGAACCTCAGACTCGAAGAGTTTTTCTTTAAAAGTGAAAAAAGAACCAGATTTTGTGGGCGCCAGAATGTCGCAGATTTTTCCGGCCAAATGTCACAGGTTCCGTCAGAGAGAAGTGGCAACACTGCGACAACAAAAAGAGTGCTTTTTTTATCTCAAATCTCCCTACTGGTTTCTGAATCTTCTTACAAATTAGCATTTTTTATTATTGAGTAAGGACTGCTAAAAACGAGGAACGGCGAATCGAGAAGTGACTATCCAACCAAATTCTCAATTCTGCAAAAATTCGAATCCTTCCTCGTTCTCGTTTTTGACAAAAACGCAAAAAAATAAGGATTGGCTAAATTTAATAGTAATAGTCTAAATTTAATAACGTGTGAAGTAGCACTGTGAGGACAATCGGGATCAAAAACGCAACTATTGTTTATTTTACTCATTCACTACTATTTAAGAAGCAAATTTGCGTCCGACGCGGCAACCCGCGACGATAGCGATAGTAACACAAATTTTCTTAAAGTACCTAGCCCCTCAGCAAGGCTATTTGCCAACTTTTCTACAAGCGAAAGCAAAATTCCAGAATTTTCCGCCGCTGTGATAAGGGATGAAAAATATATAAGGGAAAACTAAAGACCAATATGCCGTCTTTCTTGTCGTGTCAGTCTGTTATAAACAATGAAGCTCTTCCTGGCAGCTCTGGCCGCTCTCTCCGTCACCCACGGCCGCTATGTTGGTCGCGTCGCCTCTGTTGAAGACTGTGGTAAGTGATTATAATAATAATAATAATAATATAGTGCTAAAAGTAGGCCATTTGCCTCTACAAAAAAAAAATGTATCTAGAAATATTATAGACCACAGGTTCGTTCTCATTAGCTAAAGCCCGAAGAGGATCCTTGCGAAGAAGGGCCGAAATGTCACTAGAATAAGTCTCTGTTTATTCTTTCGTGATACTCTCATAAAATTCTACTACCCCTATCTTTCATCGCCACTTTAGAGGAATGAGCGGTCAAGCCACTCACAAGCCACTTTTACTGCAGTGTCAGAAGTTTCAAACAGATAACACAAGGATGCGCAGTCTGAACAGACAACACTTGAGATGTTGTCTATTGTGATTTTGAAAACGTTATACCATGTTACGCATAATAAGTAAATTGTGTTACGGGACAATAAACGACAGTTTTTTATTCCAATTGTAGCTGTTCCAGTTGGAAACAACTATTTCCAATCGTTTACGACTTTAATTATTTCCATACAGCACTGTACAAAATTCCTCCGAATAAGGATTAAAGTTAACTGCAGTATTTGCTACTGGAATTAATCTTATCTCTACTGGGACAAGATTAATCCGAATTAGAGATAATCTTATCTCAGTAGAGACAAGATTAATCCCAGTTGTAAATACGGCAAAAACAAATTTTACATTGAAGAAACGATCAGGATCGGGTGCTTCCGGACTAGAATTCCTGTCAAGATTTTTCTTTTTACCATTATCAGTTCCATACGGAAAAATTAAGTCCTTTTAACTTGATGACGAGAGTGCAGAAACTTCGGAAGGAAAATCATGATGTTGTGTTTGCTCTGTAAAAACATTTTCCAACTGTTTTCAAGGAAACAACTGTTTCCAGTCGTTTAAGACTTTAATTATTCCCATGAGGGCTGTTCCAAGGTACAGCCCATTCTTGATGACTAACTCTTCGTACAGATGAAGAATCGTCGTGTTCCCAGCGAAGAGCCAGCAACGTCACGACGAAGAACGTTGTTTATTGGTTTACACAGGATTTAAATAAATTTAGAGCGTTCTGGCTCTAAACCCAAGATCTCGGAAAAGCTAGCCCCCCACACAACAACCAAGATAGGAGACACTATAAGGACTTTTAAATAAAGTAAACGTAAGGGATACAGTGGGTACTCGAAAGTGTAGTTTTTTTTCCCTGCATGCGTTTGTATGGCCAATTGACTATGAACCTAGGGTTGGTCACCAAAAGTAACTTCGTACACCCTGGAAAGTAACCCAAAAGTATCTCCCCAATGTAACCTAAGGTAATCCAAAGTAACCCAATGCAATGTAACCCAATGTAACCAAAAGTAACCCTAAGTAAGCCAAAGTATCCTGAAGTAACTCGTACACCCTGGTTCTTGGTGACCAATCCTGGCTATGAACTGCCCTTCCATTGGCTGGGATTGACTAAAAAGAGGCACGGCATAGCGTAGGTGGTACGAGTAATGAAAAGAGACTAGCTAGGATTACAAGAAGACAAGTAAGTGAGAGTTCGTAATTCCACTAATTTCAGAGCCTAAAAGAAGGCAAGTTAAGAAATTGTTCCTGCCTCTCACTCTGAAGCTTGAAAGGGTCCTTTCAGTTTTCGTGCCTCTTCTTAGTACTCGTGCCTCCTATACTATGTCGTGCGGTGTCGTGCCTCTTTAGTCTTTCCCCCATTCATCTTTGTCTTACAGGTGGTTCAATCGTCTCTGGAGTAGGTGCGATCTTCACCGATCCAATTCCAGTTCCAGGCGTTGGGTATGGAACACTTACACTCACCACTATAATGGACTTACCCACGGACCTCATGCTAAAGAAAGAAGTGAAGAAGGTAGAGTCTGGTGAGGTCGTCCCGTGCCTTGGAAACGGATTCCTTGGATCTTGGTAAGCCACAAATGCTCTCCACGCCACTGTAATTACTCCATCTTCCTATTGAATATCCCTGATTTCCGAGCTTTCTCTAAGTTTCGACTGCAGCCTTTTTTCTGCGTAGGCTGTATATATCAGACGATCGCCCAGGGTTGGGCGATCGGGAATCGCAATTCCTTTCTGAACTTTCCGCATCATCACCACTTTCATACGGAAAAGTTAAGATTTTATATGATAAATGTGGGGAAAATCCGTCCAGGAAATCCTGAAAGCATGTTGGCACAATTAGGCAAGAAATTCAAAACTTCAAAAGTGTATGGTTTGCCAAATTCAGTATCTGATGGATGGTTCCAACGACGAAACGGGGCGTTGGGAAAAGACCGAACGACGAGTGAGTTCCAGTGGATCCTTGAGGCTCTGCCACACTTTAAGTCGAGTCATAATTCAATCTTAAATGTATTTTGTTGTTGTTTTTATCTGTTGTATGTGTAATGGTACGAAGGGGCAAAAGCGGACATCAAGAAATTCTATTTACCGAGTCAGATTCTATTTACATAAGATGAAATTCTATTTACCGAGTGAGATTCTATTTACATAAGATGAAATTCTATTTACTTAACGAAAATATATTGACTTAGCAAAAATTTAATTAACAAAACTTTTTTTTACGACCAAACTATTTGACTTAGCCAAAATTTATTTAACAAAGTTTCTTCTTATTTTTTTTTCTTTCCATTGTCTGTAAATTCAAAACATGCCCGGTAAAAAAAAAAAAAAATCTGTAAATGCAAAATTTTTCTAAGTAAATAGAAATTGAACGCGCTGTAAATAGAATTTCACGTTGTAAATAGAATTTCGCGCTGTAAATAGAATTTGAAATTCTCGATACCGATACGCTCGAAAGCCGATACACAAGTCAGTAGTTTGTGTTATGGATACAAGTTCGTTTTGTATCCACTATACTAGGTGGATATGCTGAAGTGATGACTGCTGAGCTGATGGACTTTTTAACAGGAAGGGGGAGATAACCAAGGGTGAAGTAGGCGAATTTCCCAAAGCAACAGTTGTGTATGCCAGTGAAGAAGAGAGTAGAGGTGGAGGAGATTAAAAACTACATCAGCAGTGGCCTCAGGCACCTCAGCTTAGTAAAACTGCAAAGAGGATGGGATGCTCATCTAAAAACAGTATTAGAAGACTCAAGGAAAGTAGACTCACTAAGAGCAGCCTGACTATCAGGTATGGCAGACAGGGGTGTCACAACTGTGGGGGGGGGGGGGGTGGCGCCAGAAAGAGCCGACGCGAAGCGCCACGATGTCTCATCAAAACATTTGATGTGTTTTTCGTCAAAACAGTCTTTTTTTCCGAAAATCAGTCGATTTTTTTTAGTTTTTTTTCTTGAAAATAGTCGTTCTTCTGCCAAAATTTTCAGCAAAAATTTTACCAGCCAGTTGCTTAATGCCTTGTCCCCCCTCCCAAACGTTTTGGCTAGTAAGGCCTCTGATGGCAGACTAGGGCCTTGGTTATCAGAGTAAAGCCTGTTTCGCATTGGTCTTGCAACCTATGCACTGCCCCTGCGTTGATTGGTAGCATGTCTTTAGCTTTCACTCTGCGTGCATTTTGATTTTTAAATAACTGATCAGGGTACAGGAGGAGTATCCAACCTGAAATTTACACAACCAGAACCTGGCCTAGAAAGATTTGAAGGAAATTTCAGTCCCCTAAACTTGCTTCAAAATCACGTCATCATTGACGGCGTCCTGTCTGGCACAGTCTGCCATACCTGATAGTCAGGCTGCTCTTGGTGAGTCCACTTTCCTTGAGTATTCTACTACTGTTTTAGATGAGCATCCCATCCTCTTTGCAGTTTCTGCTAAACTGAGGTGCCTGAGGCCACTGCTGGTGCAATTTTTAATCTCCTGCACCTCTACTCTCTTCTTTCCTGGCATACACTGCTGTTGTTTTGGATTTGGAAAATTTGCCTACTTCACCCTTGGCTATCTTCCTCTTCCTGTTGAAAAGTCCATCAGCTCAGCAATCATCACTTAAGCAGATCCACCTAGGATACTGGATACAAAACGAACTTGTATCGATATCACAAACTACCGGCTTGTGTATCGGCTTTCGAGCGTATCGGTATCGGGAATTTCAAATTCTATTTACCGCGGGAATTTCTATTTACAACATGAAATTCTATTTACAGCGCGTTTGATTTCTATTTACTTAGACAAATTTTGCATTTACAGATTTTTGTTTGTTTTACCGGGCATGTTTTGAATTTACAGACAATGGAAAGAAAAAAAATAAGAAGAAAGTTTATTAAATAAATTTTGGCTAAGTTAAATAGTTATGTCGTCAAAAAAAGTTTTGTTAATTAAATTTTTGCTAAGTCAATATATTTTCGTTAAGTAAATAGAATTTTGATTTTATTTAAATAAAAGTTGGTTCAGTAAATAGAATTTCATCTTATGTAAATAGAATCTCACTCGGTAAATAGAATTTCATCTTATGTAAATAGAATCTGACTCGGTAAATAGAATTTCCTTATGTCCGCTTTTGCCCCTTCGTATAATGGCTCTAGAAGCCGTAGTCGAAGTTAAAATAAATAAATAAATTCAATAATGACAAACTATAGTACTAGTTGCGTTTTTGCAGATATCATGTAATCTGATACCACGGTTGCTTTGCAAAAACGACAATTGCCAAATTTGCGGGTTCCCAAAAGAAATACTAAAATCCACATACATCACAAGTGCCAGACTTCTTTCCCACCGATTTTACAAAAATCCATGCTTCTGTTTTGCAGACGATAAAAGCGAGAGAAATTTTTCAGATACCACGGTCGGGAATGAATATCAGTTACCCCGATAACTGCAAAAACGTCTTTTGTTCTTAGTATCAGACACCACGATAACTGCGAAAACGGTTTTAAACCGTGGTATCAGATACTATGATATCTGCAAAAAACGGGAAAACGCAAACGTAATACATCGCTGCATAAATAACGGATTTAGTAGACCTAATGCCTGGGCCACATTCAGTCACATCTGTACGTAATTTGGTTTGTTAATTTGGTTATTACCCACTCTTACGTTTCATCGCGATCACACCTGGAACGAAGAAATTCAAGATATATTACCACCATCATCACTCAAACGTAAACAAAACTGGGCTAAAATCAGCGACTCTGGTCTGTGACTGGTCCAAACACTCGAAAGATACGTTTCAAAATGGCGTCGATGGATTTTTCCATCTCCACAATCTTACGTTTTCAGCGTCTTTTCTTCCCAATTTCGACCGTAAGACGGTCTTATTACCAGCGTTATTACCAGGTGTGACTATAGTGGGGCCCGGGCATAAGTTTCGCTCAACAGGTCAATCCTCGCACCCTTCCAGAAGTTAGCCACGTGTTTGGGTCCTCCAATGGCAATCGTAAGCTGCCGGAAGCGATCGTAGCCTGTCGTAAGCGGCCAGGCGGTTTTTCAGCCAATGGGAGCTCGCCGGATCCCGACTTTTTAAGGCCCATAATTTTTGTTCGTATTATGTTTTCAGATCTTGCTCATTAGTCACGTTATCGCGAGAAAGCTCGGTGTAATTTGCGTTTATGACGTGCACTTTCGCCTTTCACCCTGATGAAAGATTTATCTCAAAATAGTAGTATGAAGTTCTACGAAAATGTAGCATGCAGTACGAACTGATGCTACTACATGTTTCTATGTCAAGTCTGCCCTGTTACTGCATTCTACTATTAGCAAGACTGGATTCTACTCAGATTTCAGATTCAGATTCAGATATTTTTTACTTCACCAAAAACTTTCACCATTGTACAAAAAAACTCAACAACCACATAAAAGACAAAAGTCCTGCGGGTGGCTGTATCTTCTAACCACCTTTTAACTTGAAATTATTCAATAAATAATGACATAAAACTAACCTAATGTATTTTCAAAGAAAGAAAAGAAAAAAGAGGTAAAGAAAGAGAGAGAGAAAAAAAAGAATATAGGAAAGAAAAATGATTTCCTCGTCACACCCTACCCACCACCCCCCATCTCACCTCCCCCCACCCCACCTCTTCACTCTCCTACTATACTACTATACCATGTCTACTATACTAAGACATGGTGCTACTGCAGGAGGGTCACGACTGGGGGGGGGGGGGAGGGGGACGTCGGTAAAAAATAACCGAGTAGGCGCGAAGCGACGCGATTTTCCGTCAAAACATTTGATTTTTTTCATGAAAACAGTCGGTTTTCTTACGACGATTTTTTCGTCCAAATAGTCAGATTTTTTCAAAACTGTAATTTTTGTTGTTGAAAACAGTCGTTTTTTCTGCAGAAAAAGTCGGTAAAAATTACCAGCCAGTCGGTTAATGTCTCGCCCCCCCCCCCTTCCAAACATTTTGGCTAGTAACGCCTCTGATAGTAAGACATGATGCTACTGGATACTACTGCTTAAGATCGCCCCAGTCTGAGGCACATTTAATGATAGTACTCTTGACTATTACGTATCATCAGTGCATGCAACTTTTTCGTAGAACTATCATACTACTACGCAGGCTACAAATATTTCTTGGGGACTGTTTCAATGTGTAATGAAGTTCATCATTATCGTGGTCACTGGTGCCACTTGAAGAGTAGCGGAACCTTTTACGTCCTCGTTATCTTCTGTCAAAGAATAGAGATCGAAAAAAGCTTTTGACGAAAATAATCCGTAGCCTTGGCAAAATTCGAATTTGGAAATACAACATTTTGCAGATGGCCTATCTATCCCCCCTTCCGGCTTCCATGCGTCGGCCTGAGGGGAATACTAGCAATCAGTTTTCTCCATATCCCGCTAATTCTTCTGCCTAATTTGTACGTAGTTTCATCCCATCATTTATTCCTGGTCATTTCTTGTAAGTGTATTAGTTAATTTGTTTCGCGTCTCTGTATTTTGTAAATTTGAATTTCTCTTCTAGCTTTTAGCTATTTGGATTAAACTTGATTGATTGATTGTTTATGTTTTTAGCGAAGTCGATGTCTGTGGAGCTCTAGTGGCCTTGCCCGAGGTCTTTTGCCCTTATTTCCCCGAGGATATTCCCTGCGAATGCCCCTTCCCTACTGGCTCTGTGACTTTGGGACTAAACTTGAACCTCCCACAGGAATATATACAATACGGACCGGTAAGCTTCGTGAAAGATTCATTCCCGATGAAAAATTTATCTCAAAATAGTAGTATGAAGTTGTACGAAAAAGTAGCATGCAGTACGAACTGATGCTACTACATGCTTCTATGTCAAGTCTACCGTGTTGCTGCATGCTACACTGTAAAAAGTTCCTCCGTATAAAGATTAAAGTTAACTGCAGTATTTGCTACTCAGATTCATCTTATCTCTTTTGGTATTAATCTTATCTGCGTAGAGATAAGAATAATCCGAGTAGCAAATACTGCAGTTAGCATTAATCTTTATACGGACAAACTTTTCACAGTGTATTTGCTGCTGCTATAGCAAGACATGATGCTACTGGATACTACTACTTAAGATTGCCCCAGTTTGGGCACATTAAATGATACTATTCTGTACTATTACGTATCAATCCATGCAACTTTTTCGTAAAGTTGACTACGCAGGCTACAAATTTTTCATCGGGTTTTCAATCTGTTGTATTGATTTGGCATTGGCCTAAAAGCTACTCTGTATGACCATGTTATTACCCAACAAGACACTATCACTAGCCACCGAGTTTACTAGTCGTCCCGGCCTTAGCATAGGCACTGCTCAACGGTCCGTTCTTAGAGCACGCCTCACACTATTTACAAAACTACCTGAATGATGCAAGCCTAGGCTCTGTTTTAACAAATTACCCACGCCTTTATCTATTAAGCCTCTTTCCAGATCCATTGACTGCTAGCAAAACCTCGGCAAAATTAAGAGAACCGCTTTCACCCATTGCTAGCATTTTTTTTTTTTTTTTTTTTATTTATGATCCGCTTTTGTGTAACAGCGGAGTATGAATAAAATACAAAAGTAAAATATTAAAACACTTAAACAAAAGAATGTAAATAAGCACGACAACATTCTTTTCATATAAAAAAAAACACACACTAAATAGACTTAAAATTTGTAAGCACACTAATCGGTTTCAGGAATGACAAGACCAAAGGTTTCTATGGGATCCCAAAAATTCAATATCTGATCCAGACAACTGGGTCTTGTCTTAGCCAGATCCAGTCATAGCCAGACTCCTTGAACATTTTTACAATTAAAATTCAGAAACAGATTAAGCCCAAATAGCTAATCACCTGAGAAAACCAAGTTCAGATATGGATTCAGCATGTGTGTTTACCCCTATAAGTCATATCTGTTTTGACGAAAACTTCCTGCCACTTCTGCCAATTGCCCAATTCCGGCCGAACTCCAGAACTACTTGTCCGGCGAAAAAAGAAAGCTCAAAGACAAAATCAGGGTATCTTCTTTTCCCAGTAATGAACATCTAACCAATCAAATAGAAATTTAGCTTATAGACAAATTTTCCGATTCCAGCCGGATTCCGGTCGAACTATACGTCCGGATAAAATATGATTGTCATACAGGGACTCCTCATCTCTTCTTACCCCTAAATCGCTTACCTAATCAACTAGAAATAAAATTTTGACTTCCAGCAGTTTTCCGGTTTTGGCCGGATTCCGGGCGAACTACATGTCCGGGTAGAAAAATGTTTTCACATAAGTGTTCAGCATGTCTTCTTGCCCTAAATCGAACATCTAATCAACTCCAAATAAAACTTTTAATTTTGACAAACTTTCCGGTTTGGGCCGGATTCCGGTCGAAATACTTGTCCGTCGAGAAAATAGTTTTCACCATCGTCTTCAGCATGTCTTCCTACCCCTAAAACGAACATCTAATCAACTTCAAATAAAACTTTTACTTTCAACAAACTATCCGGTTTGGGCCGGATTCCGGGCGAAATACTTTTCTGTCGAGAAAATAGTTTTCACCATCGTCTTCAGCATGTCTTCCTACCCCTAAATCGAACATCTAATCAACTTCAAATAAAACTTTACTTTCAACAAACTTTCCGGTTTTGGCCGGATTCCGGTTGAACTACTTGTCCGATGACAAAATGGTTTTCATCATGTCTTCTTACCCCATAATCGACTATCACATTAGCTGTTTCAAAATATTTTGTTTGCCCCTTAATTTGAATCCCCTCCCCCACCCCTAAATGTAGAGCTACAAAGCCCATCTACGAACTTGACTGGTCCGGCGACCCAACGAATCCTCACACCAAGTTTCATCAAAATATCTCATTCCCTTCAAGAGTTATCGTGCTTACAAACGGACGGACAGACGGACGGACGGACAGACGGACAACTTTTGCGATATCATAGGTATCCCTCCACTTACGTTTTGGGATCCCAAAAAACTGGCTAATAATTTCATAGGCTGAGAGGGTAGGATATGTGTGGAGGGAAAATAGATTTGAATGCGAACGAAAAAGTGTATTAATACTATCCTGAACATTAAAATTCGAAACCAATTTACGATTACGAAAAGATTTTGGAAGATACATCAGAAATTTACAGTACTTAAAGAAACAACTTCTCAAATTTTTAACATCTTTTTATTATCATCATACGCGAACACTCGCCGGAAGCAGAATGCATATGGAAAATGGTTAATCGTCTGTGCTTTTAACAAATTGTCCACATCGTCGGCTATTAATCCTCTTCCCAGACCCATTGGCTTCAAGCAAAAACTCGGCAAAATTAAGATAACTGGTTTTATGCATCACTGGCATGATACGCGAACACTCCACGGGAGCATAATGCACATGGAAAATGGTGAATCGTAGCAAGTGCAAAGATTACCGAGGTGCCGTTAGCGGGTTGAGAATGTAACATATGAAATGCTGGTCTCCGCGTTTAATAATTAATGATATAGTCACGGAAGTAGGTTGCATTTGCATTATAATAATAATAATAATATATTTATTGCCCATCACAATGCACAGACGCTCAAAAACAAGTGCGCAAGCGCTCAGACGTGGAGTATAAAAGTAAAATGTTTATCACATTAGACAGCTTTAAAATCCAGACATTTCTCATCCCCGATAACCAAACAAGATTGGAATAACCTAATCTGTAATCATCCCACTTTAAAAGCTTTAAATGTAAACTAACCGCCAGTATAAATCCAGAGAAATGTTAAACATCTTGCACGAATAGCATTTGTTCGAACACTGAATGATCTGCCAGCCAGTCCCACCCTTTAAACCTATTTTCCATTTGCAAGGTAATAGCAAGTGCAATAAACCAGATCATAGCAGCCTAATGCCCCCTCTGTCACAATTGATTAAGAACGGCATATCATCGATCATATGACAAAACAGTCAAGTTTCCAACTGTTCATTAAAGATTAAAGTACGTCGCGTCGTCTTATTTCTTGCTATTACACTAAATCCTCATCCATAGATATATCTCCCCAATATACAAGAGTTGGACCCCAGCTGCCCATGAACGGGAGGGGAGCCGGGGGGGGGGGGTCCGGACTTATCAAAATGCGTATTTATACATTTACACCTTTTTTTCCTCAAGTATACCAGCTTAGAGTTTGATTCCAGTCACGGGTAAAAAAAACTTTGTTCATGAGCAATTTGGGCCCACTTGCCTATGAACGGGGAGGGTGGGGGTGGTTCAGCTCTCCCCAAGCCCCACGATCCAAAAGCACAAAGGAATTACATCGGCTTATCTCCAGTTAATTCAAGTTAAAAAAACTAAAAAATTGGCAATCTGGTCCCAATTGCCCCTGAACCAAGTGGGGGTGGGGTTTGGGACCCGTAAAAAGTAAAAAGAGACCCCAATTCTCCCAATCCTACCAAGTTTCTACTTGATAGCTATTGATTCCTGTCCTGTCACGGGTATCGAACTTTACGCCTGGTCAATCTGGACCCTGTTGCCCATGGACGGGTGGGTGGGGGAGGTGAAACTTTAAAAGCAATTTCCCAGCCCTGGGATCTACACGTCCAAGAAATTTCATCGTCCTATGTCCAGTTTCTTGTCAAGTTATGAACATTATTCACTGGGCAATCTGGGCCCATTTGCCCCTAAACCGGGTGGGACCCCCAGAAGACACAACTGGACCCCAATACCCACAAGTGTACCAAGTCTGAACTTGATACTTGCACTCGTTCACGAGTTATGAGCTCCACAAAATATGGTGAAAACCGAATGCTAAAAGTTGCTACAGCGCTCGCAATAGTGGATCATTCCAAGGGGGCCCAAAGAGGGAACAAGAGGAGGGCACGACGGGTCCTTCAGCCAGTGATTTCTCAGCCAGTAACAGTTGAGATAGTGAAACTTACAAGATACAACTGAAGAAACAGAGTTGTCTTTGAAGGGCTTTAAACGCTGGAGTAGACTATCGTTACCTAAAATGGCTGTATTAATCCTTTCCACTTTCGGCGGCGCCATATTGCGAATTTTGGGGCCATGAATCGATACTCACTGGGCATAAATCATGTCAAGACGATGTAAACGAGTAAAGCTCCATTTTAAATAAGTGTTAGGAACTGTGAAGGTACCTTGCTCCGCTTGACTAGTTTTTTGGATCCCAAAACGTAAGTGGAGGGATACCTATGACATCGCAAAGGTTGTCCGTCTGTCCGTCCGTTCGTCTGTCCGTCTGTGCGCACTATAACTCTCGAAGGGAATGATATATTTTGATGAAACTTGGTGTGAGGATTCTTTGGGTCAAGAGTAAGGTCAAGTTCGTAGATGGGCTTTGTAGCCCTACATTTAGAGTTGGGGGAGGGCGTTTAAATTAAGGAGAAAATTAAATATTTTTAAACAGATAATGTGATAGTCGATTATGGGGTAAGAAGACATGCTGAACATGATGGTGAAAACCATTTTGTCATCGGACAAGTAGTTCGCCCGGAATCCGGCCAACACCGGAAAGTCTGTTAAAAGTAAAAGTTTTATTTGAAGTTCATTAGATGTTCGAATTATGGGTGGGTGAACATGCTGAACTCGACGGTGAAAACCATTTTCTTGCCGGATACGTAGTTCGCCCGGAATCCGGCCAAAACCGGAAAGTTTGTTAAAAGTCAAAGTTCTATCTGGAGTCGATTAGATGTTCTATTTAGGGGTAAGAAAACATGCTGAACACTTCTGTGAAAATAATTCTCTACCCGGACAAGTAGTTCGCCCGGAATCCGGCCGAAACCGTAAAATTATTAAAAGTTTTATTTGTAGTTGATTAGATATCAAAAAGAGATGTAAGAAGAGATGCTGAATCTGTGTATGACAATCGTTTTTTAACCGGACATAAAGTTCGACCGGAATCCGGCTGAAGCCGGAAAATTTGTTATAAGTTAAATTTGTATTTGAAGTTGATTAGATGTTCAATATTGGGGAAAGAAGATACGCTGAGTTCGTTTTTGAGCTTTCTTTTTTCGCCGGACAAGTAGTTCAAAACAGATATGACTTATAGGGGTGACCACGCATGCTAACTCCATATCTGAACTTGGTTTTCTCAGATGATTAGCTATTTGGCCTTAATCTGTTTCTGAATTTTAATAGTAAAATTTTCAAGGAGACTGGCAAAGACTGAGTCTGGCGAAGACAAGACCCAATTGTCTGGATCAAATATTGAATTTTTGGGATCCCATCGAAACATTTGGTCTTGTTGAACTTGCCGAAATATTAAACTACGGTTGCTGAATAATATTTGAAAGTGCGGGACGGATATGTCAGCTGAAGAGCTATATTTCAGCCCTTCTTGAAAGGGGCCCCTAAAGGCTCAAGCAGCTGAAGCTCAAGCCTGCGGTTTGAGTCTCTGAAGAGGACCCTTGCCAAGACGGGCCGATATTTAGCTGTAATAAAAATATAAATGACGTATCCATTTTGCACTATCATAATTCGCACTCCGCTTCGGCTGAAAGAATATTTGTGTTTGCTAAAGAAAACTCACTACTGAATGGAGTATCTGATTGCTGAATGTAGCCTTTGGCTTTTGGAATGTGGCTTTTGGGGGTCGCATACGGATACCTCAGACAACTTAAACCACGTCCACATAGTGTAAAGGCGGAACGTTCCACTTTCAAAATCGTTAAGAGCTGTGAAAGAACGTTGCTCCACTCGGCTATTTGTTTTGAATTATTTGAGTACATTTGTTCTAAATGGTGCTCTTTAACTCTATCTGTGAACAAAGGTGAGTTATCACCTTTGTGCGCTTAGCTCTTCCAATATGTATAAGAACCTATTTACTATACTATGGATAAAAATAAAAACTTATTCACCATTTATTCAAAGATCACTGCAGTGCCGGTTAATGGCCCCCAAAAGCCATCATACTGCATACGAGCTGGGCTACGGGGGAACTTACTTTGCATTTACGTTCAACGAAATTGAGCAGACTCATTCGCGGTTTTGAAACAAAAGGAGATAACCCAAGGAACCCAGGTCCCGAGGTGGGACCTGTGAAGTATTAGTGAAACCATCTTTTTGGATATTTGCTTTGTTAATAAAGTATGTGTTTACATAAAGATCCGAGTCGTTACATTCCTACGTGAGGGCTTTCATCTTTCGAAATCTTAAGCATTGTCCTAGTTAATAAGGTGTATTACCACGTATAAGACTTATTACAGGTTCCTCTTTTCGTCGGAGCGCGCTGTAATAAGACTAGCGTTCTATTCTGGCTTATGCAGGGCCAATCAGATCGCTTGGTTGGTTCAGCCAGCGGACCGAGGAAAGGAGCAGAGTCGTCAGGGTTGCCACGGGAAGCAGTAAACTTATACTTTGTTGGAAGCTGAAGAAACAACTTTTCTCCAAAATAACACGTTTTGTTCTGTTGCGACTGCTTAATGCTACTTCGAAGACCAATGCTGCCCATCCGTAGATTTAACTGCTTTTTACAATGTATTGGGCGTCAAATTGTACTGGTGTACTTCAAGTGACACTAAGAACACTTTTCTTATCTTCAGAAACTCGAAACACTGTATGACCTTGGCAACACTGCTCGCTGCATTGATAAGAGCCTCTCGGGTTCGTATTTGAACGGGCGTGTGTATTAAGACGTAAACATCGCGTATAGCGTTATTCAGCTTATTACACCTATTATGACAATGCTTTAGGAGCAGAAACCTTTATCATTCATTCCCACTTCCATGCCTTCACTGACCAGTCTTGACCGACTCCTTTCTTGGATGTCTCGACAGAATGCGCCGGCAGCTAACTATAACCGGAGAATCAAACTGACTTCTTTTTACAGGGCGATTACGAGCAGCTTATCAGGCTGTACTCAGCAGCAGCACCAGATGATATCCTCGGCTGCGCACTGATGAAATTCACCTTGGTGAATAGGTAAGTAATCCCTCAAATTCCGGAAATGCGACAGCTCACTTTAACCATAGGCAATAGCCACCATTCCAGATGCCTTTCGATCCCCCATCCAAGTTCCAGTACTCACGACTCAAATTAATTATTTAAAGTAGTTTTCGAACATACCTTACAGTAACCTCATTGCTTTGCCTGGTGAAACCTATTTAGAGGCCAAGATGTACCAAGGTGTTCCGGTTTGTAAAAGAAGCTCAACACAAACTATTTCAAGTGCAGTCTTAATTTCCTTGAAGCTCCATTAAGGTGTCATAGAGTTTTTAGAAGGTTCTTCCTACTCGTCCTTGACTTGACTTGATTTGTTTCACAACACATAACTGTATTTCATTTAATTTCGCTATTTGTCCTTTTTCGGGGTTTTCTCTGAAACGCCGCGTATCTAAAACATTATTTAAATAGGTGTAATACGACGTATATAAATTCGTTTTTTATATTTGACGGTCCAAAACGGGTTAGTCATCTATGTTTTATTAGTACTATGTTTTAAACTGTAGCTAACTATCTGTTTTTCACCGTCAAATATGATTCGCAGTCAGCTTGGGCTGAAGGAATATCTAATTCGTCTTTTCCTCGGGGCGCGCTGTAATAAGCTGTAAAAGAAAAATAGAACTTGGCTCTTCTTCGTCTTATGCAGAGCCATAACTTGACTTTCAGGTATATTCAAAATCTACTTTAAGTTTACCCTAAAACGAGTAACCAACTTTTGAGGCAGTGTAGCCTGGGACTTATGTCGCAAAACTGATCTTTGGTCCCACTCCCAAGGTTACTGAAATGACGCCACTACATGCAACCTCAATTGCATAATCCTATCCCAAAATGTCAGTTAAAGCTAGGTCTAGGTCAAAGCTCGCGGTTACCACAGTCACCCACAGTTCCCACGTGGGATTCAGGGCTAAACTGTAGGCCATTCGCTGGAACCTTTTCACTGCATATCTGACGACGGTGTGATACATGGTCCACCATTTACTCTGAATACTGTCGGGGGGAAATGTAATGGGCATGTCTACTTTACTGAGGATATATCTCACTGTGTTCTTTAGAACTTCGAACCGGACCCTCTAGCGGGTACAAAGAATAACGGAACCTAATTTCAGTGAGCAATTCAATGGAAAGAAGACAACCACTACCCCAGCACCAGCCACTGATGACACCACGGACGAGTCTGGTGCTCCAGAAGAATATCCTGGCAAGAAGACCACTACTACTCCAGCACCAGCCACTGATGACACCACGGACGAGTCTGGTGCTCCAGAAGAATATCCTGGCAAGAAGACCACTACCACTCCAGCACCAGCCACTGATGACACCACGGACGAGTCTGGTGCTCCAGAAGAATATCCTGGCAAGAAGACCACTACTACTCCAGCACCAGCCACTGATGACACCACGGACGAGTCTGGTGCTCCAGAAGAATATCCTGGCAAGAAGACCACTACTACTCCAGCACCAGCCACTGATGACACCACGGACGAGTCTGGTGCTCCAGAAAAGTACTCTGGCAAAAAGACCACCACCACCCCAGCCCCAGCTACCGACGACACCACGGATGAGTCTGGTGCTCCAGAAGAATATCCTGGTAAGAAGACCACTACTACTCCAACACCAGCCACTGATGACACCACGGACGAGTCTGGTGCTCCAGAAGAATATCCTGGCAAGAAGACCACTACCACTCCAGCACCAGCCACTGATGACACCACGGACGAGTCTGGCGCTCCAGAAGAATATCCTGGCAAGAAGACCACTACTACTCCAGCACCAGCCACTGATGACACCACGGACGAGTCTGGTGCTCCAGAAAAGTACTCTGGCAAAAAGACCACCACCACCCCAGCCCCAGCTACCGACGACACCACGGATGAGTCTGGTGCTCCAGAAGAATACTCTGGAAAGAAGACCACAACCACCCCAGCACCAGCCACCGATGACACCACGGACGAGTCAGGTGCCCCAGAGAAATATTCTGGCAAGAAGACAACCACCACCCTTGAACCAGCCACCGACGACACCACGGAAGGATCTGGCGCTCCAGAACAATATTCTGGCAAGAAGACTACATCCACCCCAGCACCAGCCACCGAAGAAACCACTGACGAGGTAGTACAAACCAAAGCGTATGATACCAGGAAACACAGGCGACAATTTTACGGTTTCTTCGGACGCTTTCATCATTAGAAAGGAAAATACAATTATGTTAGACTACTAGTTATAAATTATTTTTTTCCAATTATACGTTTTCTACAGTAATTTCCGAAAACCGCAACCGGCAAGGATGACATTAGACAGTTAAGACTTTAGTGCCAGCTCTCCGACCAGACCCAATCATTACTAGTATCTCCGACCAGTCCCAATCATTAGTGTCTCTTTTCTCTGACGAACCAATGACATTCGACCACAAAACCGACGAAATTGTTACCAATTATTATCGAGAAATCTCACGTTTCTGTTTTATAATTATTTACTTCTGCTTTTCGTGTCGTCTCATTGGTCGAAGAATTCTGGCTCACTTTATCGAAGAAGTCGAAAACTTCTTCGCAGAATTCTGCAGTCGACGGCAACACTGGTCACTACTAGTCAAACTTCTAGCTCTGTAAAATTAGCTTCGAGGGCTGTTGGACAGAAGTTTGTAATCCTCAACAGTTGGACAGGAGATCCTAACTCCTCTGATCTCCAAGCCGCTTCCCTTGAGCGATTTTATATTCGTATAAATATATAAAAGTAGAAAACGAATTGCTAACATAAGTTCAACTTCGTAATATCGGCAGATCGACTATTCATAAGTACTAGCAGCTTCAACTTCAAAAATTCTGAAAAATAATAGTACGCCTCACCTCTTCCTGAGAGGCATGCCATCTACTGAATAGAAACGTAGAAATCCTTCTCAAGATTTACCTCTTCACACGGCTGATTCTCAATACACTGGTTCAGGGCTTCACTTATCGCCAGATCCTGAACATCACCACTGGCAAGAAAGTCTTTCATACTCTTCACACCATTCTTTCCTAGCCACACGCCCTGCCAGCTATTTCTCGGTGACCACTTTTCAGTAGGCTTAAAGTAGCCTAGCTTGGCGAGTAGCGAGGTCGTGAACTGATACTTGCCGATATTTGCTACACCTTTGCCCGAGATCGTAACTTTCGTGTCGTATGCGCGTTTACCTCCTAGTGCGTTGATAAGCTTCATCTTCACCTCATCATGAAGCTCGTCGGCTTCTGCGGTAGTCTGCACATGGGAAACTAGTTCTTCCGAGGAAATGAGCTCGGACTTGGGTTCCTGAGCGTGATGGGGCTCAACCTTGTCGACTGAGTTCTCTTCCAACTCCTCACCGCGTTCATCAGCGTCTTGTGCTGAAACACCTTCAAGCGCTTCTACTTCATGGGGGTCATGTCTGTCAACATCGTTGTCTAGAAACACCGTTATCTCATCGGCTAAATCAAAACCGTCTAGTTCCGTTCCATTTTCGGCAGAGGCGGTTTCTACTGAGTTTGTTTTAAGCTCTTCTTCCCCCTCTTTCTGAACAAAGATTAACTCGGTTGCGGCGTCCGACGTAGCTTCGTGCGAGATCTCCGTTATGTCCTTAGGCTGACTCTCGGATAGGTTTTGTAGAGACAGTTCAAGCGAAGTTGGTTCATTTAATTCAGAGTTGAAGCTGTGTACAGTAGGGGACTCAGTATCGGCAGGTGAAGCAGCTGAGTGAAAGCCATCCACACCTTCATTTGTTGGAGAATTGTAAGCTTGTTCGGAAATCCCCTCTGCTGTAATTCTTCCAAGTGATACCTTTTGATCTGAAAGTATCGGTTTTGACTCACTGAGTTCGCCAGACGTAGCCACGAACTCGTTGGCTGCACACTTCACGATTTCCATCGACTGTTCGTCTTCTGATGGAATTTCTACAAGGACAGTAGAAGGACAGCTCTCAGCCGTGATCTCATCTAGCTCAACATCAAGGCAGTCTGCTTTGTCGACAGAACTCACGTGAGCTGCATTAATCGATGGATCAAGGAGCGTGTTATTTTCGGTATGCACAAAAATGTCTTCGCTCACGTTTGTGGCACTTAGTTCCAGCAGTTCGTCTTTCACTGGCTGTCCACCACTTACTCCTGCGTCCTCATCAGTCTCTTCTTCAGCTTCCAGGTCTTCTATGATCACAGTGATAAGATCTTCATCAGCCTTTTCTATTTCTCCATGCGATCGCTTGCGATTCATTGGCTTCTTTGCCGCGGTACGTTTGCGATCATTAACAGGTGAAGAAGGTTGATCCGGATTGGATGCATGTAGGAGTAACGCGTCATCCATAAAATCAGTTCCTGAATCGATTGCTGCATCTGTACTGCCAGTACCGCTAACATCACAAGTTGACTCTAATCCCAGAGTGGTTGGATCATAGACCTTGTCAATGACCTTCACATCTTCTTCGGCCGACGCATGACCATCGCCTTCTTGCACAATCACTCCTGGAATGTCGTTCAGACATCTATTCTCATCTACTGAACGTTTTAAGCCTTCAGGTTTCAGTACCTGAATAGCTGGCATCATCTCGCTCAGGTCGACCTGTTCTGACGAGGATAAAGGCGTAAAAGGTCGAGACCCATGCTGAGATACTTGACCATTGGCTTCAGAATTAAGGCTCGCTTCTACATTTTCTGCACCAGGAATGACGCCAATGAGGCTTTCGGTACTTTCAACATGCTCCTCACCTTCAATTTCATTCTCCTCATGCCCCCTCTCTTGCATCCCTGGTGCTGGAGGGCTGAAATCATCGACGGCCGACGAAGAATAGGCCTCCTCACCGGCATCACCATCCAGCGAGCGTGAAGGTGAATCTTGGCCTTCCAAGAGCACGACAGTAGAGCAATCCAGACCTGGTGCAGCAGCAAGCTCGAGATTCAATTGCTCGGATTCACTCATGCTTGACATGGGACAATCTAAATGAAAAAATACTGTGAGGGTAAATATTAAAGCACATAGTACAATATTTATGACGGTGAGAAATTGCACAGATCGCATGTCATAAACTGAAGTATATGAAAGCCAGATTACATGGAGTCGGAGATTCTGCTCCCTTTATTGATTTCCCGAAATATTTTAAAATTCCTGATACAGGCAATCCGGTCTGACAGATTGCCAGAATCCGTAAAATCCATTAGGTAATACTTTTCACCGAAATATCTGATAATTAGGTTCATTCGTAAACTCCCGCCGACGTTGTCTGGCCCGCCTGACTGTCTATACAAAGGCGAGGATAAAATATTTCCCACATCGTGTATTTTTCCAGTTTAATCTTCCGCCAAGTTTTACTGATGACTTTTTATGTATTTTTAAGCTCTCCTTCTCGCTAACATAGACATTCCTTCTGCGCAAGCTGACTGCGAATCATACTTGACGGTGGAAACGGATAAGCCAGCTACATTTTATTAGAGCTATATTTCGGCCCTTCTTGGCACGGGTCCTGTTAAGGCTCAAGCTGTTCATTTTCCACCTTGAGCGGCTTGAGCCTGAAGAGGACCCTTGCCAAGAAGGGCCGAAATACAGCTCGAATAAAATATAGCTGGCTTATCCGTTTCCACCGTCAAATACGATTCGCAGTCAGCTTGGGCCGTAGGAACATCTATCCGGGCGAATTGCTTGACCAGTGTGAAAATAAATTTCAGATATGAATTCAGTCTGTATTTTTACCCCGTATTCGGACTTTAAATAAACATCAGAAGAAAAATCATTTTTTTTCGAATTTTCAACTTTGCCTGGATTGCAGGTGAGCTACTTGTCTGACCAATAGATAAAACTCAAAACGAATTCAGCATGTCTCCTTACCCCTATGTCGAAAATCTAATCAACTTCAGATAAACTTTCACTTTTACTAATTTTCCCCTTCGGCCAGATTCCAGGCGAACTAATGGTCCATCAAAAAAATAAATTTCAAAACCGGATCAGCATGTCTCCTTAACCCAATATCGAACCTCTGACAAATATCTCATATGAAACTTTGACTTTTAACAATTTTCCGCTATCCACCGGATTCCGGGCGAACTATCTACCGGATGAGAAAATACCTTTCAGATATGGACTCAGCATATCTCCTTACTCCTAAATCAACTATTTAATTTGCTTTTAAAAAAATACTCTTAAGATGGGCTACGAAGCCCATCTGAAACTTGACCTGAACTTTGATCCAAGGAATCCATATACCAAGTCTATCTATCTATCTATACCAAGTCTGAAGAAAATATCTGAACTCTTCGAGAGTTATCAGACAGCATGATGAACAAGACCGAAGGTGTGGATGGGATCCCAAAATTTTGATATTTACTGGACTTCCTCATCCAAACAGTCGGGTCCTGTAGAGAGCTGACCTTCGTCAGACCCCTTAAACATTTTGCCATCTATGCATCATCCGTCTGAAAATAAACACAGATGATACCATAGTGGTGCTTAATTGACAAATTACGGCCAAACGGCTGATCATCTGAGCAGCTAAAAAAAATCATAGAATGTACACTGTAAAAACTTTCTCCGAGAATGGATTAAAGTTATCTGCAGTATTTGCTACTGGGATTGATCTTATCTCTACTGGGATAAGATTAGTCCAAATACGAAATAATCTTCTCTCAGTAGAGACAATATTAATCCCCATAGCAAATTCTGCAAGATTTTGTTTTACAGTGCATACAGAACAATACAGCTGGTGATATCCAGCGGCAAACCAAGAGCCTCTCTATCTCCAGGCTGGATCTCTAACGGTTGAGCTAACCTTTCATGTGTTACTTTGAGACTTATGGACTTTGCAATAAACAGTGCAGTAGTCGACTTAAAAATGTAAGTTTTTGGGTCTAGGCTACCAAATTTTCGGGTTTGGGCAAATTTCATGGAAAGACTTGTCTGACAAGAAAATAAAGTTTACAAATGGATCCATCGCATGTTCTTACCCCTCATGCGAACATCTTAAATCGGGTTTCAAAACCTACGTCCTTCTGACAAATTTAAACGTTTCGGCCGGATTCCGGGCAAACTACCTGTCCAGCAAGAAAATAAAGTCTCGTTGCCCCTGCATCGAACCTCTGATCCACAAGGGGTTGAGGTACTTTGATCAAACTTGGCTTGAGGACTCCTTTGGTCAAAGTACAGGTCAAGTTCGACGATCAGCTATGTAGCCCTATATTTAGGGCTAGGGGATTTTAAATTAAGGGGAACAAAAAACATTTTTTTAAAGCTAATGAAACAGTCGAATTAGGGGTAAGGAGACAAGTTGAATGCGAATATGAAATTTATTTTCTTGCCGGACAAATAGTTCACCCGGAATCCGGCCAAAACCGGAACATTTGTGAAAAGTAAAAATTTAATCTGAAGTTGATTAGAGATTCATTTTTGGGGCAAGGAGACATGCTGAGTCCGAACAGGAAAATTATTTTGTCGCCGGACAATTGTTCAGCCGGAATCCGGCCAAATCTGGAGAATTTGTTTAAAGTAAAAGTTTTCTTTAAATTTGATAAGATGTTCGATTTGCCGGTTAGGTACATGCTGAATCCGTATATGACAATCATTTTCTCACCGTACGTATATATCGCTCGGAATCCGGCTGAAACCGGAAAATTTGTTAAAATTAAAAGTTTAATTTGAAGTTGATTAGAGGTTCGAAGTAGGGGCAAGAAGGCATGCTGAATTCGTTTTTGAACTTTAGTTTTTTGCCAGAAAAGTAGTTTCTCGGGAATCCGGCCGAAACGGTAAGTTGGGCGGAAGGAAGGAGATACGACACAGGCTATATGGTGAACCATATGTTGAATCCATATCTGAATATTTGACAGCGCAAAATGGATATTTGAATATATCTGGACTTGGTGAAATTTAGCTGGCGTATCCGTTTTGCACTGTCAAATACGAACTTGGTCTTCTCCGATTATTATCATTTGCCTTAATCTGTTTTAAATTTATAAAGTTAAAATGTTTAAGAAGTCTGTTGAAGACCGAATTGTCTGGAGCAAATATTAAATGTTGGGATCACATTGGTCCTGTTTAGTTCGTAAGCTGCAACAGCATGTCTCCTCAATCTATATCGACTGCTATACCATTGAAATTTAGAACTTCGCGCTAAATTTCCGGTTGGGCCGGATTCCAGGCGAACTACTTGTCCGTCGAGAAAATAATTTTCATATTCATATTCATCATGTCGCTTTACTCCTAAATCGAACCTGTAATGAACCTCAGATTAAACTTTTACTTTTCACAAATTTTCTGTTTTTGCCAGATTCCGGGTGAAATACTTGTCCGGCGAGAAAATAATTTTCGTAACTAAATCGACTATCCCATTTACTTTTAAAAAATAATCGTTCGACCCTTCATTTGATACCGTACCCCTCCCCCACCCCTAAATATACAGCTATGGGATGGGGCCCATCTATGAACCTGATCTGTACTTTGACCCAAAGGATCCTCACACCAAGTTTAGCAAATATCTCAATACCTTCGAGAATTATCGTGCTAACAGACAGATAGAAAAACTTTAGACAACTTTACGAAGTCATCGGATCCCCCCCCCCCCCCCCAAATAAAGAATATTCTCCTTTAGTATCCCACCGAAACCTTTAAGCTTGATCCCATAGAATACGAACATTTTCCGCAACGCGAATAAAATTTGACTTAAGGACTCCTCGGGGAATCAAAGGGAACGGCGAGAATAAAGGGAGTCACTCCACGCGGACTCCTCGGACAGAAACAGCGAGAACACGGGGAATGCTTCCAGCATGGATTTTGTTCGAAAAATAGATATGCAGTTGACGAAATTAGTCGTGGAGCCATTTTATTTTTGGTTTTGTTTATTCTGATTATTTTTAATTAATTTCAAATTGCACCACCACCAGCAAAAATTGATTCCCCTCCGAATCCGAAAGGGAGTCCCTTTTGATGATAGTGATGGTAATCAGAGCATTCCCCGTCCGTGGGGACTCGCGAGAATACGGGGAGTGAGTCCCCGGGACAAACAAAAACGCGGGGACTCCTCAAGTAGAGTCCGCGGGGAACGGCGAGAGTACGCCTTTAGTTGAAATAGCAACAGCGCGAGGCGAATTTCTTCCACTATACACCAACGACTCTCCATCTAGTGAATGGAAAAAGTACTGAGAGCCCAAAGCTAACTGCAAATCATAACTAAACTTTATTTAGGTATTGACTAAATTTAGGTATTGGCTAAATTTATTTAGGTATTGACTAAACTTTAACTGATTATCTACGGACCGTGACGTTTCCATGACGTCATGAAAGAAATAGTAAATTCGAATAAATTAATGTTGGAGAATATGTATTTGTATCTATATATATAAAGCCGAGCGACCAGCGAGGCGCCGGATGCGTTTACACTTACAAACCGTTCTAGGGGCAATCAGTTCCATTAGTAAATGAAAAATATAGACTTTTCGTGTGACGTAACGACCGAGGTAACGACCAGTAGATAATCGGCTAAGATTTAGTCAACACCATCATAACTGGCAGGGCTGAACTGATGCGTCAGCTGAATTGGATTAGAGCGATATTCCGGCCCCTTGGAAAGTGTCATCTTCAGGCTCAAACCGCATAAGCTGGAAAGTGAACTTGTTGTTTAAAGTTCAATGGGCACATCAAACTACCCCAATCTCACTCTGTAACAATCTAGGAACAATGCTTACCCCCTAGATCAGCAGCTTGTTCAACAGTTTCCTCTCTGTGATATTTCAAAGCGTATTTTTTGGACCAGTACATGCTCAGTTTACTAGCTTGGACATAGATAAAAGTGATGTTTCTTGAAATACTTAGTAGGTGTTTATTTTATGCATAAATCAGCCTGTATAATTCAGATTTGAATAAGTTATTTGTTTTTGAACGATTTGTGTAGCTATGTTATTTTTTATAAGCTTATTGCATATTCTGGTACATTTTATAAAGCAAGCTAATCAAGCTTCAAAACACTATTCCACAAAGAAAAACTTTTAATAGGCACTTTAAGCCATGGAACTTCTGATGAAACACTAGAACAATCAGGTAAACTGCATCTGCGGCTTGACTTTGGTGACATCCATCATCCATATCCTTTTCTACCAAGAATTGCTGGAGTTTTTGAATTTTCTGCCACGATATCCCAGCTCCTAAGATTTGAATCGCTGAAATGCCAGAGAGGTAAAGACAAGGGATAACAAGAAAACGGCCGATTTTCGTAGCGCCTTCTAACGGACGTCGGAAATGTTTATTTGTGAAGCATTTAATACAAAGTAAAGCATTCAAAGTGTCCATTGTGCTTTAAAGAATGGCGGATTGTACCGAATGTTAACTTGGATGCGATCTGTTGGCCGTAGAAACTGTGACTGTGAGCACGTAGAAACCAGATGGGTCATCAGTATCTTTCCGAGGGGTAGCCACTCCTCAGAACCTGCTTTACACCCTTTCCCGGTACCGACCGAAATCAGCGGTATCGTCCATGAATTGGGGGGTGTTGCTTCAAAACATTTTAGCGTTCTACAGTTGGGCACCAGACTTTTTGGAGAATTCCCCTCCACAGGGGAATCCCCTGCACAGGTGAAAAAGAATCCCCTGTGGAGGAGATAGTGTTGGGGGAAAAGTTTGAGCAGTTGGGAAAACTGCACTTTTCCCCCAACACCATCTCCTCCACAGGGGATTCTTTTTCACCTGTGCAGGGGATTCCCCTGTGGAGGGGAATTCTCCAAAAAGTCTGGTGCCCAACTGTTCTAACACGTGGCAACCAGTTCCGGAAAATTTCAGCCGGCAGGGCACCGGCTGGGCAGCACCGGACACTTGTTGCACACTACAGTCGAAAGTGGGCGACCCCTCGTATGGAGTAGAATCTTCCGAGTAGAATAATCGCCAGTGGCGATACAACGATAAATGTCATTCTTTCCAATTAATGCAAAGTAATTTAAGAACAGATTAGGGAGTTAGAGTTAGAATTGGTCAGTTCGAGTTTTCAGGTTCAGTCACACTTCACAGTCAGAGTGTATTCAGTCGACTGGATTAAGGAAGTAAATATTTTAGCGATTCATCATTAAATGTGCGTTTTTTGTCTGACCTAGAACAACCATCCGAACTTCCCCTCCAAAGAGACACGAACCAGCCCTTCGAGGAATAGGCCTATTGCTCGGGCTACCATTATTTTCCGGATAGCGAAGATTACAGAAGCAGCAATATTTAGTGATGATACCAGTTGCTGGTAAAAACCGAGTAGAACTGAGGAAATACGTCAAGCAGATACTGCAGCCGCAGCAGCTATCGTAACAAATTTCGCTCTAATAAAATTCAGCCGACGTAGCCTATCAGTTTAGCATTGTCAATTATTAATTTTCATCCACTTGCTATGAAGAGGGCTAACAACAAAGCAGTTCTTTGAGAAGAACGTTTGAGTGTGCTGCTGAGGATTTATATCGTACCAATCAGCTAAACAAAAAGTAACAGAAGGTCATAAGCCTATAGGCATAGCACTTCCACTGTATAATGAACCATGCTCAGCCTACCTTTTAATGCTGCTTTGGTTGAAATGTGTTCGAAATAATCCTGATATTTTCCTAGCTTAAGATGAACAACAGCTCCAGCTTCTCGACTGCTGCGATGTGACAACTTAAACTACTTCTGCACTTCCATCAAGTAGTATAATAGGATTCACTCGTACTTACCTCAAGGCCAACTTACAGCGTGCGGTAAAGTGCAAACTCACAGGTCACTTTGCGTGAGCAACGCAAAAAGCTAACTAAAAGCTGACGTAAGCTCAAAGATCGTGTCATCTTTGACGTAAGCTGAACATCTATTTCGCGCCCCAGGGCCCAGCCCCCAGAGTCAACACGATTTTCGCGCCGCCTTGTACATCCCTGTCCTGACATCGACATGGAGACTTCTGAGGGGTCAGACGCTCTCTTTCACTTCTAGGGCTGACGTTGACACTCACGTAAACTGCTACGGGGATACATAACTTGATGTAAGGGACGCAAGTGGCTGATGATACATCTGTCTGGGGAGAGAGAAAGAAACCAGCTCGAAACTTCGGAAATCAAAGACTTGTAGCTGTTGTAGCCTGATACCAGAGTCAAGACTGGATTTGGGGAAGCGGAAAAAGGTTCGCCTAAATTTGAGTCTTGACTGCTCTTGACCACTTATCTACTTTACTTTCAGTGAATGTATTTGGTTATTCGCAGTTCTGACACTAGTTTCTTAGCTGTTAAAAATAGGGTTGCTCTATACGAGCTCTATAGTTTGTATGGCGCTTGCAGCCTTATAGCTATGTCAACGTCAGTTGTTCTGTAAGTTTTTTGTAAGTTCGAGCATCTAGACACAAGGGAGATAAAATGAATACACAGCTTTGTGGTCACATATAAGGTACCCGACCAAATGCTCTGGGAAATCTTCATTTCTCGGATTCGACCTACGGCGGGGAATCCGGAACCGTGTGAGTGTGACGTGACATCTGTAAGCTGCGAACAATTTTTGGGATACTTACCTGTTTCCGAACTTCTTTAAATTCCGACCTGACCTCTGAGGCTCTGCGCGGGAATGCCATTCTGAGGAAGATTTCCTGGTGAGGCTGCGTCATGTCTATTGAGCTTCCTCCGCCATCTATCGTGGCAACTGGAGTTAATATTCTTGCTGAGGATCCAGCAGGTAGGGAGCACACAGCAGTATTCTGGCCCAAGAACTGCCCGTACGAGGTCCTTTCGATTATTGAGAAGCATGGAAGATGTGGATTCGCCAACAAAGCTCGCCAGGTTTAAAATGTAGGGCCCATGGATTGTAGTTATCGACAAGAAATTATGAAGAGGTTACCAACACAGTCGACGTTCAAGTCCGTTTTCTCACGGGCTTCCTTCTCCACATATACTAAACCACCTCGGCCGAGTTGGTCTCGGGTCGGAATATGTTACTAGTACAGGTCAAGTTCATAGATCGGCTCTGTAGACCTATATTTAGGGTAGGAAGGGGAATTTATTAAGGGTTGCAAATGCTTTTCCCAAGATAACAAAATAGTCAGTTTAGAGGTAGGGAGACATGCTGAATCCGTATCTGAATTTTACTTCTTTGCCGGACAAGTAGCTCGCCCGGAATCAGGCCAAACCAGGGAATTATGTGAAAGTAAAAGTGTTTTCTGAAGATGATCAGTTGTTCGTAACAATACATGCTGAGTAGATATCTAAACTTTATTTCCTTGTCCAACAAGTAGATCGCTCAAAATCTGGCAAAAGCGAAAATTTTGTAGAAACTGAAAGTTCTTTATGATATGATGTTTTTTCTCAGCACAGCTTCCTGGCCAAAGATTGAAAATTAAGTGTCTTTTTGTGTGTTTTTATGTGTTTTGTTTATTTTCTTTCATTTACTCCAATTTTTCAAAAGTGGTGGGTTACAAATAAATTACTTACTTACTTACTTGGTTAAGTCGGTTGGCCGTAATTCGCTAGAAAGAGCAGTGCAGTGTAACATTTTTTTTTACAGTTTCGAGAGATTGGTAAGGGATACATAATATATTCAAGAGGTTTGACGGATCCCACCGAAAGCTTTGGTCTTGTTATCGCTAACGCCAAACTGATACCAATACGGCAAAAGTTCCTAGCTAAAGGTATTTCTTAGTGCAAGAGCTCGCAGCGAAGGGAAGCCTGCCTGTAATACGAGTCAGCGCAGTGGGATGTTTATTTTATTTATTTAACTTTGACTACGGCTTCTAGAGCCATTATACATACAACACTTAAAAACAACAACAAAAAACATTTTAAGATTGCGAATCTTCTGCACGTAAAGTTCAAGGTTCCAAACTAACCATATTGGCAACGTTAGCAGTGTTGCCACTTATGCCGCATTTCGCGGCATAACACCGCATTTCGCGGCATAACACCGCGATTGTAATGGAAATGCCGCATAAAATTTTGATTATATATACTACGCGTTGGCAACCCAAAAAGACATGACCGATCCTAGGTGGTAGGCGGCTTTTCTGCTGTATACGGTTGTGTTTAACTCGTGGGGGGGGGGGGGGGGCTCATGGCCTGTGATCTTATGCCTAAAAACAAAAGTTAACCCTGGATTTGGATGTAGGACACCAGAAACCAAGAAGGGTCATAGCTGCTATGGGGGATACATTTTTTCTGCAGACATCGGTGTAATGCCGTACCTTTTATCCACTAGTGAAAAGTACAATTGTGCGGAAGGGATGGTCAGTATGAAAGTGCTTTGGGTTATAATCTCGCCTACTGTGGGATGGTATAGAGCTAAATGTTTTCGGCAAATACAGATATGCTGCTTGAATTCTAATTCGCAAGTGGAAATCAGAAATAATAACGTAATGGTTGGTATGATGTGTCGGTATATGACCTTGGAGGGGTATTATGGCTCAAGTGGGCCATCAGGTGATAACCACTCCTTAGCAAAAATCCAGAGGCAGCCATACCTTATTCGTTTTCAAAAGAATATAGCTGTTATTATTCTAACCTTATCCGATAAATGCTGAAATTCAAAGCATAGACGAAAAAAAAAAAACCCCAAAGGTACCGTCTATGGGGTAGACACCACGTGTTTTCTCGCCCTTACTCAATTTTCACCACCGGGGGCGTCACTTACGTGTGTGGGGGGGGGGGGGGGGGGAGAGGCGACGCCCCCCCCATCAAATGCTGTCGGCCAGTCGGTAAAAAAAAACGATTCGGCACGAAGCGCCCGATTTTCCGTTAAATAAATCGGTTTTTCGTAAAACTAATGGATTTAAAAAAAACAGATTTCTGAATATCAGTCGATTTTTCGTCAAAACAGTATCGTTTTGTTATAAAAAAATTACTTTTTTCTAAAAAAACCGGTCGGTAAAAATTACCAGCCAGTCGGTAAATACCTTGCCCCCCCCCCCCCCCCACCAACATTTTAGCTAGTAATGCCTCTGTTCACCACATAAAATTTGTCACCCTTTCTCCACCCAAAATAGAAAAGATCGAGTCTTTACAGAATGGCAACACTGAACGTCAGTCTCATTTGGGGACTCGAAAGAATCACGAGCATGGGGTTTCGAGAGCAAAGAATTCGGGTCTGGAGAGAAAAGATAGCCCGACAGCCCCGACACTACAATTCCATGCAAGTCCGTCTAGCCACCCGTGTTACGCACTATGTTTTAGTAACCTCAAGAAGGGGTGGTCAGCTCATAGGACGGGTGTACACCAGATGGCCGATGGCGGCCAAGATTGCGGGGAAACAAGTAGTTTCTTATCAAAAGCATTTTTTTCATATTGGCATATTTTTTTTCTAAATAACTCGAGTGAATGTTGTTGTTTTTGTAGAACAAAAACAAAGGTTTCGACGGATCCAAAGGTGAATAATCAATGGCTTTCTTCATCTAGACTAACGGGTCTTGTAGATTTACCATCTTCACTCGATCACTCGATCCTGTAAAAATACTATTTAACCATAATTTACGTATTTATTAGGTAATTTCTTTATGTGTTTAATTTCCGGTATAGTCTAGACTACAACGGGAATACCAGTGCTGGTGGAAAGCTCGGAGAACGTCAAGTCCAACATGTTCCATGTCCATATTTACCACCTTATAGGTTTTATCCGAGCTTTGTTCTTTCGGAAATTTCCGTTTACATCAAAAGGTAATTGTACCACTTATCCGGTAACAATATAAAACAGAGAAACCCTTTTAACCCTGTAACGACAAGAACAGCTGGGTCGAGACATTTACTAGAATTTGCCATTTCGCCACATTCCGGGAAATCAGGCCGTAAGAAACGATGCAGGAAGATTGGTTTTTTATAGAGCAAGTGCCATATAACGATCGCAATGTCTGTCCGTCCGTCGGACGGTCTGTCCAGGTTTTTCTAGTTTGGGCACTTCCACATCTAGCTAGGACGATGAAACTTGGCAGGCGTACCAGGGACCCCAGAAGATTAAGTTGGAAATAGTCACTTCCCCGATCCGAGCATCGTGGGGGGAGTAGGGGGAGGGGGAATCCAGAATATAGAGGTATTTATAACTTTTGAACGGGTGATTGGATCTTAATGAAACTTGAGATTTGGAAGGACCTAATGTCTCAGACGACCCAATTTAAATCCGAGCAGGATCCGGTGACTTAGGGGGGGAGCTGGAGGGGAGGAACCGGAAATCTTGGGAAACGCTTAGACTGGAGGGATCGGGATGAAACTTGGTGGAAAGAAAAAGCACAAGTCCTAGACACGTTGTTGACATAACCGGACCGGATTCGGTCACTGTGGGGGGGGGGGGGGGGGAGTCGAGGCGGGTGTCCGGAATTTCGGCGATCCTGCTAGTTCGGTACTTCCGGATGTGCTAGGACGACGAAACTTGGAAGACATGTCAGGGACCCGAACAGATTGACTTCATAATAGTCGTTTCCTGGATCCAATCTCCGTGGGGGGAGTGGAGGGATGGGGAGCCCGGAATCTGGTGGCATGGCATAACTTTTGAACGGGTGATCGGAATTAAATGAAACTTGGCAAATGGAAAGAACTATCGTCTCAGGATGGCGGGTTATTTTGGTTTCTTGTCTACTTTTTAGGTACCACCTACTCGTATTAAGTGCCATATGAGCTCGTAGCTCTTGTCTATGTATTCTAGATCGAAGCTCCAAACACGCGATAAAGACATAACACGATGCCTACCCAATTGCAGTTTTTCACGGGGCACGGTCGATGCCGATAGAAGGAGGAAAACGAAGCAGATAGATCGACTCGGCACCTCTGCTTACCCGAGTGTCGAAAACCAAAATTCCGGGTTTTGCCGAATTCTGGCCAAATACCGTTCAGTCAGGAAAAGCGAGTAAATAAACCGATCAAGCGTCTTCTCTTACCCTTTTTTGACACTCTGACTACCTTGAGTCAAAACTTTTGCTGAAATAAATTTCTTTTTTTATCAGGTTCAAACACGGATTCAGCATGTCTTACCCCAACATCGAACCTCTATGAAACTAAGGACTTTCCTTTATACGCAAATCTACCGGTCTGCGCCGGATTCCGCGCTAATTACTTTCCGGCGAGAAAAGACGTTTCAGGATTGGATTCGGTTAAATGGAGTACCTCATTGGTTTTAAAAAAACATGTTGGTCGACACTTTATTTGAAACTCCCTCCCTACCTCAACCCTAAATATAGAGCTTCGAGGCCCATCAACGAACCTTACCTGTACTTGGACCTGAAGAACCCTCAAAGATACAAAATATCTATATATCTATATACAAAATATTAAAATATTGTATATAGCTGCGTTTTGATCGGAGTTTGAGGTTACCTTCAAACTCGAAGATCTCTCATACCCATTTTGTTCATCGGTTGCAGTAGCTGGTCAACGTTATAGCTTGTAGCCAACACGAAATCGAGCGTTTTTGCGCTACAGCTAATCTTATTTTTAGCATATATTCAAATCATGTATACAACGGATACGTCAGCTATGATTTTACATCAGCGATATTTTGGCCCTTCGAATAAGATATTTATAGTCGGTAGAATCTTCAGTTATTTATTACAGGTTTGTTTCCCTCCCTGACGTTGACCTTGAAGACTGACAGCCTTACGAGGACCCTTGCCAAGAAGGGCCGAAATATCGCTGATGAAGAATCGTAGCTGACGCATCCGTTGTATACATTATTTGAATATTGTTTTCAAAGTCAGCTTGGGCTCAAAGAATATTTATTTTCAGCATTAATCTTTTTTGTTTAATTGATAAATTCAAAACCTATAAACTTCGGACATCGAGCTTGGTGAGCTAGCAAGTTCGAAGTTTGCCTGCACGGTTGACCGGGCAAGGATCGCCGGAGCCGGAAAAACGTTAATTAAGTTCTCTTCAGTCTCAAATTCTGGCGTCGAGCAATCCTCTGCTGGTGATTCTGTTTGGTCCGCAAATGCGCCTGTCTCTGCCTCTGTGGCAAGCATGGGGGAAAGAAATTTACTGTGGGTTTGACCCATCCTGATTCCAGTGGGTTGACCCATCCTGATTGAGTACTTTGTTTGTTGGAGGCTTCGTGCCTTCAGCATATTTGTTTTATTTAGGTTTCTTAGTGTACATAAATGAGTTGTTATGTAGCAGCCCCAGTTGGCTATAATTTGAAATAAATAAATAAATAAATAAGCAGTCGATGAACATCGACGGCGTTTGAAAACGGAAATTAAGCAACCGGCCAAGCCAATTGCCAGCACCAGGGGCGTCACTAGCCTTTTACCTTTGGGGGGGGGGACGTCCGGTTTGTGCCGACGGACTAAAAAATGTTGTCGCTTCGCGGCAACGGCGTACATTTCCCGCCAGCACAGAATAGAATCGGGGTAAAACTAACTGTAATGCATCAGTTGAGATTATTCCTTTGATGTAATTTCGTATTTTAAGTTCACATATGTGGCTTATCATTTTAGCCTTCGCTAAAAAGCGAAGCTTCCAACGACTGTACCAAGAACAAGTTAAATTGAGCGCCGCAGGCGAAATTTTTTAAATCTGCCTTTTTTTCCGGAAAAATTTAACTATACCTACCATACAAGTTCTAGCTTTTAACGTGTTTCAGCGAATTTCAATCCTAAAACGACAAGCAAAATGGAACACTGTTCTTCTCAATAAAGAATACTACAAAATGCGCCACAGGCGAAATTTTGTGTGAATTAACTGTAACAACGCATCAATTGAGATTATTCCTTTGGTATAATCTCGTATTTTAAAGTTCACATATTCGTCTTTTCATTTGAACTTTCGCTGGAAAGCAAAGCTTCCAACGACTGTACCAAGGCAAGTTAAACCAAGCGGCGCAGGCGAAATTTTTTTAATCTGTTTTTTTGCGGAAAATTCAGCTATAGTACCATACAATTTCTGGCTTTTAACGTGTTTCAAACCCCAAGAATTTCTATCCTAAAAGGAAAACTAAATGATGCACCATTCTTCCAAATAGGGAATACTACAAAATGCGCCAGGCGAAATTTTGTGTAAAACTTACTGTAATGCATCAGTTGACATTGTTCCTTTGATGTAAATACATATATTTAATTTCACATATTCGGCTTTTCGTTTCAACTTTTGCTAAGAAGCGAAGCTTCCAACGACTGTACCCAGAACAAGTTGAACTAAGCAACGCCGCCGATTTTTTTTTAATCTGTATTTTTCCGGAAAAGTTTGCGACCGGCAAATGTTTGCAGAATTTGATTTCTTACGTATAGAACACTCGGTGTGCGGACAAGAACACCGACGCCCGACAAAAGCATTCAGAATTCGATTTCTTCTGGGTTTTGCCCGACAAGATTGTAAAGAACGTGTAAATAGAAGCCGATGTACCGACGAGACTTGAACTTTTGGCATGGGCCCGATAAAAAGTTACAGAATTTGATTTTTTTTTTTTTTTTTTTTTTTAAGATGTGCCGACGAGAATACCGACGCCCGACAAAACCATCGAGCATTTGATTTGTTCTGTGTCTTGCTCGACTAGACTGTACGGAACTTGATTCATACGTGTCAAAATAACCCCTTGTGCCAATGAAACTTAAACTTCCTGGGTGCGCCCGACAAAGTTTGCAAAATTTGATTTCTTACGTATAAGTAGAACCCGATATGCCAACGAGTCGACCGACGCCCGACAAAAGCATAAAAAAATATTTCTTCTGGATTTCTTTTCTATAAAAAGAACCCGATGTGCTGACGAACCGAGGCACGACAAAAGCTTGCAGAATTCGATTTCTCCAGTTCTTTGCCTGACAAATGTTTGCAGGATTTCATTTCTTGCGTATAAAAAGAACCCGATGTGCCGACGAGTCGACCGATGCCCAACAAAAACTTAATTTGTTTTTATTTCTTCTGGATTCCTTCTGTATAAAAAGAACCCGATGTGCCGACGAGAATACCGAGGCACGACAAAAGCATGCAGAATTTGATTTCTTCAATGTTTTGCCCGACAAACGTTTGCAGGATTTCATTTCTTGCATATAAAAACACCCGATGTGCCGACGGATCGACCGATGCCTGATAAAAAGCATACAAAATATTATTTTTTCTATGTTTGCCGGCGCGAACTTTCGCCGGGGTTCGCCCGACGAAAGTACTTTCTCAGGACCTTTAGGGGGGGGGGGGGGGGGAGTCCCCCGCCCCCTCCCCCCCATAGTGACGCCCCTGGCCAGCACAACTTAGATAAAAAAAGCAACCAATTTTGATTCTGAGGATTGACTCATTAGGATTTCTAATCCCATTTGTATCCAAAGGGCTTTTTCTCTCACTCTTTGCCCAGACGAGATTTGAACTTTCCAGTAGATTCGGACATGACGTTCTCTTTCTGACAGGTTCCAGTCCTTCGCCACACTGTCAGAAGTTTCAGAACAGACACCAGAAGGATGCGCGGTTTCAACAGACAATGCGGAACAGACAACACATCGTATGTTGTCTGTTGTGTTTGAAAATGTTATGCATAACAAGCGTTGCCATCAGGAAGAGCCGACAAATCGCCAAAAAGCATCTGCTGAATTTTCCGACGTCATGACGACAAAAAAAAGTCAATAGATGCTTTTTTGGCTCTTCCTGGCAATGTTTGTTCTGCATAACATTTCACGCATATCGTTTTCGAACATAACAGATAACATCCCAAGTGTTATCTGCCACGAACTGTCTGTTCAAACCGCGCATGCTTCTGTTGTCTGTTATCAAGCTGTTATGAAACTTCTAACAGTGCACCCTTGTGTTATGGAGACATCCCATAGCACTTTGCTCTGCAATAGTCCTCCTGGTTATTCCCTCCCTCTATCGCCTACTTTTCTGTATATCTCTACGGTTTTCATCACCATCATTAATTTCCCCTGCATCGTGACAATATGTCACTCGGTCTTTATCCACTAGCTCCAGTTAGCTGCTCGCTAATCCGAGGTCAGGCTTTGATCCATTTCATTCTAAGTGTTTTGGCTACGGAATGAGTCCTTAGCCAAAAGAGTCATCTTTCATTCTTGGTCCAAGCAGGACCTCTCTATATTATAATTTGTGGTAAGAGTTGTTTATATATTTAGTTAGGGACCTATTAGTGTTATATATTATGTGTCAAACTCTTGTTCACGTAATACGAGTAAATTAACTATAGACGTTATGGTCCATCTCGGCTAGTAGGCCTCGGGCTTGACTGGATATGTGAATTCCAGCTTCGCTAGGATGTGTGAACCAGCTTGATAAGGGATTTCTGGATTGACTGCGGCTGAGCTATAGAATTCCCCGAGGTTTCCCTTGTCTCTTATGTCCGGTTTCCTGACTGGTCCTGGGTCTAGCTGGCCCCTACGGTGTCAGAATGTCTTCAGCCCACGCCCCAGGAGCCTTAACTTCACTAAACCTCGCCTCCACTCGTCCATTCTCTCAACAATGGTGTAAGAAGTGGAATTTGGAAACTTCCCCCACGTTCAACATCTTAACACTTGATGGGAAGAAATTCCGTCACACACGCACTGTCAGAAGTTTCATAACAGATAGCGTATAACACTTTCAAGAATAACACCTTTTCACTTAGGAAATAAAGTGTTATGACCAATTAAGTTTACACTATTTCGTGCCAGATCTCTCAACAACACCTTCAATTGGTAAAAATACTAACGGGAACGAAAGAAACATAACAGATAACATCCCGAAGTGTTATCTGTTGAAACCGCGCATCCTTCTGTTGTCGTTACGTAACTTCTGACAGTGTAGTATTTTTACCTAATGAAGGTGTTGTTGGAGATCTAGGCACGAAATAGTATAAACTTAAATGGTCATAACACTTTATTTCTAAGTGAAAGGTGTTTATTCTTGAAAAGTGTTTATGCGCAATCTGTTATGAAACTTCTGACAGTGCGTATCTCAGCCCTTCTTGCCAAGGGTCCTCTTCAGCCCGAACGTCTTCAATAGCATATCAGACACTCGCAGTCCCCGTACGAACTTTCCCGCACGGATCAAACCCAGACTCTTAATAGAAATCGACCCGATTTCAGCTTAGTTCCTTCCTCTGATAGACCGGAAAGTCGGCCTCGAGCCGAGTCGAGGCCGAAATTCCGGTCGATCCAACGAAGAAACTGACCTAAAAACCGGGTCGAAATCTGATTTTATCTTATTTTGGTCAATTTCAGGGCGGAAAATTTCCATACGGGTCAGCTTCGACTGTACGAATACTTATGTACGCGTATATTCTCAAAGATCGAAATCAGCAAATAAAGTAGTAATACAGTCATGGAGAAAAATATCATTTCTAATAAATCTCACTTGTCCTTACAAATTCAAACACTAATTGACATGTCTCCCCTGTTGATCTTACTGAGACACAGCTCTTTGTTTCCTCTCTATCCTAACTGCTTTGCCTTTACGGGGTACGGGTAGGGAGGCCTACGTCAAACTATCAACATTCGGCTGTAACCCTTTTGCATGTTCCGTAAGGATTCAGGAATACCATTTTTTGAAGCTTCTAGCATTTTTCGGATTCTCCGAAGACCTATCAGCTGACTGGGCATGTGAGGCTTCTCTGTAGTTTTATACCTGTGCCTAACGCTGGTTACCCTATGGACCCCTCGTTACCCCCTGATCACCATTGGACTACTTTCCCAGACTCTGAGACTCTAGACCAGACCCGTGCATGCACAAGGAAAAGAGTAGCTATCCCTGACAAGTCACGACTTGTGCATCCCCCCCCACCCATAAACTTAACCGATCTTCGTTTGTGCCTTATTTTATTCGTAATTTTAACTGTCCTTAAATGACACCTGAATGAAGAGTACCAAGTATCATCCCTATCTGTATCACGTCCGTTAACATTGCCTGCAGAAAACCCAATCCAAATACGAAATACCGTTTCCAAGCTATGATTTTTGCTCCATTTTGCATCTGTCCTTATTTCAGTACTGAGCAAAAATGAACAAATGTCTCCAATCAACCCTTCTTCTGGAATATTTTTTAACCAGATAAGCCCAAACGTATATCTAGAAGAAATTCTAATACGATCCGGCCAGCGCTGTACAAGATTTGAATGAACTGCGCTTTTTGTCTTGGAGTCTGCATGTGCAAACCTCCGGAAACAATCATCCCTATTTTGAAAACGTCACGCTCAGGAGAAGAATGCACTCCGTGTCCATGTCTGTAAATGCATTCTCCATGGTTCAAATATGGTTTCATCCCGATGAAAAATTTGTAGCCTGTGTAGTAGCATGGTAGTAGTACGAAAACGTTGCATGTAATACTACGTAATAGCAAAGAATATTATCATTTAATGTGCCTCAGACTGGTCCAATCTTATGTAGTAGTATCCAGTAGCATCCTGTCTTGGCCATAGTAGCATCCAGTCTTGCTAATAGTAGCATATAGAAGTATGCAATAACACGGTAGCCTTGAAGTAGAAGCATATAGTAGCATCGTTGGTACTGCATGCTACTTTTTCGTAGTACTTCATAGTACTATTTTGAGATAAATTTTTCATCGGGATTGTTCAGGTGTCCTTTAAACATCAACCAACCCGTAAATTGTAATTTGCTATATTGACGACCCGCAGCTAGCAGTTGTAAATGCTATTAAGGAAATACATTATTTATTAATATATAACTGCTCTAGCCCAATAAAAGTTGACGATTTGAGTGAAGCTCAGAAACCCTACCAATTTGAATTATTTATAATAGGTCATGGTTAGGGTACTGTGCACCCAGTTCATACTTTCGCTACGGGGATACCACTACGGTCAATATGAGCTTAGTTGTGTGCCCTCGTTTGTTAAGTTGTTTAATACCAGGTCGATTTTTTAATCTGCAAATGGTTATTAATTGTATATTTTGCAATTTTGTGTCTGTTAATTATGACTAGTCGACTAACTTGCATGTTTTTTGAATAAAGTGAAACTGAACTGAGCTATCTTTCATATACACAATGAAGTAAGTAGAAATGCACAAAACGCTACGAAGAGACTTTGCTTTCAAGGCAGCTAACGCATTACGAAATAAACCAGTGTGGATAAGCTTGAGATTCTACGGAAATCACACAGAGATATGAACATAATACTGATGTTGCGAGTTTTAAATGTCGGGCTCGACGGCAAAAACTAAATACAAAAAAATAATTAACATGAGTATTGTATGCTTAACCGTAAGTATAAGAATCGGTAGCTGCATAACAGTCTGTCGCAAATCAGTCATATACAAATCAAAATTTGTAGGGACAGTGCTTCAACGTTAGAGTATAACCAACGCATTAGCACAGTGCTCTAGTACCACCATAAAAACCTGTTTATGTGGATTTGAAGTTGTTTTTTTTTACAGATAACAACGTACACTATAAAAAGGGTCCTCCGAGTAAGGATTAAAGTTAACAGCAGTATTTGCTACTGGGATTAATCTTGGGATAAGATTAATCCGAATTAGAGACAAGATTATCTTTATAGATAGTCCTTCAGTCCAAGCTGACTGCGAATCATATTTGACGGTGCAAAACGGACAAGTAAGCTACATTTTATTAGAGCTCTAATATGTAAATGTAGCTGACTTATCAGTTTTGCACCGTCAAATAAGTTTATCTTTTTAGAGACAAGATTAATCCAAGTAGCAAATACTGCAATATTTTGTTTTTACAGTGTACTACAGCAGGGTATGCTTCTTTGAACGTTTGTTGACTTTGGACTTTCCTTTTTTTCATGCATTTGCCGTGAACGAAACTCAACTATGAGCAAGAACCTATGAGTTAGCCAAAGTAGGTAATTAGGGACCTCTGAAAACAGCTGAATAGGTACTTTGGATCTTCATTCTACCATTTAGCCCAAAACTGTACTGTTCACATTTAAGTACCTGCTCAAATAAACATAGCTTCTACCCTGCACAAGGTGAAACATACACTATCGATCTTAGTCACTCATAAATAATATTGCAAGGCGAAGCAAAGGCTACACAGACTTTCACTTTGTCACATTTTTACGGAGGTTAATACTCGTGTACTATCATCAGAGCAAAACAACACTACGGAGTAGCACAAAGACCTATGCTTTCCATGCTTTGCAAACGGGCCATACTCGTAGCGTCAGAAACTACGCTTGCGGCATTTAAAGCGAGACAAACTTGCAGGTATAGAAATTTCTAGTAAAGCAAGGTGCGGTCTGCACACACCAAGGAAACAATGTGGTTCTTCAATTTTTTTTGCAAAGTTCAAAATATGAAATAATCGGACCCAGCGATGGTGAACGACAAAATGAGTTTCAGTAGGGATGTTCTCCATCGCTAGTGGTGGTAGTATCGCTGCTACTCAAATGTGTATTAATTTTGTGAAGTCTTGGCGCTACACCCTAGTGTTATTTTTCTCTTACTATCATCAATAAAGTCTAATTTCCGCTGGTGGCGAAACTTGCTCCCCCTTCATGGTACGTTTACACACTGCGCAAATCCGAGCGTATTTTGAAATACTTACGAACGTATTTGGACTTGAAAAGATTTCTAGCAATACGGACGTATTTGAGAAACCAGTCCCTTTTGTATATAAATACGTCCGTATTGCTAGATCTGTTCAAGCCCAAATACAGCCCTAAAATACGCTCGGATTTTACGCAAGTCCGCATTTTACTATGTGGTGAAGCGAGATCGGCACCAGTGGGATCCGCCTGAACACCGCTACGCTTCAAATGGCAGGAGTTCCTTGTTTTTCCTTTCCCCTTGTCTCTTAAGGTTTTTAAACACATTTAGTAGCGCTCAGTGTTTTAAGCTTGGTGCCCCCAGATCGCGGTTTAAGCTTGGTGCCCCCAGATCGCGGTTTTGCTTTCGCCTAGGCAAATCTGTCGCCGCTAGCGGAAAAAATCGCTCCCCCCAGGCCACAATTTCGAGCTGCACCGTTTCAACTATGAGCGTGTTCCACCCTACTTACCGAAGTTACTACGCATAAGGTCATGAATTCGAGCTTTTTGCCGTCGAGGCTGGAGCGAATTTCTAATTTCGAGCAGAATACCATGCCACGGGCGAATCCGACCAATCACGTTACAGAGATGCGTAGTTACCACGCTTACTACGCTCCCGAGCACGGTATAAAGCAAATAGTTACTATTTCGAGAAGGTTGGAACGATCAGCGTAGTAACTTTGTACGAGGTTGGAACTAAAGTAGTAAGTAATAGTTTGCAACACGCTCTATAGTCGATTTTGTTTCCGCGTCCCGGCTCTACTCGTTACTCTACTCGAAAGGATACCCTGAACGGGCACTGAAACACCGTGGGAAAAACTCTTTAGCTGGCGTTAAACCACATCAAATAACTATTCAACAGTGCTAACCATGTGAGATAGGAACTTACACTCCTCCTTGAAAGAACTTTGTCAGACGCACTATAATGCAAGTATGTACTACGATTTGAAACTTCAAGGCCATCTAGCTTATCCACTGAACATTTTAAAACTGCTATACGAAAGGCCATTCATTCGTGGAAGTGCTCTCACTCTTTTATACTCTGATGCAAGCTTTGAGAAGAAATCAAACTTCGGTGCCTCTATGTCCATTTCCGTTTAAATCGCCGTTAAGCTCACGCATACCACGGACTTTAAAAGCCTAGAAGAAAAGAATGGCTTAAAGGACCCCTAGCACTACTTACTCTTCAACTACCAGTATTTAAAAATAATTGAATACTTTAAAGAACCCTCTTGCTTGTTTTGTCTTTTATAATATACCTAGCTCCCATATGGAATTGTAAGCTTCTGAAATCCCGACCTTTCTCCATTCTTTGGTTTTGTTCCTACGAATTTTTGGCACTTTTTCGGCCGTGCCCAGTTTTGCCCGTTACGCAACTCAAAGTCTGCCAGAATCTTCAACGTACGCTGAGAACTCTTTCACACACAAGGATATGAGAATCTTCTGTTTATGACTTTTGAAAACTGAACACGCCACGGCGCGTTCAGTTTTCAAATGTTTTGCGCCCAGCCGCCGCGTCGGAGAGCAGGAAGGCTGAATAGAATCGACACGCGCTAACAATAAAATCGCTAAATTCAAGTGGAAAGTAATGGTATTTTCGAAAAACATTTTTCTGGTCCACTTCATAGTGAAAATATCGTTTCTAGTAAGAAATGTGCTTTAAGACTAGGCTCCGCTTTCAACAAATTATACATGGCGTTAGCTGTTTTAAGCCGTTTTCAACACCCTTTGACTCGTAGCGAAAACCAGGAAAAATTTACATAACCGGTTGGAAATACTTCTCGCATGGAAATACTTCTCGCAGAAAGAAACCCGGCAAGTGAGAAAATCAACGACGTTTTGTTAGAGCGGTTGGAATGTACCGTACAGATTCGGGCCTCCGGGATCAGAAACGGCTGGAGTGATTACGGAAGTAGGCTGCGTCACTATTATAGGTCAGATATGTACTTTACAGGGCATCTTCTGATTTCCGGTTCATATTTTGTCCTGCACACCATTTTAACAAAGTGGTCGCCGCCCATTATCAATCGGCATCTCCACTCGGACAATGGCGTTGAGATGGCAGTTTGTGTGACGTATGGATCAGGAAGTAAAAATTTTAGCAAAGGAACACCTAACTCGAACGGAAAGTTGTGCCTGGGGCAAAAGCGAGGGCACAAGCTACTCTCAAGACTGAAATATAAGGGAGAATCCTAGCGAAAAGCTATTTTTGGGAACAGGAAACTAGAATGAAGGTGACATAAGGATTGTGGATGCTTTAAAGACTGGCCAAACAATTCGTACTGTTCGCACCATTCATTTTTGGCCCAGAGCCTCGTTTTTGTTGCATGCTGCAGGTCCACTTCTCCGCTGATTCTTTCTACATCCGTTTTTGCACTACAGTGCTTCCGAGGAAGACGGCAGCACTTCTCGAGAATCACTGACTTGCTCACCGACCAAGTCCGTGCTTCCCTGCAAGGTGCTTCCGCTTGAACCAAGAAGAAAGTGAATCCAAAAACGCACATAAGTGCTGCAGCAGCGATGCGGCAGCACTGTTGCAACAAAAACGAGACGAAAAAAAGAAGAAAAAAAGCAAGCACTGAAAAACGGCTTAGGAAGTTTCTCACTATATCGAACAATGACTAAAAATGGAAAGTCAGCTACGATGTTTCTAAGCAATATTTCGGCCCTTCTTAGCAAAGGTTCTCGTCAGGTTGTTGCCGGATCGGAAGAAACGAACGTGCAATCAAAATATCAAATTTCGCTGACGAAGATCGTCGCTGACTTTCCGATCTTAGCCATTGTTTATTATGCGCATGTTCCACCCTACTTGCTAGTTACTACGCATGAAACGAACTTCTGGCTTTTTGGTGGGAAGGCTTGAACGTATTTTTTTTTTCCAGCAAAATATCGTGCCACGGATGAATCCAACCATCACGTTACAGAAATGACTAGTAACCACGCTTACTACGTTCCCGAGTATGGTAAGCAAATAGTTACTATTTCTAGAAGGTTAGAACGGTCAGCGTAGTAACTTTTCACGAGGTTGCAACGAAAATAGTAACTAATAGTTACTATTGTTAGAAGGGTACGCTCGCTGTATATGTTACCCAGTCAACCTGGGCTCAAGAAGTATTCAGATTCTCACTGCACGGACATTTTCCCCTCGGCAACAACAAGCAAACAAGGGATTATTTTCCTTCTATAGAAAATGATTTCTCTTAAAAAATATAAGGTCAGATTTCTACCGGCAAAATATTCCGAAACCCGTTTGCTCCGAAGTCTGCGAAGTGATCTGAAAACTTCGCAGGATTTCCAGACAAGGAAAAATCCTTATTTTTTGTTCAAATCGGGGCTCGCAGGAAAAGGAATCTGAGCAGTGAGAACCTCCTCTTTGGGTATGATGAAACAAAAATGGCACATGCTTATAAACTAGGGGTAACGCACCACTTCAACTTACAGGGTTGTTGAGATCGTCATAGTTTCCCGATAAGTTGAGCTGCTCCCGGAGCGCAGTGGCCTCCGTGGACAGTTTCTACAAATAGTAACCTTTAATGCTTAAAGCACAACTGAAGACTACACTATATGTTCTTTGTACCGTTTGTCCTTTTTTTTCAATAACATACGATATTCCTCAACAATTACGGGTAGCCAAATGCAGAAACAAACAAACAAAAATCGGTTACACATTTAAAGGACCTTCTTGCTTATTCTGTCTTCATATTATGTGTTTTATTTACTTTCTTCATTTACTCCGCTTTCTGAAAACGGCGGGTTATAAATAAATAATAATAATAAATAAATAAATAATTACTTATTTATTATCCCTAGCTCCTTTTTGGGATTATAAGATTATGGAATCCCCACCTTTCGCCATTTCGTTTTGTACCTACGACTTTAGCTGTTTTTGGGCCTAGCCGAGTTTTGAGAGTCACGCAATGCAAATTTCGCTGACGCTTCAAGGTCCGTCAACATCTCTTTCACAAATAAGGACATGCGAAGCTCCAAAGTATTAGTTTTTGGGATCCCAAAACGTAAGTGGAGGGATACCTAAAAGTTGTCCGTCTGTTCGTCTGTGCGCGCAATAACTCTCGAAGGGAATGAGAAATGTTGATGAAACTTGGTGTGAAGATTCATTCGGTCAAGGGTAAGGTCAAGTTCGTAGATGGGCTCTGTAGCTCTACATTTAGGGGTGGGGAGGGGGTTCACAATAAGAGAAAAACAAAATATTTTTAAACAGCTAATGTGAAAGTCGATTATGGTGTAAGAAGGCATGCTGAGCACGATAGTGTAAAACCATTTTCTCCCCGGACGATTAGTCCGGCGAAAACCAGAAAGTTGGTTAAAGTAAAAGTTTTATATGAAGTCGATTAAATGGTCGATTTAGATGAAAACCATTTTCTCGCCGAACAAGTAGTTCGTCCGGAATCCGGCAAAAACTGGAAAGTTGGTTAAAAGTAAAAGTTTCATTTGAAGTTGATGTTCGATATAGGGGTAAAAAGACATGGTGAACACGATGGTGAAAACCATTTTCTCGCCGGACAACTAATTCGCCCGGAATCCGGCCCAAACCGGAAAATATGTTAAAAGCAAAAGTTTGGTTAGATGACATATTAAGGAGTAAGAAGAGAGGCCGAGTCTGTATATGACAATCATTTTTTACCCGGACATATAATTAGTCCGGAATCCGGTTGTAACCGGATTTTTTTTTATTTTTAAGTCAATCTTCTATTCAAAGTTGATTAGATGTTCTTTATAGGGATTTGACGCTGGATTTGTTTCTGAATTTTTTTTTTTTCTGGACTAGTAGTTTGCTCGGAATTCGGGCGAAACCGGAAACTTGGCAGAAGCAAAGCAGGAAGTCTCGGTCAGTATCGTCAAAATAGATATGGCTTATAGAGGTATATCTGAACTTGGTTTTCTCTGATGATTAGCCTGGCGAAGACTGGATCTGGCGAAGACAAGACCCTATTGTCTGAATCAGATATTAGATTGTTGGGATCCCATCAACACCTTTGGTCTTGTTCATTTTGGAAGACATGGTAGACCTCCTTCTGTTTGACTTCTTTTGCTTTGGTTGGTTTCCCACTTTTTAACCAAAGCGCGTTTACTTTTTAAATATTTTGCATATCGCCACCGCATCGGACAGAGGGAGGCTGTATAGAGTTGCCAAGCGCTAACAAGAAAATAGCTAACTTTTCGTGGAAAGTAATGGTATTTTTGAAAACAAAATTTTTCATCTTATAAAGCCATTTCATCTTGAAAAGATAGTTTTAGTAAGAGTTGTGCTTTAACAAGACTGTTAATACCGTACCGCGATCGATCCCTTGCGGAAAATGGATAATGGTTGAGACGGACGGGCTTCAGACACTTTTTTCTAGCAACTCACGTCATTTCTGTATGGCACTTGCAGCCTTCGGCTCAATTGCCACATAGCGATGGATCGTAACGTCTGTCCCTCGAAGTCACTTTAACTAGTTCGTTCACTTCCACGTAAGACAGGATGTTGAAATTTGGAAGGCATACAAAATTCATTTCCCGGATCCGGTCATCCGTGCGGGGCGGAGGGAGTGGTAATCCGGAATCGTGTGACCCTCGCAAGTTGCGAACCGGTGATCCGATTCGAATGGGTGGTAGAAGCAGAAGCCCGATATATTATGTTTACATGTCCGAACTCGGAAATCTGGTGATAGGACCAAAAGGGGAGGGACAGTGATGCAACTTGGAAGGTAGATAGGTCATGGGCACTAGATCTGCCATTTGTTGTCTGGACCGCATACGACCTCTTTGGGGGAGATGAATGGGGAGGGCTGAACTTTTCCCGAAGTATTCAGATTCCAATTAAACTTGATGGGTTCTAGGAGCACATGCACTAGATATTCTACTCTAGGTCTAGTGTATAGAACGTGCTGCTACACTGTCAGAAGTTAGATAACACTTGGGATGATTTCTGTTATGATTTTGCAAAGGTTGTGCATACTAAACATTATGCAAAACAAGCATTGTCAGGAAGAGTAAAAAAAAACGCTGAAAAAACATCTGCTTAATTTTCCAATATCGTGATGATAAACAAAAAAGTCAGCAGATATTTTTTCGGCGGTGTTTCTGTTTGTGTGCATCACATTTTTTTTGCGTAACGTTCGAAATTCATGACAGCTTACATCTAAAGTGTTAGCTGTTGAGAGCACTTTAGCACTTTTTACCCCTAAAACGAACATTTAATCAACTTCAAATAAAACTTTTACTTTTAACCAGCTTTCCGGTTTTTGCCGGATTCCGGACGAACTACTTGTCCGGCGAGAAACTGGTTTTCACTATCGTACTCAAAATGCCTTCTTACCCCGCAATCGACTATCACATTAGCTGTTTAAAAATATTTTGTTTGTCCCTTAATTTGAACCCCCTCCCCGACCCTTAAAAGTAGGGCTACAGAACCCATCTACGAACTTGACCTTACCCTTGACCCAATGAATCCTCACACAAGTTTCATCAAAATATCTCATTCCCTTCGAGAGTTACAGACGGACATTTTTGCGATATCATAGGTATCCATCCGCTTACGTTTTGGGATCCCAAAAAGGGTATCTCTCAAATCAAGTTTTTTTTTACCTCGATTACTTTCAAGTCCTCGTTGGCTCTGGAATGTTTGGCTGAAAGGAGGGAGTGTGCCCCTTGAAGTTCCCTCCTTAGTTTTGATTCAACTTGAGATCGGCGAATCAGTTCATCCTGGGCCTCACGGAGCTTCTGGTGGGCAGCGTTGAGGTTGAGTACCAGCTGGTCCCTAGAAGATATTAAAGGTTAACTCCTGAAATCGCGCTTGTTATACCGATATCGATCCGAGATGAAGGTAAGTTGACTGTTGTAACTTTCTGAACAGAAAGTAATGTTTAACGCTTTTTAAACAGTTTTTTTTATGTAATGCTTTATAATAAATATTCTTTGAGCCCAAGCTGACTTTGAAACATTTATTCAAACAATGTTTACAGCGGATACGTCAGCTACGATTCTTAATCAGCGATATTTCGGCCCTTCTTGGCAAGGGTCCTCGTCAGGCTCGCTGATGAAGAATCGTAGCTGACGTATCCGTTGTAAACGTTGTTTGAATAAATGCTTTTTAGTGTTTTTTCTTCCTGAAAGTACAGGAGTGCTGCGTGAAGCCGCCACCCTAAACTCCTATTTTTGGGAAATGACTTAGGGAAAAGGAGTAAAGCTTGATATAAAATTCAGTGGAGTATCCTGAAAGGAAGCTTAGAACCTTCACTTTCTGCTGGTACCATAGTTTACTTGTAATTGTTCAAGGCTAAGCTAGAGAACACGAAAGAATGTAGGCACCCAAGTGATCATGAAGTCGCCCACTTTGCTAAAAATAGTATTTTGCTACATGGTGAAGTTAGAGGCCAGCTGTTTGGTCAGAGAGGTTCCTTGACCTTTTGCAAATAACAAAATTTTCTGTTTTCTTGGAATTTGCATGATTTTTCTGGGGTGGCAGCTTCATGATCCAAGGTGGCAGGATCATGTACCATGGCCAATTGGGGGGTGGGCGGTGCCATAGTAAGGGCAGCTTCATGCAACACTCTTGTAATTGTTTTTATTTAATTTTTAAAGGCCAGATTCTACCTTTCAGTTTTTGAGGAAACACCACTCGATACACCTCTGTGAAGGTTGATACGATATTGTATCAGCCTCGACAAAAGGCGTCGTCATTATGTAACTACCTATATGGCCATTTTTGTAGCACGTTGCTGGAACCTTAAGGCGTTTATCCATCTTGTACTGCGGGTATGCTACTGACGGGGTGGGGAGGGCGTGAAAGCCAGATTTTACCTTTCAGTTTTTGAGGAAAACCACTCGATACACCTCTGTGGAGGTTGATACGATATCGTGAGGTTGATACGATATCGTATATCGTCGATATCGTGTATCGTCGATATATATCGATATCGTATCAACCTCGACAAAGGCGTTGTCATTATGTAACTACCTATATGACCATTATCGTGGCACATTGCTGGACACCGTCAGGCGTTTATGCATCTTGTACTGCAGGTATGCTAGTGACAGGGTGGGGAGGGGGGGGGGGGGTAAACTTACCTTTCGAGGATGACAGCTTCTTTTTTTGCCTCCAACTCCCCATGGCAGAACGCGACACCCTTGAGCAATTTCTCAACCATCAGCTCCACCTTATGCACGCTAGATGTCACCGACAGCTGAGACGGGCAGGAGCTTTCAGACGATTCCTGGCCTTCTGGCGGGTTCCTCTGAAGTTCTTCTGATGAACTCGATGATTGGCTAGACGGACGGGAGGCAAGGTCGGGGATGTCGTATTCCTGGAAGGGAAGAGAAGGTTAGGTTAGCTTTGGAATCAGTGGCGAAATTCTGCCTTAGGTTTATATATTTTGTTATTTACATAAAATTTATCGATATTTCAATCTTTGTCTACTTTTATTTCTTCTTTATATATTTATTTTTGTTAAATTGTGACTGTGTCTTGGCCTTGCTTTCGACTAGCTGCATGATCATTTAGCGGATGGATATTAGTGGATACGATTCGTTATTTCTATTTTTTATTATTTCTATTTTTTATTTTATTTTTGGTTTTACTTCCTTTTTCGTCTGCGCTTGAGCTCTGCTCTCAGCAGCGGGAAGTGTTAATGATATATTTGTCTGTAAATAAAGATATATTTGTACCGACCTCGGAAGGGCCATTTGTAAAATTATATATTGTAAAGATCCAGACGAAGAGGGCGAACGAAGAACACTCTTCGCCGTACCTACCAGTGTGCTACCAGTCGGATCTCCATAATAAGTAAGTAAGTAATTTATTTATGACCCGCCATTTCGGAAAGGCGGGAGTAAATGAAGAAAGTAAACAAAACACATACAAACACAGAAAAAGACACTTAATTTTTAATCTTCGGTCAGGGAACAGTGGACGACGTCGTGTGCTGGTTGGGCCCTGTCGTCCATGATTCTTGAAAGCTACGAGGAAACATTCAAAAGGGTAGCACTTGCATCTTGAATTTTGAACTTCTCCGTCAATGTATGATTATGACATAATTTCGATGTTGATTTCGATATATCAACACGTCTGTCCAACCCGAATGGGAAGAGTACGGGCAGCTGCCCTTGTCGTCTCTCCTACAGGAGAATCGTCTATTTGGTTTCTCTCCTATAGGAGAGACGACTGGCGGCTCTTCTCGAGGCTCTTCTTGGATGCCCTAAGCGCCTCTGGAACTGCAGGAGGAACTAAGGTCGAAAGGTAAGGTATGGCAAACCTATAGTTGGTGTTCGTCTATTTCCTTTTTAACTCTGCTTGTCTATTTTTAAAGTTAAAGGAAGGTAAATAAATAGAAAAATGAAAGTGAATTTTTTACTGAATTACAAAAAAGAGGGTCCCTACTCTTTTAACTGATCTCAATATCCTGCTTGGAACATAAAGGGCGGTATACACCCAATCGCAATAAACCTGTTTTTAAATATTGAGCCCAAGCTGACTTTGAATAAACCTGTTTTTATTTCAAAAAATTTAATTGGTATAACAGTTTTCCCATTTTTCCTATTTTCTAATGTTCTGACAACTCCTTAAAAAAATACATAGTATAAATGAACTATGAGAAGGCTGCGATTTGCCCATGGGATGAATCTAGCCGGGCGATTAGGAAGTATATGGCCGATCCTCAGCAGGAAAACCAAAAAGAAAGACAAATGTTTAATAATAACAATAGTAATAATAGTTATTTCTGACCCACTGTAGAAGTTTAACAGGTGGAGTAACGAAGAAAAAAATCTCAAAAACACTCGATGAAAAAGCCGGATGAGGCCGTGGTGCGCACGAAGTTGGACGCAAGCATCAGCACAAATAGAACTGAATTTTTTTTATAAATATTAGTGTGATTTTCCCTTTTTTTTATCTTTGTTGTGTGGTCTTTTTTCTATTTTATTTTTTATATGCTCCATCATTTTCTCTTCCCTGTACGGTGGGTCAAAAATAAACGTTACTTTACATTACAATATTGGTATGCAGATTATTCAACGAACATAAATCTACACGTCGTCTGTTTCGGGCCAACACAATCTAGCTGAAACTAAGGCAACAAATGGCCCTTTGTCTCAATCCATTCACAACTGATGGTGGAACATCACTCTAAAATACAACTGATGATAACATCACTCATTCTACCACTTTGTATCTAACCTTCATGTCAACTGAAGGTACCTGAACAGTTCTCACTACCTCATGGAAATCGACACTCAAAGAATGAATGAATGAATGAATTTATTACATGCAGCCTAGTAATAAGGCATTTGCACAGTACATACAAAACAAGACCAAAGGTGTCGACGGGATCCCAAAAATCTAAGATTTGATCCAGACAATTGGGTCTTGTCTTCGTCAGGCTAATCGTCAGAGAAAACCGAGTTCAGATATTCTATCTACCTACCTATCTATACCTCTATAAGCCATATCTATTTTGACGATACTGACCGAAACTTCCTGCTTTACTACTGCCAACTTTGCGGTTTCGCCCGAATTCCGAGCGAACTACTAGTCCAGCGGAAAAAGAAAATTCAGAAACGAAACAGGCGTATCTCCTAATCCTTATCCATATACAGAACATCTAATCAACTTTAAATAAAACTTTGACTTTAGTTGTCCGGCGAGAAAATGGTTTTCACCATCGGGTTCAGCATGTCTTCTTACCCCTAAATCAAACATTTAATCAACTTCAAATGAAACTGTTACTTCAAACTAACTTTCCAGTTTTGGCCGGATCCCGGACGAACTACTTATCCCGGACGAACTACTTGTCCAGCGAGAAAATGATTTTCACCATCATGATCAGCATGTCTTTTTACCCCTAAATCAAACATTTAATCAACTTCAAATGAAACTTTTACTTTTAACCAACTTTCCGGTTTTTGCCGGATTCCGGACGAACTACTCGCCCAGCGAGAAAATGGTTTTCACCGTGCTCAGCATGTCTTCTTACCCCTTAATCAAACATTTAATCAACTCCAAATGAAACTTTTACTTTTAACAAGCTTTCCGGTTTTTGCCGGATTCCGGACGAACTACTTGTCCGGCGAGAAATTGATAACTGTTTAAAAATACTTTATTTGTCCCTTAATTTGACCCCCCCCCACCCCCAAATATAGGGCTACAGAGCCCATCTACGAACTCGACCTTACCCTTGACCTAAAAAATCCTCACACCCAGTTTCATCAAAATATCTCATTCCCTTCGAGAGTTATCGTGCTTACAGACGGACGGACGGACAACTTTTGCGATGTCATAGGTATCCCTCCTTACGTTTTGGGATCCCAAAAAGGTAAATGAGCGCTTGCCAAGAAATACATTGGGTACACAAAATCTACAACAGCAGCAAAAGATAAACGAACGCTAAACAAGAAACACAACGAAACTCGAAAAGAACAACAAATTTACTGCATTAGCAGGCGCATTGGGCAATGGGCAGGAAGGCGGTTGGATGGTGGCAGATGTCCACTATTTCTTTCAGCTTGACAATTGGGTCCAAGACATAAAACTTCTCCATGATTCGGTGATAGCGCATGCGACGAGGAAGGTACAGAAGAAAACGGATTATTTGAAAAAACATGACCGCATTCGACTGGTGTCTTTTTTCCTGAGAATCGGCTACAAACAAGCACAGAGGAGGAGCAAAAGCTTGTCTAGATTTTTACTAGACCTCGTCGGTTGTACCTGGCTCTGTTTGGAACGATTTTTCCATAACCCATCCTCGTCGCGTTTGCAGTTGAAAGAACAGCTGATTCGCACATTTTTCTGAGGGTTGTTGAAACTGAAATTCCCAACCACTTGATTGAGCTTTGTGGTTGCAGAAGGCTGTTTGTGACTTTAAGGGTAGAAGAAGAACCTTTAGGCGGATTAAAACACATATATTGAGACTTCTCCAGATTAATAGATAACCCGATGTTACTCAGGTCCTTGAAAAGGACCATTGTTTGCAAATACGTTAATGTTGTTAAAGCATTCCGTCTCCAATGGCTGTTTGCTTTTCGGGGTTTCAAGAGAGTGGAATACTTCCAATCTTGGCCTTGTCTAGGCTGGGCAATCTTGAACAAAGTGTATTAGTTTCTTCGTCTATTTCATAATGTGTACATACTGACGATTCAATTTTTCCTGTATTTGAATTACGCTTTCCAAGGTTTCCAATTCCAGTAACATCCTGGGTGATTCTCCGGATCCCACTACCCTTCTTCTCATCGGCTCGCTGCGCATGGGTATTAAACTGCACGCGGCTCGACAATCCACGCAGTTTTTCCACCTTTTGTCTACTTGTTTATTCACCCATCCCCAGATTTTTGTTTTCCACCTGCTTTCAGAAATGGTAATGAAGGGTTCAGGTCCATACGTAATTCTTTTGGTAGCTTTCTTTCCTAGCGCACCAGCTTCCTCGTTCCCTGGGATGCCAGAGTGTTCCAGGACCCACATCAAAGTAATCTGATTTCCACTGTTTGCAAATACATGAATCTTGTTAAAGCATTCCGTCTCCAATGGCTGTTTTGCTTTTCAGGGTTTCAAGTTGCAAGGGTCCCCTCATGCTCGAAACTGTTCGATGTAGTGAACCTGTGATCACAGATTCAATTTTCTAACAAGTAAGTAAGTAATTTATTTTTGACCCACCATTTTCAAAAGCGGAGTAATTAATGGAACGGAATCATAAGTAACAAGACCAAAGGTTTCGATGGGATCACAAAATCTTAATATTTGCTCCCGACAATTCGGTCTTGTAGATATTCGGTCTTCAACAGACTTCTTAAACAGTTTTGTTTTTAAAATTTCCAAACAGGTTAAGGCCAATGGAAATAATCGGAGAAGACCAAGTTCATATTTGACAGTGCAAACCGGATACGCCAGCTGAATTTCAACAAGTTCAGATATTTTCAGATATCCGTTTTGCGATGTCAAATATTCAGATACGGATTCAGCATATGGTGTACCCTATAGCCTACGTCGTATCTGCTTCCTTCCTTACTTCTGCCCAACTTCCGGTTTCGGCCGGATTCCGGACAAACTACTTGTCTGGCAAAAAACTAAAGCTAAAAAACGAATTCAGCATGTCTCCTTACCCCTACATCCAACCCTCTGATCAACTTCAGATTAAACTTTTACTTTTAACAAATTTTCCTGTTTCAGCCGGATTCCGATCGATCTATACGTCCGATGAGAAACTGATTGTCATGTGCGAATTCAACATGTATTTTTATAAATCAAACATCTTATCAAATTCAAATAAAACTTTTTTACTTTTAACAAATTCTTCAGTTTTTTCTTCACCGGAACTAATTGTCCGGCGAGAAAATAAATTTCATATTCAGACTCAGCATGTCTCCTTACCCCTACATCAACTATCTCAATAGCTTTAAAACAAAATTCCCCTTTATTTGAAACCCCTCCCCCAACCTCAAATATAGGGCTACAGAGCCCATCTTCGAACTCGACCTGAACTTTGAGCCAAAGGATCCTCCCACCAAGTTTCATCAAAATATCTCAATCCCCTCGAGAGTTATCGTTCGGACAGACACAACTTTTGCGATGTCATAAGTATCCCTCCACTTACGTTTTGGGATCCCAAAAAGAAACTCAGATCCCAAGCTCTCCTCTCCAACAAAACCAAAGTCAAGCCAAATGCGAAAAAATATCTATCCAGCAGCAACATCAGGCGTGTCCAAAATACGATCACAGCACCAACTTTAACTCGACGCAACTCTCACAAAAGAAATCCACCAAATCAGATATTTAAGGAATCTTTACTTGTTTTCCACAAGTTAATTTTCCAGTCTGAGCAGCTTGAGCCTGAAGAGGACTCTTGCCAAGAAGGGTCGAAATATCGCTCAAATAAATTCAGCTGACGTATCCGTTTAGCGCAGTCAACTATGATTTGCAGTCAGCTTGGGCTGAAAGAATATCTTTGACCCCTTCCCCTCCGTAAAACAAGATAGCCTAGAACTTACAAATCTGAGATTCTTCTCTTGGATTCCGTTCCTAGAGTAAAAGTCATTCACCGTTTGTTCCATCCTTCCAGCGAGCGAGTACAAATGATTGATCGCTGATTGGACGGCCTGAGTTTCGATTGAGGAGCCATCCCCCGAGCGTGAGACCAACTGAGCTTGAAGACTGATGAGATCCAGCCTAAAACACAGACCCAGCGTTACTCTTTACAAGTCTCCAATTCTTATGCTGCGAACAGATAATCAGAGCCTCGTTTTTGTTGCATGCTGCAGGTCCACTTCTCGGCCGATTCCGGACTGATTCTTTCTACATCCGTTTTTGCACTGCAGCGCTTCTCGAGAATCACGGACTTGCTCCCCGACCACGTCCGTGCTTCCCTGCAAGATGCTGCAGCGCTGCCGCTTCAACCAAGAAGAAAGTGGATCCAAAAACGCATATTATGCAAAAGCAAAGAAGTGCTGCAGCAGCAATGCGGCAGCACTATTGCAAAAAAAACGAGGCTCAGGATTTCCTCGCCGGGTTTTCTGCATTTTCATCATCAAGTTGAGAAAACCTCACCTCTTCCGTATGGAACTTACGATAGTGCCGAGAATCCTGGCAGGAATTCTAGTCCGCGAACACCCGACCCTGATCGTATCTAGGTCGCTTCTTCTTTTTCATGAAACAAAATCCGAGGGGTTACCCACTCCCTGACACTTGCTATACACCCTTTACCGGCACCGGCCGAAACAAGCGGTACCGGTCACAAATTAGGCGATTTATCTTTCTAACGCTTCTGAACTCGCTGATCTTGATGTTCGAACACGTGGTGGTACCCGATGCCGACTGGTCTCACCCTTTTCCGGCACTGGGCACTTGCTGTACACTAAATTTACTTCTATTAAGTACACTCCTATTAAGACTTGAGCCACTCCATGTCCGCCGGGAAAACTTAATTTTACGTTTTGGCCGATCAATCCTTGCCAGTGAAAAACACAGAGATATTCTGCCCGATCTAGCACCGGTGACAGGACGGACACGGCATCAAAATCTCCTTGTGCCAGTTAAATGTCGCACAAACCGGTATTCAAATTCCTTTGTACCATATTTCACTGAGAAGATTAACAAAAAACAAGTGAATTCTAAGTGATTTATTTTCTTTTATGTAATAATTGTATATATTCAAGTATTTTACTCAGTTATTCAAGTATTTAAATGTAATGGTCGACGTATTTAGTGCCATGTCGGCGCTACGAGTTGGATCAATAAACATATCTATCTATCTATCTATTTAAAACAGAGAGTGGTCAAACCCTCGACAAAATCTCTAAAGAAAACTGTATAAAAATCCCACTTTCTATAAAAAAAAAAACATCAACAGCCAGAAGGCTTATGCTGCGAAACTGACAAAAGGTTACCATCGAGTTCTGCGCCAGTATCTACACTACCAGACTGTCATGAAGTCTAAGTGCATGGAGCTGAGTGAATGGAGGAAAAGACAGTATGGTGTGTATGGTGGTTAATTAGAGTTGTTAGGAATGAATGTTTTACTACGATTAAGAGACTGGGGCGATTCCTGAGGACAGCAGAAGTAGATTTTTGGATTAGGGAAGTAACAAAGAAATGTTGAAAACGGTTTTTAGAGAAGATAAAGATCAAGGAGGAGCTTCTCTCTTTTGTCTTGTTTTGTTTTGTGCGTTTTATTCTAGTATGTGATATTTTTTGTGATTTTTTGTTGCCATAGCCCTCGGGATGCTTAGCAATTAATAAATCTATCTATCTATCTATCTATATGTTTGTGCGTCCCAGAACTGTTACGTTACGAGCTTCCAACCACGTGGGTATGGAAGCTCGTCAGCACTCCGTAACGTCAATCAAGGACCGAGCTGATAGTGGCTCTGCCCAATTGCGAATAATGCTGACAGTGGTGGAAACATTATGCTGTTAATACTCGATTAGAATTTCCCGGCCGTATTTAGGTCATTTTTATCGTACAATCTCAGCTTTTCCGTTCGGAGCTGATCATGGTGCCGAAAATCCTAGAGAGTCAGCAGATGCTTTTCCGACGGTTTTTCGGCTTTTCCTGGCAATGCTTACTGTGCATAACAAACAATGCATAACATTTTCAAATTCACAACAGATTACATCCACAGTGTTGTCTGTTGAAACTGCGCATCTTCGTGTTATCTGTTATGAAACTTCTGTCACTGAAGTCCATGAGAACCCGACTCTTATCGTCCGCAGCCTTTTCCCCGACTTTTTTATGGCACTTGCCCTTCGGCCAAGTGCCATATAGCGACGCAATTTCTGTCCGTCCGTCGGTCTGTCCAGGTTTTGCTAGTTCGGGCACTTCCACATAAGCTAGGACGATAAAATTTGGCAGGCGTATCAGGGACCCCAAATGATTAAGTTGGAAATAGTCACTTCCCCCATCCGAGCACCGTGGGGGGAGTGGAGGAAGGGGGAATCCGGAATCTTGAGGTATTTTCAACTTTTGAACGGGTGATCGGATCTCGATGAAACTTGATATTTGGAAAGACCTCATGCCTCAGACAACCCACTTAACATCCGGACCAGATCCAGTGACTTTCGGGGGGGGGGGCTGGAGGGGGCAACCGGAAATCTTGCGAAACGCTATCAGTCGAGGGATCGAGATGAAACTTGGTGGGAAGACACCTAGCAAACACTAGATACATCATTGACATGACCGAGCCGATTCAGGCACTGTGGGGGGAGTGGAGGGAGGGGGAATCCGGAATCTTGAGGTATTTATAACTTTTGAACGGGTGACCGCATCTCGATGAAACTTGATATTGGAAAGACATCATGCCTCAGACGACCCACTTAAAATCCGGACTGGATCCGGTGACTTTTGATGGGAGCTGGAGGGGGCAACCGGAAATATTGGAAAACGCTATGAGTGGAGGGATCGAGATGAAACTTGGTGGGAAGACACCTAGCAAACACTAGATACATCATTGACATAACCGAGCCGTGCCTACTCGTAACAAGTGCCATATGAGCTCGTAGCTCTTGTTTTATCATATGTGCCGAAAAAGTTAACAAGGGAACAATTCCCGAGGAAAATTCCTCGACAACTTGCTACAGTTTCCTGGGAGACACTGGCAATTTCGGCGACTGCAGATCGTAAAGTAATCCTACACCCAGCGGACAGAATTTTAACAACTGGCGGATCGATAGCAGTGACCTTGTTGCCGAAAACTAAGGCTGTGGAAACAAGGAGACAGACATTCTAAAGACTCAAAGAGTCTGCATTTCGCAATCGATTAAAATTCCCAGATGGCAAAGTTTATATGTAGCACGCGAGGCTCCTTTGAAGCTCTGCTGGGGTTTCCAAAGGTTACAAACCGATCCCAGCTCTTTTCAGAAATACGGAAAAGCTTGCATCACCGGTATGTTTGACCAATGAGCTCCTTCGAAGCAGTAAGCGGGAGCATAGTCAACCTCGAAACGAGCCAAATAACAAACAAAAAACAAAAAAAATAAGCGTAGTGCCGTTTGGGTGGATATAATTAACATAGAAAGTTCGAAATCTTGGCAACGCGAATTAATGGAACAGAGACGTCAAATGAAGCAATCATTTAGGTAAGACGAGTCTTTTCAGCACAAGCTGACTGCGAATCGTGTCTGGTGGTGCAAAACGGGTTCAATAGCTGAGATATTATTTCGCCCTTCGTGGCAAGGGTCTTATTCAGGCCATAGGTAAAAGTAGGAACTTGCCACACAAAAATTAAGTTTCTGGCAACAATCAAGCTCCAAATTTATGGAGTTGATGGTTTTTGTTTGGTGCGATTGGGGTCGTTGACGCGAGGGAAATACGCATTTTGGTTGCTTCTGATTCACAACCAGACCCGGAAACCCACAACCACAGGCGAAAAAATTGTTGCCGACACATAGGCTACAAATAGCATTGTGGCCACATCCCTTTTTCGAACCCGCTTCTGCTGAAACAAAAGAAACAAGACCAGAGGTTCCGATGGGATCTCAAAACTTCAATATCTGATCCAGACAACTGGGTCTTGTCTTAGCCAGATCCAGTCATCGCCAGACTCCTTGAAGAATTTTACAATTAAAATTCAGAAAAATAATTAGGGCCAAAGAGCTAATCATCTGAGAAAACCAAGTTCAGATTTGGATTCAGCATGTGTGTTTACCCCTATAAGTCATATCTGTTTTGACGAAAACTTCCTGCCACTTCTGCCAATTTCCCGGTTTCGGCCGAACTCCAGAACTACTTGTCCGGCGAAAAAAGAAAGCTAAAAAACGAACTCAGGGTATCTTCTTTCCCCAATAATGAACATCTAATCACTTCTAAATAAAAATTTACCTTATAACAAATTTTCCAACTCCAGCCGGATTCCGGTCGAACTATATGTCCGGGTAAAATATGATTATCACACACGGATTCAGCATCTTTTCTTACCCCGAAATCGGTTATCTAATCAACCAGAAATAAAACTTTAACTTCTAACAATTTTCAGGTTTTGGCCGGATTCCGGGCGAACTACAGGTCCGGGAAGAAAATTGTTTTCACATAAGTGTTCAGCATGTCTTTTTGCCCTTAATCGAACATCTAATCAACTCCAAATACAAAAGTTTAATTTTAACAAACTTTCCGGTTTGGGCCGGATTCTGGGCGAACTACTTGTCCGTCGAGAAAATGGTTTTCACCATCGTCTTCAACATGTCTTCCTACCCTTGAATCGAATATCTAATCAACTTCAAATAAAACTTTTACTTTTAACAAACTTTCCGGTTTCGGCCGGATTCCGGGCAAACTACTTGTCCGATGACAAAATGGTTTTAACCATCGTGTTCAGCATGATTTCCTACCCCATAATCCACTGTCACATTAGCTGTTTCAAAATATTTTTTTTGCCCCTTAATTTGAACCACCTCCCCCACCCCTAAATGTAGGGCTACAAAGCCCATCTACGAACTCGACTGGTCCGACGACCCAACGAATCCTCACACCAAGTTTCATCAAAATATCTCATTCCCTTCGAGAGTTATCGTGCTTACAGACGGACAGACAGATAATTCTACACTGGGACCGCTGTAGTCGGTCCCAGGAAATCGGATTTTGGTTTCGAATATTCGGATTCGAATTTTACGATTCGGATAATAGTTCAGAACGGAAATCCGGCGAGGAAAACTTTCAATGCATTTTCGATCGGCATTTCGAATTCCGGTGGATTTTGCACCCGTCAGCGAAAATATGATTGTTAATTCACACCGAACTCTTACAGGCGAACTACTTGTAGGTCAAGAAATTCAAATTTAGATATGGATTCAGCGCGTATTCTTACCTCTTTATTGAACCTCAAATCGACTTCAAAATAAACTTTTACATCTCCCGAATTTCCGGTTTCGGCCGGATTCCGGGTGTATAGTTAAAATATGAACTACCCCCTCCTCACCCCTTAATTTTTCGCCCCCTCCACCCTTTCAAGCGACCCTAGAGTTACCTATCGGGCGATTTTGGATGTTATTCAGCATTTTTCTTCAACATTTTAGCATACAAAAGAAATGGGGTTGTAATTACATACGAGTTGACCCACTTCCTGGGTACTTTTCACGGGACAAAACAGCGGACATGGAGTAAAGCATATCAAAATTCCTCTGAAAATCCTAGCACACTTTTAGAAACCCTAGAGTTAGCTATCTGGCGATTAGGGAAGGGGGACCAAACAGTGGACATGGAGTAAAGCATGTCTAAATTCCTTTGAAAATCCTGGCACACTTTCAGAAACCCCGAGGGAAATAAGTTTTCCTAGAAGCATTCCTTTCACGGTTTTCTTTTATGATACAACATGGCTGAGGAAAGCCCAGAAGTGCTTTCGACTATTTTTCCTAGCGACGAAAAACATCGAAAAACTGCGAAAGCGCTAAATGGGATTCCTGCTAATGGAAAGAAGCGACAAGACATAATCTTACAAGGAAATTATGTCTGAGAAGACAGCTCGTACTTCTGTGAAGTAAGCATGTAAGTAATTTATTTATAACCCGCCATTTGAAAAGCGGAGTATGTACAATAAAATAAAATAATTAAATAAACACAACAAATGCCATATACAATTTTTCATTCATCGGCCAGAAAAGAATGTGACAATATGCTGAGCCTGGCTGGGCCCTGCTGTCCATAATTTTTTGGCAGAGCCGACCAAATTTCCAAAAGTGTGACGCTTGCATCTTTAACTTGGAAACGCTCCGATAGCATGTGGCTGTGGTATAACTTTGCGAGTAGTGAGTAGCTGGGTTCTGTAAAGTGAGTAACTGGGAAGAACCTCATAAACCCAATTCACACAGAGAGCGAATTTCGTCACGCCTGGCGACATCCGTCAAGCCAGTCGTTTCAAAAACGCATCGTCAGGTAAAACAAAAGCTTTGCCTCATTGCCGAAAAAACTTGCAACGCCAGGTAAATAAAGTAAAATACAGAAGCGGCTGATGTAGAACAGGTAAATCTGTTTAGTTCAGAGTTACCAAGTCATATACGATATTGGAATCAAGGAGCGTAAAGCCAATGGAATAAGAGACAAAATCCATTTCTTGAAATAAAATTCGGGCGAATTGAGGTTCAAGGTCATACCCTGCAATTTCACCTACAAATCGTGAAGCCTATTTTAGCCTGCCAATATTTAGACGCCGTCGGTTTGAATTCCTCTGAAGGTTTTCTCCGCGACCCAACAAAGTTTTTGTGGCTCGAATTAGACTAACAAAATATTTTATATGTAAATATTTTATTCCTCTTCTAGCTTTAAGGTAATTGTAACTAAATTTGATTGATTGACTGGACAAACAAACAAAAAAACGTCGAGGTGGTTTCCGATTTTGCGGCTCGAATTTGGCGGGAAATTTAAAACTTTTGCCGCAAATCCTTGGTCAAATAATAAAATCAAGTACTTTCAGGAAGTGAAAAGTTAAATATTTTATTCCTCTTCTAGCTTTAAGGTACTTGTAACTAAATTTGATTGATTGACTGGACAAACAAACAAAAAAACGTCGAGGTGGTTTCCGATTTTGCGGCTCGAATTTGGCGGGAAATTTAAAACTTTTGCCGCAAATCCTTGGTCAAATAATAAAATCAAGTACTTTCAGGAAGTGAAAAGTTAAATATTTTATTCCTCTTCTAGCTTTAAGGTAATTGTAACTAAATTTGATTGATTGACTGGACAAACAAACAAAAAAACGTCGAGGTGGTTTCCGATTTTGCGGCTCGAATTTGGCGGGAGATTTAAAACTTTTGCCGCAATAAAATCAAGTACTTTCAGGAAGTGAAAAGTTAAATATTTTATTCCTCTTCTAGCTTTAAGGTAATTGTAACTAAATTTGATTGATTGACTGGACAAACAAACAAAAAAACGTCGAGGTGGTTTCCGATTTTGCGGCTCGAATTTGGCGGGAAATTTAAAACTTTTGCCGCAAATCCTTGGTCAAATAATAAAATCAAGTACTTTCAGGAAGTGAAAAGTTAAATATTTTATTCCTCTTCTAGCTTTAAGGTAATTGTAACTAAATTTGATTGATTGACTGGACAAACAAACAAAAAAACGTCGAGGTGGTTTCCGATTTTGCGGCTCGAATTTGGCGGGAAATTTAAAACTTTTGCCGCAAATCCTTGGTCAAATAATAAAATCAAGTACTTTCAGGAAGTGAAAAGTTAAATATTTTATTCCTCTTCTAGCTTTAAGGTAATTGTAACTAAATTTGATTGATTGACTGGACAAACAAACAAAAAAACGTCGAGGTGGTTTCCGATTTTGCGGCTCGAATTTGGCGGGAAATTTAAAACTTTTGCCGCAAATCCTTGGTCAAATAATAAAATCAAGTACTTTCAGGAAGTGAAAAGTTAAATATTTTATTCCTCTTCTAGCTTTAAGGTACTTGTAACTAAATTTGATTGATTGACTGGACAAACAAACAAAAAAACGTCGAGGTGGTTTCCGATTTTGCGGCTCGAATTTGGCGGGAAATTTAAAACTTTTGCCGCAAATCCTTGGTCAAATAATAAAATCAAGTACTTTCAGGAAGTGAAAAGTTAAATATTTTATTCCTCTTCTAGCTTTAAGGTAATTGTAACTAAATTTGATTGATTGACTGGACAAACAAACAAAAAAACGTCGAGGTGGTTTCCGATTTTGCGGCTCGAATTTGGCGGGAAATTTAAAACTTTTGCCGCAAATCCTTGGTCAAATAATAAAATCAAGTACTTTCAGGAAGTGAAAAGTTAAATATTTTATTCCTCTTCTAGCTTTAAGGTAATTGTAACTAAATTTGATTGATTGACTGGACAAACAAACAAAAAAACGTCGAGGTGGTTTCCGATTTTGCGGCTCGAATTTGGCGGGAAATTTAAAACTTTTGCCGCAAATCCTTGGTCAAATAATAAAATCAAGTACTTTCAGGAAGTGAAAAGTTAAATATTTTATTCCTCTTCTAGCTTTAAGGTAATTGTAACTAAATTTGATTGATTGACTGGACAAACAAACAAAAAAACGTCGAGGTGGTTTCCGATTTTGCGGCTCGAATTTGGCGGGAGATTTAAAACTTTTGCCGCAATAAAATCAAGTACTTTCAGGAAGTGAAAAGTTAAATATTTTATTCCTCTTCTAGCTTTAAGGTAATTGTAACTAAATTTGATTGATTGACTGGACAAACAAACAAAAAAACGTCGAGGTGGTTTCCGATTTTGCGGCTCGAATTTGGCGGGAAATTTAAAACTTTTGCCGCAAATCCTTGGTCAAATAATAAAATCAAGTACTTTCAGGAAGTGAAAAGTTAAATATTTTATTCCTCTTCTAGCTTTAAGGTAATTGTAACTAAATTTGATTGATTGACTGGACAAACAAACAAAAAAACGTCGAGGTGGTTTCCGATTTTGCGGCTCGAATTTGGCGGGAAATTTAAAACTTTTGCCGCAAATCCTTGGTCAAATAATAAAATCAAGTACTTTCAGGAAGTGAAAAGTTAAATATTTTATTCCTCTTCTAGCTTTAAGGTAATTGTAACTAAATTTGATTGATTGACTGGACAAACAAACAAAAAAACGTCGAGGTGGTTTCCGATTTTGCGGCTCGAATTTGGCGGGAAATTTAAAACTTTTGCCGCAAATCCTTGGTCAAATAATAAAATCAAGTACTTTCAGGAAGTGAAAAGTTAAATATTTTATTCCTCTTCTAGCTTTAAGGTACTTGTAACTAAATTTGATTGATTGACTGGACAAACAAACAAAAAAACGTCGAGGTGGTTTCCGATTTTGCGGCTCGAATTTGGCGGGAAATTTAAAACTTTTGCCGCAAATCCTTGGTCAAATAATAAAATCAAGTACTTTCAGGAAGTGAAAAGTTAAATATTTTATTCCTCTTCTAGCTTTAAGGTAATTGTAACTAAATTTGATTGATTGACTGGACAAACAAACAAAAAAACGTCGAGGTGGTTTCCGATTTTGCGGCTCGAATTTGGCGGGAAATTTAAAACTTTTGCCGCAAATCCTTGGTCAAATAATAAAATCAAGTACTTTCAGGAAGTGAAAAGTTAAATATTTTATTCCTCTTCTAGCTTTAAGGTACTTGTAACTAAATTTGATTGATTGACTGGACAAACAAACAAAAAAACGTCGAGGTGGTTTCCGATTTTGCGGCTCGAATTTGGCGGGAAATTTAAAACTTTTGCCGCAAATCCTTGGTCAAATAATAAAATCAAGTACTTTCAGGAAGTGAAAAGTTAAATATTTTATTCCTCTTCTAGCTTTAAGGTAATTGTAACTAAATTTGATTGATTGACTGGACAAACAAACAAAAAAACGTCGAGGTGGTTTCCGATTTTGCGGCTCGAATTTGGCGGGAAATTTAAAACTTTTGCCGCAAATCCTTGGTCAAATAATAAAATCAAGTACTTTCAGGAAGTGAAAAGTTAAATATTTTATTCCTCTTCTAGCTTTAAGGTAATTGTAACTAAATTTGATTGATTGACTGGACAAACAAACAAAAAAACGTCGAGGTGGTTTCCGATTTTGCGGCTCGAATTTGGCGGGAAATTTAAAACTTTTGCCGCAAATCCTTGGTCAAATAATAAAATCAAGTACTTTCAGGAAGTGAAAAGTTAAATATTTTATTCCTCTTCTAGCTTTAAGGTAATTGTAACTAAATTTGATTGATTGACTGGACAAACAAACAAAAAAACGTCGAGGTGGTTTCCGATTTTGCGGCTCGAATTTGGCGGGAAATTTAAAACTTTTGCCGCAAATCCTTGGTCAAATAATAAAATCAAGTACTTTCAGGAAGTGAAAAGTTAAATATTTTATTCCTCTTCTAGCTTTAAGGTAATTGTAACTAAATTTGATTGATTGACTGGACAAACAAACAAAAAAACGTCGAGGTGGTTTCCGATTTTGCGGCTCGAATTTGGCGGGAAATTTAAAACTTTTGCCGCAAATCCTTGGTCAAATAATAAAATCAGATACTTTTAGGAAGAGAATCGTGGCAAAGATACTCTTGATGACTAACTGTACGTGCCACATAGCAGAAGATCCGGAAGCGTCACCGCAACTTTCCCCAGCGAATGCCGTTTATTGGGTGACACAGAATTTGAGTCGTCGTTCTGACGATGTTTCTCGTTTTTCCTGAGGTTCACTCGCGTGTTTTGGACTTAGTCCTATAGAGCAGTGGTTCTCAACCGGTGGTACGTGTATCCAAAGGGGTACGTGTACCCAAAGGGGGACGAGCGACCCTCGCAAGGGGAAGGCGAAGGTCCCAAAATCAAGTTATTCTATAGCTTTAATATCTCGCTTCAGTCGTTTTTGAGTTTTTGACTCCCTAACTCAGTTTCAGTATTGTCCTCAAATTGCTGTACAATAACAATTCGTCAAAAAAAAGGGTACGCAACTTATCTGAACCTTAATTAGGGGTACACGGTATGGGCATGGGAACCACTGATATGGAGTATTAGTGAGGCGTCCTTAGCAGGTCCAATGTAACCTATGAAATCGGGGCCTCCGGGTTTAAAAAATAATGGATGCAGTTACAAAAGTAGCTTGCATTGGAATTACCGGTACGACGGGTCTTTAAAGGACACCTGAACAATGAAACCGTACTTGAACACACCGTGGAGAATGCATTTACAGACATGGCCACGGAGAAGGCTCTTCTCTGAGCGCGACGTTTCCAAAATAGGGATATTCGTTTCTGGAGGTTTGCACATGCAGACTCCAAGACAAAAAGCGCAATTCATTCAAATCTTGTACAGCGCTGGCCGGATCGTATTTGAATTTCTTCTAGATATGTTTGGGCTTAACTGGTTAAAAAAAATTTAGAAGAAGGGTTGATTTGGAGACATTTGTTCATTTCTAAAATTGTTCGGTACTGAAATAAGGACAGATGTAACATGGAGAAAAAATCGTAGCCTGGAAATACTATTTCGTATTTGGATTGGGTTTTCTGCTGTCAATGTTAACGGAAGTCATACAGGTAGGGATGATACTTGGTACTCTTCATTCAGGTGTCCTTTAACAACGATGCTTTTTTGTTTTGTTTATTTATGTGCAGAGATGGACGATTCCAAATCCGGGTCCAGTATTCGTCCTTTCAACCGGATTCGAATCTTCGGTTGCTTCCAGAATGGAACTTTAACTGCTTGTCTGACCAATGCTTCATAATTATATATTTAGAGTGTTTTTAAACTATACGAAAAGACTGTGGTCGTGTTTATTTACATTATTTTGTTTAGTGTTTTAATGTGTATTTTACTCATATTCCCCTGTTATCCAAAAAACGGGTCACAACACATTTCTCCGACAAGAAACAAAGTTCGGACTCTGCGCTGTTTACGAAAGTAAAAGAGTTTGAATTTCGTTCAACGCATACAAATTATTCCTTCCATTCATCCGTTCGTTCGTAAACCAAATACAAAAAAATCTAGGCATTATAGCTCGAGGGATTACTCACTTGGTAAGCCCCTGCGCATCATCCAGAGCAAAATAACACTAAGGAGCAGCGCTAAGACTTGAAAAGAGTGACACACTCGAATAGCAGTGATACTAGCACTAAGTGATAGAGAACGTACCTGCTGATACTCAATCCGTCGTGCAACCAGCGCTTGCTCCAATAACATCAAATTCTGAGCACAGCATAAAAAAGGTACAACCTCCCCTGTTTCTTCGATGTGTGCAGACCGCGTCTTAGCTTTACTAGAAATTTATAGGCCCTCAAGTTTGTCTCTCTAAATACCACAAGAGTAGTGGGTGGCACTACGAGTAAATAAATATTCTTTGAGCACAAGCTGACTTTGAAACATTTATTCAAACAATGTTTACAACGGATACGTCAGCTATGATTCTTCATCAGCGATATTTCGGCCCTTCTTGTCAAGGGTCCTCGTCAGGCTGTCAATCCTCTGGTTCAACTTCGGGGAAGGAAACAAACCTGTAATTGATTAATCCTCTGGTTCGACTTCGGGGAAGGAAACAAACCTGTAATTGATTACAGGTTTGTTTCCTTCCCCGAAGTTGAACCAGAGCATTGACAGCCTGACGAGGACCCTTGCCAAGAAGGGCCGAAATATCGCTGATGAAGAATCATAGCTGAAGTATCCGTTGTATACATTGTTTGAATAAATGGCACTACGAGTATAGCCCGTTTGCAAAGCATGGCAAGCATAGGTCTTGTCGCTACTTCCTAGTGTTATTTTTGCTCTGGTATCAGCTCCCCGTCAGAGCAAAATAACACCAGGGAGTAGCGGCAAGACCTAAGCTTTCCTTGCTTTGCAAACGGGCCATGCTCGTAGCACCGCCAACTACGCTTGCGGCATTTAAAGCGAGACAAACTTGTGTGTTTAAAAATTTCTAGTAAAGCAAAGGTGCGATCAACACACGCCGAGAAAACATAAGAGACTGTATCATTTTTTTGCTGTGCTCAGAATATGAAGTTATCGGAGCCAGCGCTGTTGCACGAATGAATGAGTTTCAGTAAGGACGTTCTCTATCACTAGTGGTGTCGGTATCGCTGCCATTCTAGTGTGTGCCAATTCTGTCAAGTCTTAGCGCTTCTCTCTAGTGTTATTGTGCTCTGCATCCCGTGTATACGGGGAGCTTTGGAAGTGAGCAATCCCACGCTAAGGCTATAGGAGGCTAGGCTACACAGCCAATGCTCATACCGTACCTTCTTTGTTCTGAGATCTTTCCAATGAAGTTTGTCTGATCCTCGAGTTCCCGTATCCTTCGTTCTCTCTCGTTCATCTGGTACCTCAGAGATGATCCCTAAACAGAACAAACATTTAATCTCCCAACGAAATTATGACGGACGACACAACAGACACGCGGGGGAGGTGTTAAGGGGTAGGAGTAAGCAGGGGTGTCACGACTGGGGCGGGGGGGGGGGGGGGCTGTCGGCCAGTCGGTGAAAAATAACCGAGTCGGCAAAGAGTTAATTTTTTCATGAAAACACTAGGTTTTTCTGAAAATTGGTCGATTTTTCGTAAAAATAGTCGTTTTTTCTGAAAATCGGTCAAAAATGTAATTTTTGTTGTTGAAAACACTCCTTTTTTCTGCAGAAAAAGTCGGTAAAAATTATCAGCCAGTCGGTAAATGCCTCGTCCCCCCCAACAAACATTTTGGCTAGTAACGCCTCTGGGAGTAAGGAGGGGGAGGTGGTAGGATTAAGGAGGGAAGAAACCAACGAAAATGGGGTTTGTAAAGGCCAACGAATATACTGAGATAAAAGGCAAATATTTCGGGAAGACAACCGTCTTCCTTCTTCGGCGCAGACAGAAAATTTTGAGGAAAAATAAAATTTTGAGGAAAAATAAAATTTAGAGGAAAAATGCCAAAGCAAGGATGAGATCAACCAGATCGACAACCAATAAAAATAAACCAAAGCAGAAAACCAACAAGAAATCGAAAATTAAAACAATACTGGAAGAACTAAAAGCCTAAAATAAAGACAGCGAGCCACTCACCAAATACCTGCGAATAACAATTACGAATGTTCTCGCTCAGTACTGGCAAATGACAAAGCCCATTTTCATTGGTTTCTTCGTTGATTTTTTTTGTGATATGTCATGCCAATGTGGTTTACGAAATTATCTCAGTAAGGAGGGGGAGTTGGTAAGGGGTAGGAGTAAGGAGGGGAGTTGGTAAGGGCTGAGAGTAAGGAGGGGAGTAGGTAAGGGGTAGGAGTAAGGAGGGGAGTTGGTAAGGGGTAGGAGTAAGGAGGGGAGGTTGTAAAGGGGAGGTAGTAGGGGGGAGGGGTTGAATGGAGGTAGTAAGGGGGAGATATGTTCAAATAATGTCTTGTCAATATAACGTATATGTTTAAAAGTATGTACAGATACGCACGTTTTTTTAATTCATTCACGAAGTATGCTCACAAGCCCCTTTGTAGCTAAGGGGTAGAGCAGTTGCCTTGTAAACCAAAGGTCGTGAGTTCAATGTCACCTGGGGAACACTTTGGCCTTTCAGTTCACTACTCATAATGAATGTTCCATTTCAAAGGGGTCTCCCCACCAAATAAAAAAAATCGTTCATCATGCGGGGTTAGTTCCTATTAGTCGCCCAACGATCATCACCATCATCAACTTCTACAGGACACGTCGTACTCCTTCTACTTCTGTAATATCGCCACCCATTCTCGTTCCGAACATCCGAAGCTTTGTGTAATTTTTTATAAGAATAGCATCGAATTATTTTTTTGGATTTTACTCATATTCGGCTGTTATACAAAAAGCAGGTCACAAATTATAAATAAATAAAATACAGTTGTAAAGTGGTCAACCATCTCGGAACATCTGAACAGAAACCCTATAGAGTGCGAGGTTTTTAACAATAAAATCCTTAGTGCGAGGTGTTTAACTTAGGTTGCGTTCCGCAAACTTAATAATTGTTAACAATCGTTAACTGTACTTCGGGGCGGAGCTAACTGCAGCTTTAAAGATCGTTAACTTTTCCCAGTTCTACAACTGTTAACTATTGTGTAACGATGCTCACCAACCATCGTTACAAAATAGTTAACAATCGTTAAGCTCTGGAATGGAAATTGTAGGTGGGCGGAGCTTACATTTCGAAATCAGAAACGTGGAGCGCAAAAAGTTTCCGTTGTGAGGACAGCCGTAGTTGTTCTGAACATCATTCTAAAGCAAATAGTGAAAAATTAAAATAAAATTCAAATCCAATCCAAATAATGCAATGTATCCACTTAAATGATACAAACGGAACTTAGCTTTTCAATAAACTTTAATAATCAGGCGACGGCACACAAACGGAGACTAATCCGCATGGAGCTCTTAACTGGTATACGACAGATTGGCAACAAAACCCCTACCTCGCTTTCGGCCTCCCTCAGGGAGTCTCCCATCGTGGCCTTCTCTGCCTGTAGGAACTCTTGCAGCTCTCGCGCCTCTGCTTCCGTTTCCTGCAACTGTTGCAGGAGAGTTTTCTGCGCAGCCAGACCCCTATCTAGCTCCCTCTGCTGAGCGACTATTATTGACTGAGACGCGTCTAGTTCCGACTGAAGCCGACAGATGGTCTGGGTGGAGAGCTGAAGGTGACTTTCGAGGTGGACCAGGCTCTCACCACGGTTGGCAAACTCTGTGTGAATATAATTGAATTATAATAATAATACAAAGCAAGAGAAAAGGCTTTCGCCTCTAAATAACTCTAAGAAATTTTGAGTAGTCGAGCTGATCAGAGTTAAAAATCCCATCAACAATGCACTTGAAACTATTGATCGATTCAGCATTAACCGCATCTTCGGTAAGGCTGTTCCAAGGATCAACAATTCTGTTCCCAAAACCCCACTTAAAAACGTCCTTGTGGAATCTTGATTTTGCAAGCTTGTACGCGTGTGTGTAGGGGAGCTAGCTGATGTACCCTAAGTCGATATTGAGAGTAAGAAAAATTCTCGTTACGACCATTGCAGTTTCCGAGAATTCGACTTTTGAGTTGGTAGAAAAAAAAAAGGTTTCTGTGCCGAGAGTAGGAATCGAACGCACGACCTCTTGACTGCTATCCCGATACTATGGCCGAAACACGGCCAAAGGCGAACTTTTACAGAGCATAAGTGCATAATTATAGTGCACAAGGGGCAAGGGCCTGCCAGCTAGCTTCGGGAACACTAAGGAGGGGGTTCGAGATAACAAAGAAGGGGGGTCCTGTCGACAATAAGTCCCTGTATCTTTATCTAAGCCCCCCAGGCCGGTTTGATGGCCGAAAGTTGCGTAGTCAAGTTTTCTGTGCCTTTAATGATAATGATAGTACGATAGTAGGAAAGGACAGTTGTGGTGACGCTTGCGGCTCTTCTGCTAGGTACACGGCGATTCTTCCTCGGCACGTAGAGTTAGTCATCAAGAGTATCTTTGCATTTGCCAAGATTCACTATTTTCCTCGTTCACTATGTTCCCGATGAGTGTTAGCGTAGAATGCTACTGATGTGTAAAAACCGGTATCAGAAAAAAGAACGAAAGAAAGGAGAATACAAACACTACAGTATCAGCAAAGAAACAATGACACTACCGTTACGATCTTGGATAAAATTGGCTATCTACATTTAAAGCCTTTCAGGCGTACACTTTTGAGGCCAATGGCTTATTTTCGGCGTCGTATTATTCTTATTACACAAAAAAAGATACTGTAAAAAAAATGCACCTAAACTGATGATTGCCATTATTCCTAAATCTATGTATAATCTGTCCAAATGCTGTTAGCGGTTCAGTAATTTTGCGGATGGCGGCTAATTTACTACCGTTATAGTTTATTTTTTTTTTTAGGAAGCTAAAGAATATGAACCGATGTGCGTTTAAGATACTCTTTTTGTCTGGTAATGTCAACAAGTACAAAGGGTTTTATTCACCAAACTATATCTACCAATTACAAATATGAAATAAGGGCCCATAACATTTTCTTCATTCGCTTTTCCACCAAAGCACCCAGAATGACCCTAAAACATGCGTGAATGTGATACTTTCGAAATTTCCACTACCGTATCTTTCAGACTCAGATATTTTTTACTTAACCAAAAAAAAAACACAACTACATCATACAAAAGACTCAACAACCACATAAAAGACAAAAATCCTGTGGGTGGCTGTATCTTCTAACCTGAGTTGCGTTTTATTTGAAGTTCATAGTACAGCGGACTGTCCGTTGTCGTTTTATTCGCCAGCGGGCCGTACGCTGGAAAGGCGCGGGGTGCCCGAAGTCGTTTTATTTGCCAGCGGGCCGCCCGCTGAGTGCCAGCGGGCCGCCCGCTGAGTGCCAGCGGACCCGCTAGTTTGTACGCTGGGTGGGGCAGAGGACAGTTCAGCGTACCTTCTGACGTAGTCCGCCATGAATAAAACGACTATTTACAGTTCGCCGCCCGCTCCCGCTGTTCTATGAACTTCAAATAAAACGCAACTCGGTCATTCTGGCCAGTTAGATCACTGGCAATAGGAACCGAAAGAAGGTTCTCAATACGAAACGGCTGACTCTGTAGATGCTCCAGTCGGAAGCTAGAATAACTGAACTGAATTGAAGGCTTCTGTGACGCCCCACACATATTTTTAAGATCGCCACTGCGCTTTTCACGAGCTACGTTACTGTGGGGAATGAAATAGCAAAGTTACTTCGCATCTAATTCAACGGAACAGATCAGATTGATTCGTGGTTCGGAACCAGAAAGAGCTGACTGGTTTTGGAGTAGAGCCTGGGCGAGCTAGTGTATGTAAAAGTGAAATTATCCTTTTGGTTATTTGGTGTATTAATAAAATATATGTTATAACGATTCAAGCCGTTACATCTTCACATACTGACATTGGGACATCCACGCTCCCACGAGCAAGAAAAATTAGATGTTATTTTTTTATTTATTTATGACCCGCTTTTTGCGTAACAGCGGAGTATCAATAAAATACAAAAAAATATACAGATTAAAACACTTAAACAAAACAATACATAAACATGACAACATTCTTTATGCCTTGGACAGACGATCAGGGTCTGGTTCTAACTGACTAGAATTCCTGCCCGGATTTTCGGCGCCGTCCTCACTTCCATACAGAAAAGCTGAGATTTTTACAACTTGATGATAGGTGCGAAAAATCCTAATAACGCATTAACCCTGTTACCGGAATGCTATCTGGTGGTTCCGAGCGGAAAACACAGCTTAGATTTATTCTAGCGACAGTCTCCGAAGTTAAACACACCATAGCTTGGCTTTCTCACAGCACACAAAATAGTTCATGACCTAAGCAAGAACAAAGTTTTGTCCAAGCTTAACTGAAAATCTAGAACCTAACTTCATACTGAAAAGCTAAGCAAGAAAAAAGTTTTGTCCAAGCTTAACTGAAAATCTAGAACCTAACTTCATACTGAAAAGCTGAGATTTTTTCAACTTGATAATAGAAGTGCGAAAAAAAACGGCCGGAAATCTTAATAACGCGTCAATACTGTTATCCAATGTGTTATCTGATGGCGCTGAGTGGAAAATTCAGACTAGACTTATTCTCTCAAAAAGCCCTTCTTTAACCATATGATTCGCAGTCAGCTTGGTCCGAACGAGGACCAAGTATCTTCATACAGCTTTTGTTCGATTGTTCGCGGCAACCTCTTCACTCACACACATTAAACACACTGGACTTCCTGCCATGCTTTTCCGCATGATCATCAATTCATACTGAATAGCCTATCTGAGATGTTTTCAAACATAAAGGACCTGTCTTACCTATAATACTAACGCAACCTACTTCCATAATCACTCCATATATTGCTAAACCTTGAGACCCCAATTTCAAACGGGACATTGTAACCCTTCTAACAAAACCGTGCTTATTTTCTCACTTGCCGTGTCTTGCTAACTTCGATGTGCATCACGCTGTCGACGGTTGTCTGCGAGAAGTTTTTCCATCAGAAACAAGACCAAAGGTTTCGATGGGATCCCAAAAATTCAATATTTGACCCAGACAATTGGGTCTTGTCTTCTACAGACTCCTTGAACATTTTTACTATTAAAATTCAGAAACAGATTAAGGCCGAATAGCTAATCATCTGAGAAAACCAAGTTCAGATATGGATTCAGCATGTGTGTTTACCCCTACAAGTCATATCTGTTTTGACGAAAACTTCCTGCCACTTCTGCCAATTTCCCGATTTCAGCCGAATTCCGGAACTTCTTGTCAGGCAAAAAAAAAGCTCAGAAACGAACTAAGCGTATCTCCTTTACCCAATATTGAACATCTAATTAACTTCAAATAAAAATTTAACTTATAACAAATTTTCCGACTCCAGTCGGATTTCGATCCAACTATATGTCCGGGTAAAAAATGATTTTCATACACGGATTCAGCATCTCTTCTTACCCCTAAATCGGATATCTAATCAACTCCAAATAAAACTTTAACTTTTTACGGTTTTGGCCGGATTCCGGTCGAACTACTTGCCCGGGTAGAAAACTGTTTTCTCACAAGTCTTCAGCATGTCTTCTTACCGCTAAACCGAACATCTAATCAACTCCAAATAAAAGTTTTACTTTTAACAAACTTTCCGGTTTTGGCCGGATTCCGGGTGAACTACTTCTCCGACGAGAAAATGGTTTTCACTATCAAGTTCAGCATGTCCTCCTACCCCTAAATCGAACATCTAATCAACTTCAAATAAAACTTTTACTTTTAACAGAGTTTCCGCTTTTGGCCGGGATTCCGGGCTAACTACTTGTCCGTTTCATGTCTCAGCATGTCTTCTTACTCCATAATCGACCATCAAATTATGTGTTTAAAAATATTCCTTAATTTAACCCCCCCCCCCCCCCCACCCCTAAATGTAGGGCTACAGAGCCCATCTACGAACTTGACCTTACTCCTGACCCAAAGAATCCTCACACCAAGTTTCATCAAAATATCTCATTCCCTTCGAGAGTTATAGTGCGCACAGACGGACAGACGGACGGACGGAAGCGATGTCACAGGTATTCATTCCGCCACTTACGTTTTGGGATCCCAAAAACGGTTATGTACATTTTTCCCTGTTTTCCCTACAAGTCAACGGGTCTCCGAAAAGGCTTAAAACAGCCAAAACCGTGGGTTATCTCTTGATAGCATAGCCTAGTTTTAAAGTATTCAAATATTCTAAAATACCGTAAGTTGAAGAGCAAGTAGTGCGAGGGGACCTTTAATGATAATAGTTCGGAAAATCCTAACCGCGCCGTTCGCACTCTTACCCGGATCTATGGCAACCGGAATGTTTTTAATGGCATTTAAAGGAATAGCCAGCTGAGGTTGATTCTAGCGATATTTTGCCTTTCATCAAATATGGTTTATAGTCAAATGAGCTGAAGTAACAGGCTACATTTTTTACGACAAACCGAGACAGCCTCCGAACTTGCACACACTATGGCACACAAAATAGTTCATGACCTAAGCAAGAAAAAAATTTTGCCCAAGATGAACTGAAAATCTAGGCTACCAGCTGGTAAAATCTACAAGCAAAAAAAAGCATGTTGTCTTACTGAACTCGGACTACCAACTTTTGTGTCGCAAATGTTTGGTTATAGTGCAGGATTCCCGAAAAAGCGAAAAAAAAAACTTCACTGCAGAACTGTAAACATCAACGTTAACCATTTCCGCTGGCACACATCCCGAGGAGAATAAAAATGATTACTGTCTTTAACTTAAAAGCATGGCATTCTTATTTGTTCACGCCTTGAGAACGTCGTGGGAATGACCCAGGCAAGGATTGTCAGGTTATGTGTCATTCCACGTTTTTTGTGTTTTGTTTTGTCGGGAAATCATCAGTCGAGAGTAGGCTAACAGTAAGTAAGCATTCTGGTGAGATACGAAGGCTGGGTAGATTCCTGAAGCTAGCTATGGCCCACCGTGAACTATTTTTATAGAAGTTGATTTTTTGGTTTGTTGTTGGAGTGTATGATATTTTGTTTTTGTTATTGTGTTTCCCGCCATGGCCCTTGGGCTTTATTGGGAATAAATTCATTCATTCATACACAGCCACAGTATCAAGAGCTAGTGGACTCGGACTCGGCTCGAGATGCCTTTTTCGAGGACCCGATCTCGTCCTTTATGCTGGACTCGGCCGGATGTCAAAACGGGCAGAGTATCGACATACTACCGAGTCAACCAAGGTCCGAGTAAACATTTCGGCATGGCAAATTCAACATACGTCTACAGAATCAGAATCAGAATCATTTATTTACACAAGCTATCGTAGTCAAGAAGATAACTCAACTAAATGGCGCTTGGGCTTACAAATTAAAAGAGGACACAAAGAAGAACAGAAACTTCAGCACTTATTAAACACTGACGTGTAATACGGAACGAACGTGTTTGAAAACCTATTTGTTCGTGTGGTAGGCGGTACCAGTTTTTCTTTGTTTTTAGACCTAGTGTCAACTCGATTCGACATGACCGACATGAACAAGTAAAGAGCCAAGCAATGATTATTTTGCTGGTATTATTATACTATACATGATATTATTATTTTAGTTATTAGCCATAATTATAAGAAAACATATTTAACAATAACTCGGGCGTGACTCGGTTCCGGGAAAATTGTTTGAGTCTCTTTCTCGTCTCATTTCGAGGAGTTCTGTCCAGGACTTGAGATGGTCTAGACTAAAGCTCAGCCGATTATCCGATACAGGAGACATCAATGTGACGTCATCAAGCAAGTTGGGAAATTCGAATAAATATATGTTGTTGAATATCTATGTATACGCCGGGCGCGTTTATATTTATAAACCGTTCTGGGGACAATCATTTAGGTGCTGAAATGGAAAATATATATTTTCAGTGGATACCCTCGGACACGCTGCCAAAGCATCGTAGCTGACATATTCGTTTTGTGTATTGTTTGAATATACTCGGATAATTGGCTGAGGTTTAGTCAACACCCTTCAGATTCTTCTTCACTTGTTAGTGTGACTTTTAGTCCCAGACTCTCACGCTGGACTCAAGAGTAGAACTGAGAGTATTACCCGACTAACGGATGGCCGTGCTTATTTATGCTGCCTGGGAACGAAGTTTCCATTGACGTCCGAAAAAAGCGGCAATGCGTAGTAGAACTTATGACGCAAACACAAAATCATTACAGGTTCGCCTCTGGGCATTGAAGATTCCATTTTTTTTTAATAAACCCTTCGTTCATTCATTCATTAATCTAACTGAAAAGTCTCAGAAAACAGAATGAAGGCTTAAGGTAAAGCATTAAACGTATGCGCATGATGTAGGCATATAATGAATCAATTCATTGTACAGAACTACCGAGTACTACTTTGTATGTATGTATTTATATATTCAATGTGAAACCGTCACAAAGAAAAAAACTGAGTATGTAAAAAAAAAAAAAAAAAAAAAGGGAAAACAACCAGGTTGTTACACATTTTCTTTAGTACCATCTACAGCAAGGCCGTATCCAGGGGAGGGGGTTGAACACCCCCCCCCCCCCCCCCCCGAAATATTTTCATTTTTATAGGCTTGTCTCTCTGATCTATGTCTTTTTCGTACTTGTTTGTGCGACCCGCAGGCAACCCCCCCCCCCCCCCCCCCCCCCCCCCCGAAAGGCACCCCCCCCCCCATTCCTGGATACGGGCCTGATCTACAGCAATACAAATAATTAGCAATGAGCAACCCGTCCAGCCCTGTAACAGTTTCTTCATGTGGAGTAGCAGGAGATTTTGAGCGCGTTCCAACCCTTCTAACAATAGTAACTATTAGTTACCAGGACATTTTGTCAGACAAAGCAGGAAGAATAAAGATTGGGTGTAGTGCATGCTAATTTTAGAGGTCGCACTGAAAGGTACGGGTAAGTATTTTCTGAGATCACCGTAACTTCGTACTTACAATTACCGTTAACCATCATCTCCCAAACCCCTTTAGCACGAGAATGTATTTTTTGGTATTTTCTCTCGCGAGTTACACCGGGGAAGGCAGTTATATGTCTCTTCCGGGACGTACTCGGACGTACAATTTACCAGATGGACGCTGCTGTTATGAGGGAACGACTGGGCAGAGTATAAAAAACTAATTTTGCTGGAACAAAGTAGGACCCCAGAAATAAATCTTGCGAGTTAAACTGCAGCGGGCAGTTATCTATCTCTTCTGGGAGACTGGCTTTCGCCCGGGGTTGGATCGGATACCGTAAGGAAACTACGTCAGGGTCAGTTAGCGTCCAAGAACAATCAGCAGATTGCCATTGCTGTTACGGGGAGCCACGGTCGAACAATAAATCAATCGATGAGCTACGTAAAGGATAGGTGAGGGTAAACAACCAAAAGCGATATTCAAGTTAGGGCTATAGGGAGGAAAAGGCCAACTCTAAAAGAGGGTTTAGAACATAAATTTTTACCAAAGACTCCTTTTTTTCTTCTGTTTCTGGCTGAAAGTAGAAATGGTCGATCATGGGACGGAAAGACCCTGAACAGGTAGACCCAGCCTAGTACGGTATCTCGTAAAACCGGTTCTCTGAATTGTTCTGAATTTTTGCTAGAAGTCAACGAACCTTGGAAAAGGCTTAAAACAGTCAAAGCGGTGTTTAACAGAGCCTAGTTTTACAGTATTCAGATAGTTCTGAACATAGGAGCATAAACAGTAGTTGCGCTTTTGCTGATATCATGGTATCTTTTACCACGGTAACTGGATCTGCAATTAGTCGTTTTTGCAGTTATCGTGGTATCTGATACACGGTGCTCTGCAAAAACGACTATTGCCGAAATTGCACTTTTCGAAGTCATCCCAAAAGAAAAACAGATATCCAGTTACTAGTTACTAAGTGCTAAACTTCTTTCTCACCAATCTGACAAAGTTTGATGACAGTGAGATGACTTTTCAGATACCACGACCAGTTACCACGGTCGGACCGTAGTATCTGAATATCTGATACCACGATAACTGGCCAGATACCACGATAACTGCAAAAACGCCTTTTCACCGTGGTATCAGATACCACGATAATTGCAAAAACGACTTTAGACCGTGGTATCAGATACCATGGTATCAGTAAAAACGCGACTAATAAATAGCGCGAGGTGTGGTTTAAAAACAATAGGCAGTTTCTTCACAGTTTCTTTCGTACCCCCTATCGTCCAGGCAACGACGTCCAAAATATTGTAACAGTTTAGCATTACTGTCAAGACCGTCCGAATTATCGAACAAAAGACAAAGAAATTTCAAGAAGGAATAGTTGGCGAAACTAACAGAAACTGATGTCATTCTTTACCTCAAAATAAAGCTGAATGTCTTGGCTCTGGGCTGGTATTAAGTTATTAGTTTATTGTTTCCAAATGACAGTTTTATCACCGAAAAACATAACCAATCTGGTCAAAGTTTACAGAAGTGTTCGAAGAAGTAGAGGGGAGGAAAATTTGTAGAGGAGAGAAAACAAAGAGGTGACCGTACAAGCTCAGCAAAAAAACCTTCTTAAGGTGTTGAATTCCAGCGTTTATTCGCGTAACGGAACTTCAAAGACGAAGCTGCGACTGTGAGTGTATTTAAAAACCATTCATTACTTAGCAATTTATAAAATATAGTTTTTCGCAGGTTCCTTGTTCCAGCTTGAGCCTAAAGACTCTTGTAAAGAGGGCCGAAATATCGCTAGTATTGATATTTATGTGATGATGGAATTATGTGATTGTAATGGTTTGTGAACTTTGTTCACAAGCCCCCTCGACAAGCTCAATTGGTTAGAACATCGGTATACTGAGCAGAAGGGTGCGAGTTCAAATCCCACCTGAGGAGCATTTTCATTTTTCAGCTGACTATTATATTTGACAGTGCAAAACGGATACGTCAGCCAAGTTTTATTAGATCTAGCCAATTGGTTAGAACATCGGTATATGGAGCCGAAGGGTGCGAGTTCAAATCCCACCTGAGAAGCATTTTTATATTACAGCTCACTACTATAGTGCAAAACGGATACGTCAGCTGAATTTTATTAGAGCTATCACTGGAATAATCTCAGCTGACGTAACTGTTGTCAAATTAAAAGTTAGACACAGTGTATTTTGAAAACCCAAGGGCCATTCACGCAAAAAACATCAACAAATAACTTAAAGGGAAACGGGGTCGATGCTTATCTTCTGCGAACTCTCCCGCCCCCACCTGTGAGAAAGGAATGAATTGCTGAAATTCCTATCACGATTTCCAGGAATATTACTTCCCAAAGGAATCCCGACAGCCTCGAGGCGCTTCGTCGATCTCATTAGGGGGGTTTCAATGGTAATCATTTTAGACAGCACTCTCACGTGGAGGGGCTACTGGCTTTGATGAGATAAACAGGGCCAAATTCAGTTAATCTTTTGCTGGATCTTTAGTCTACCTTAAACACTGTAAAAACAAATCTTGCAGTATTTGCTACTGGGACAGATAATTAGTCCACAATCCGGTTGTAACCAGATTTGTAAGTCAAAGTTTTATTTAAAGTTGATTAGATCAATATTCTTTGAGCCCAAGCTGACTTTGAAACATATATTCAAACAATGTTTACAACGGATACGTCAGCTATGATTCTTCATCATTATTATTACAGGTTTGATTCCTTCCCCGAAGTTGAACCAGAGGATTGACAGCCTGACGAGGACCCTTGCCAAGAAGGGCCGAAATATCGCTGATGAAGAATCATAGCTGACGTATCCGTTGTAAACATTGTTTGTTGATTAGATGTTCTTTGTAGGGATAAGGAGATACGCTGGATTCGTTTTTGAATTGTCTTTTTTTCCTGGACAAGTAGTTCGCTCGGAATTCGTGCGAAACCGAAAACTTTGCGGAAGTATTAAGCAGGAAGTCTTGGTCAGTATCGTCAAAACAGATATGGCTTATAGAGGTATATCTGAACTTGGTTTTCTCTGATGACTAGCCTGGCGAAGACTGGATCTGGCGAAGACAAGACCCAATTGTCTGAATCAAATATTAGATTTTTGGGATCACATCGACACCTTTGGTCGTGTTCTTTCTTTCTCTTAAACACCGCTTTGAAAAATGGAGGGTGAAAAATAAATTACTTCCTTAGCAATGTTCTAAAATACGTCGCTTCTTCCGCGTTTCTCAAAAGATGAAAAAATCAAACTCTTTTGGCCCCCTTCACTTTGACGAGAAATATGCATAACCGGTATTTCCGACTAATGAGCTCCTCGGAAGCAACGAGTGGGAGTACGGTACGCCTTGACAAGAGTCAAACATGGCAAATGCGAACATCGCCGCTGGGGTGAGTACCTATTTTCACTACTTACATTTCTAAACCTGGAGACCCCAATTTCGTACGGTACATTCTAACACCTCTAACAAAGCCACGCTGATTTTCTCACTTGCCGTGTTTTGCTACCTTCGATGTGTATCACGCTGTCGACGGTTGTCTGCAAGAAGTTTTTCCATCCGAGAAGTTTTTCCATCCGAAAAACTGGCAACATAAATTGTTTCACTGTTTTCGCTACAAGTCAAAGGGTCTCGGAAAAGGCTTAAGACAGCCAAAACCGTGGGTTATTTCTTAAAAGCACAGCATAGTCTTAAAGTATTCAAATATTTTAAAATATTGTAAGTTAAAGAGTAAATAGTGCGAGTGGTCCTTTAATAAGTGAAGCGAACTTTCGCATGCAAGTCACTGAAGCTCGCCCCGTGCTTTATCCCAGTGTCTTTATGTACCCGTTCTAGAGCTGGGTCATCTACGGCTAGTCAAAACATAACCATGATTCCATAAAGATCGCCAGATTTTTTATTATACGTCAGATTATTATAAATGTCTATCTTCAGATAATCACAGATCCATTCTACCAGATTATCAATCCCCCAACCCCAGTCAGCCCATCACTAGACTAAAAACAAATTGGATTCAAATTACCCCGCCCCCAGTAAATTCGTCTGACCGGTATTTATCATCATTCTTACGTTATTTAACTCTTGATACTTCCTTATTATTATTTCCCATTTTAATTCTTCGTAGCAGACTAATGCCCCCTTTGTCACAATTCATAAAGTACGGCATACCATCGGGGGCTTTTAAATGGTGAAAACCATTTTCTCGACGGACAAGTAGTTCGCCTGGAATCCGGCCCAAACCGGAAAGTTTGTTAAAAGTAAAAGTTGTATTTTAAGTTGATTAGATGTTCGATTTAGGGTTAGGAAAACACGCTGAACACGGTGGTGAAAACCATTTTCTCGACGGACAAGTAGTTCGCCCGGAATCCGGCCCAAACCGGAAAGTTTGTTAAAATTAAAAGTTGAAGTTGATTAGATGTTCTATTTAGGGCAAGAAGACATGCTAAACACTTATGTGAAAACAATTTTCTATCCGGACATGTAGTTCGCCCGGAATCCGGCCAAAACCGGAAAATTGGTAGAAGTTAAAGTTTTATTTCTAGTTGATTAGAAAACCGACTTAGGGGTAAGAAGAGATGCTGAATCCGTGTGTGACAATCATATTTTACCCAGACATATAGTTCGACCGGAATCCGGCTGGAGTCGGAAAATTTGTTATAAGTTAAATTTTTCTTTGAAGTTGATTAGATGTTCATTAGTGGGGAAAGAAGATACCCTGAGTTCATTTTTGAGCTTTCTTTTTTTCGCCGGACAATTAGTTCTGGAGTTTGGCCGAAATCGGGAAATTGGCGGTAGTGGCAGGAAGTTTTTCTCAGATGATTAGCTATTTGGCCTTAATCTGTTTCTGAGTTTTAATTCTAAAAATGTTCAAGGAAGTCTAGCGATGACTGGATCTGGCTAAGACAAGACCCAGTTGCCTGGATCAGATATTGAATTTTTGGGATCCCATCGAAACCTTTGGTCTTGTTATTATTATAGCGAACATATATCTGTAATATAATAAATCCGTATCCGTACCGTATCATCGATCATACGACAGAACAGTCCAGTTTCCATCTGTTCATTAAAGATTAAAGTACGTCGCGTCGCCATTTGTTCATGTTACACCAAATCCTCATCCATAGATATATCTCCCCAAATATACAAGAGTCATAGACGAACTTAACTCATGTGAATCTGGGCCCAGCTGCCCGTGAACGGGAGAGGGGGGGGGGGGGGGGGGTCGGAACCCATCAAAATGCATATTTACAGCTTTTTTCCTCAAGTATACGAGCTTAGAGTTTGATTCAAGTCATGGATCGAAAACTTTTTTCATGGGCAATTTTGGGCCCACTTGACCATGAACGGGGAGGGTGGGGGTGGTTCAACTCTCCCCGGTCCTTATGATCCTAAAGCACAAAGGAATTCCATCGCCTTATCTCCACTTATTGTCAGATTAAAAACATTAAAAAATGGGCAATCTGGGCCCAATTGCCCCTGAACCAAGTGGGGGTGGGGTTTGGGACCCGCAACAAGTAAAAAGAGACCCCAATAATTCAATCCTACCAAGTTTCAACTTGAACAATCTGGGCCCAGTTGCCCATGAACGGTGTGGGTGGGGGAGGTGCAACTTTAAAAGCAATTTCCCAGCCCTAGGAGCTACACGTCCATGTAATTTCATCGTCCTATGTCCAGTTCTGGTCAAGTTATGAACATTATTCACTGCAATCTGAGCCCATTTGCCCCTGAACCGGTTGGGTGTGGGGGGTGGGACCCCCAAAAGGCACAACTAGACCCCAATACCCACAAGTGTACCAAGTTTGAACTTGATACTTGCACTCGTTCACGAGTTATGCTCCACAAAATATGGTGAAAATTGAAAACCGAAAGCTGCTACAGCGCAGGCAATAGTGGATTGTTCCAAGGAACACACCACTAAAAACCGAAAAAAAACTATCAAATTACCCCCCAGTAAATTCGTCTGACCGGTGTTTATCATCATTCGTACTTTATTTATCTCTTGATGCTTCCTTATATTATTTCCCATTTTAATTCTTGTTGTGTGACATGTATTACACTATGTAGGCCTATTCATTATTATCATATAAAGTATATATTGTACGTCACTGCTTTGACATGTGTTACGTCATGACGATCCTCTGCTAGCCATATTATGTTGTGCTATTATGGAAATAAATAATATATTATATTTTGCGACATAACAACGGCTTTGCCCAGAAAGCTTTCCTAAGCCTTTTCCAGGCGCAAATACCCAATCATGGCCAAAAGACTACCGTCCACTCCTTACCTTTCTCGACACCTTCCATGGAATCCAGCATGGCCGCAACGCGGTGGGAGGTTCGATCAAGTTCATGCTGAACCATTGATCTCTCATTTCTTTCTTTCTCTACGATCACTCTCGCCTGCTCTGCCAGGGATCGGGCTTCCTGCCATTCGACAGTCTTCAGCTGTAAAAGATGAACAAATTGAAAACAGAAATGACAAGAGACATTTTTTCCTCATTTTACAAGCTGAATAAATCCTTGTCGCAACTGTCTAATCAATTCTCAGCTTTCTGTCTTTCTTCTCTTACGAATGACGTATAAAGCTAGTTTAGCTCAAGAACTTGCACAGTCCGCCACCATACGGTGTGCGCTCAGTTTGTTCTAAGATATTACGTTCGTCTTGAGATTGAAATTTTCCGCGTCATAGTAAAATTTTGCGTTGTGAGGACGGTGGTAGAATTTCTGCACGTCATTCTAGAAAAAATTGTGAAAAATAAACAATCCCTTAACACAATCCAAATAATGCAGTGTATTCGGTTAAATGATACAAAAATAAGTTGGCCTTTCAGTTAAAGTTTAAGAAGGATGGTTCATGTCATGGACGATTTTTGCCAAGGACGTGACCGTTCGCCTCATGGACACTCCGTACCAAAGACAAATATCGTTTAATACTTTGTTTGTTCCACAGCCAAATATAGGGTCAAAATATAGATTCAGGTTTATTTCCGTCCCCGAAGCTGACCCTGAAGATTGAAAGCCTGACAAGGACCCTTGCCAAGAAGGGCCGAAATATCGCTGTCAAAGCATCGTAGCTGACATATCCGTTTATGCATTGTTTTTTTATTTTTTTTTTAATGCAGTATTTGAATATATGTTTCAAAGTCAGCTTGGTTTCGAGGAATATTTACAGTGTGCCCCTCAGCCCATTAGGAACTAGCTATTTTCTTTTTTTTTGCTAATTAGGTTTAAAATTACCTTTGCGTCTAGCATTATTGGTTTAAAACATAATAAACAACAAAACATTTTCTCCTCATATCCCTTCTTTTCTTACTGAGTAGCTTGGGTAATCCCACATACCATACGCTTAAACTGCATGGCTCATCCCTTTATGACTTGCGATATTTTGCTTGATTTTAACTAGTTTTGCAAACGTACTAATTTTACTTGCGTATCTTACGAGCAGCCGGAACCCTTTTAGCTTCTAATGACTAAATCAAATTCCGAAGCCAAATCACGAAGTAATTTTGCCATTGCTTTTTTTATCAACACAACAGTGACTAACCTAGACGTAATTACAAAAAATGCGGAAACGCTGTTCACGCAGTTTAGAGTCGGGAAGGACGAATAAACTGTCAACTTTATAACATACCACATCAATCTAACGAATGGAGCAAAACGTGCATTTTAACAAAAAAGTGTTTATTTTTTACTTATCGTGAGTCGAACGACCTGTTGCCGTAAAAGAAAGATGTCCACGGTTGACTGGCCTGCGAGCATTTCAAGGTTTAGCGTAACAGCTTTAAAACAAGACCAATAGTTTGGGTGGGAATTGGATAGTTTGAGAAAATGAGCCGAGAGGAGTTTTTTAGTCAGGTATAGAGGCAACCAGGGCCGTATCAAAGGGGGAGTAGAAAAAATACTCGTTTTTCATAGGCTTTTGTACTTTTTGGTCCGACCCGCCGGCAACCCCCCCCCCCTCCCGAAATAAATGCTTGGATACGGAGCTGGTCTCAGACCAGGCTTCGCAGAGCTTGAAGGTGATTTGTGTTATGAAAATTTAATCGGCCCCTCATACTACGGGTATCTCGTACATAGGGTAGATCTTGTGACCTCCGAACCAGACTTATCTGCGAGTACTTAGGCCTACCCCTTTCTCCCCACACACCGCCAGCTCTTTTCAGATGAAAGGACGATAGCCAAAATAAAATGTCTGTATAGTACTATTATAATGCTCTTGGCCGAGCAATAGTCTTATTGCGCCGCCAGCAATCCGGCGAACACGCTGCGAAGGAATAAATCTCTGTCTCTCAATTTAGTAATAAGGGATTCTATCAATATTTTCAAGAATTCCCAGGACAATCTGGAACGCCGAAAGAATCTACAACCAACACTGTTTTGGACGAGCTGTAGCACAATGGCCTATTTTTATACACTATTTTATATTACATATTTTAGTGTGATGTCTGCGTAAAGGTTAATTCGGCCCATGCGCTACTTCTAGGCCTACTCCACTCTACAACATCTTTTCTTCTGTATTTCATCACTATCATGAGCCAAACCCCAAGGATGAGAGAACGGTGATACTAAAGCGCCAATGTTTTACATATAGCGAGCGTCAGTGCAGTCTTATGTTGGATTAACTGTTCTGACGTGCCTTTACTGTCTCGTCTATAAGCAGAGCAAAATAACACTAGTGAGTAGCGCCAAGACCTAGCTTTCCATGCTTCGCAATGGGCAAGTACTCGTAGTGCAACCAATTACGATAGCGGCATTTAAAGCAAGACAAACTTTGCGGGTTCAGAAATATCTAGTAAAGCTACGGTGTGGTCTGCACACATCGGGGAAACAGGGTAGTTTTTTCGGATCCGGCGCAGGTGCGCGACTGATTGAGTTTCAGTAGGGACGTTCTCGATCGCTAGTGGTGCTAGTGTCACTGCTATTCGAGTGTGTGTCACTTTTTGGGATCCCAAAACGTAAGTGGAGGGATACCTATGACATCGCAAAAGTTGTCCGTCCGTCCGTCTGTCCGTCCGTCTGTAAGCACGATAACTCTCGAAGGGAATGAGATATTTTGATGAAACTTGGTGTGAGGATTCGTTGGGTCGTCGGACCAGTCGAGTTCGTAGATGGGCTTTGTAGCTCTACATTTAGGGGTGGGGGAGGGGGTTCAGATTAAGGGTAAAACAAAATATTTTGAAACAGCTAATGTGATAGTCGATTATGGGGTAAGAAGACATGCTGAGTACGATGGCGAAAATCATTTTGTTATCGGAAGAGTAGTTCGCCCGGAATCCGGCCAAAACCGGAAAGTTTGTAAAAGTAAAAGTTTTATTTGAAGTTGATTAGATGTTCGATTTAGGAGTAGGAAGACATGCTGAAGACGATGGTGAAAACCATTTTCTCGACGGACAAGTAGTTCGCCCGGAATCCGGCCGAAATCGGAAAGTTTGTTAAAATTAAAAGTTTTATTTCGAGTTGATTAGATGTTCGATTTAGGGCAAGAAGACATGCTGAACACTTATGTGAAAACAATGTTCTACCCGGACATGTAGTTCGCCCGGAATCCGGCGAAAACGGAAAGTTGGTTAAAAGTAAAAGCTTAATTTGAAGTAGATTAAATGTTTGATTTATGGGTAAAAAAAACATGCCGAACACGATGGTGAAAATCATTTTCTCGCCGGACAACTAGTTCACCCGGAATCCGGCCAAACCCGGAAAATTTGTTAAAAGCAAAAGTTCGATTAGATGACAGATTAAGGGGTAAGAAGAGAGGCTGTGTCGGTATATGACAATGTTTTTTTACCCGGACATATAATTATTCCGGAATCCGGTTGTAACCGGATTTTTTTTTTAAGTCAAACTTTTATTCAAAGTTGATTAGATGTTCTTTATGGGGATAAGGAGATACGCTGGTTTTGTTTCTGTGTTGTTGTTTTTTGCTGGACTAGTAGTTCGCTCGGAAACCGGCAGGAAGTCTCGGTCAGTATCGTCAAAATACATATGCCTTATAGAGGTATATCTGAACTTGGTTTTCTCTGATGATTAGCCTATCCACGACTGGATCTGGCGAAGACAAGAATCGATTGTCTGAATCAAATATTAGATTTTTGGGATCCCACCGACACCTTTGGTCTTGTTTAAGCTTCGGCGCTAGTCCCTAGTGTTATTTTGCTCTGTTTTTAAGTGCTATTATGAGCATATGATCGCATGTCCCGATATTCGTTTGCCTGGCCTAGTCCTAGGAGATAGGACTCAGCGTCTCCCAAACCACGCTAACATAATCTCGGAAATACCTCTAGGGAGAGACATGAGGACACATTGGCTTTTAGCTTTTCTTCTCCCGTGTTATGGTAAGTTATGCAAGTCCCCGCTTATTCTATTACGCTGCGGGTTCGAGTTTTTCAGACAGAAAAATCTCCACAAGCCGCAAGCAACAGCTCCCACGGTCCATGGTTGCGTTTTGATCGAACTTTCAGCGTTTGCTTAATTAGTGTTTTTACGACTCAATCAATCAATCAATCAATCAATCCAATCAAATTTTATTTCAACCCTAATACCAGTATACTAGAATCGGAAAAACAAACACTCACTAACAATACAAATAAAACACAAACTAGCAAACAATAAACTCAGGCAATCCTTGCCCGGTCGCCGTTTCGTCAGCGTTTCAAGCAAACTTCGAACTTGCGCTCACGAAGTTCGACGGTCAGAGTTGGACAAAGGAAACTGTGACGGGCGACTAAAACAGCGCTTAACAAGAGACTTTTGAGTTTGAAGGGAATGAAAGAAAGCTAAACAATGTAGCGTTTTTGCAGATAAAACTGATAAGATAAGATAACTGATCGTGCGATCTGAAAAATTCATCTCACTTTCATCATCACCAACAAAAGAGACTAGGTTTTTTTCAAATTGGTGGGAAAGAAATCTGGTACCGGTACTTCTAATGTGAGTGGATATGAATACTGATTTTGGGAAATATAAACAAGAGCTAAGAGCTCATATGGCACTTGATACGAGTAGGTAGGTGGTACACGAAAGAAGAAAAGAACGTCAAAAAATACCCTGCCATCCAAAAATGCGATTCGGACCCAGAAATAGGAAATCTAGTTTCACTCAAGTCTGAGCATTACCGGTATCGACTTGAACCATCGAGGGCAAATGAGTATTCTACCTTCCAAGTTTCAACCCAGCAGATACACTCGTTTGGTCCGCAGACGTTCCACACGATCTCTGATACCCCCTCCAACTCCCCCTACTGTGGCTGAATTCTGGTTCTGACTCCTAAATGGTTTATCCGAAGCATTTTGTCTTACGGCCTATTAAGTTTCATTCACATCTGAGTGTTTTTTGGGAACTTTCGATAACTCTCCCCCCTCCCCCAACGTGGTCGGATCCAGTTCAAACCCTAAAATATGTCATACAGGGCATGTGATCTCTCTACACTCCAAGTTTCATTCGAATCGCTCCACTTGTTTGACCCCTATGCGAGCCACATCATTTCCGGAACTCCCCTTGCTGTGCCTGAATACGACTCAGACACATAAAAGTCGCATATCAGACATGTCCTATTCCCGTTTATTAAGTTTGCCTGGAATAGAAGCATAGCCTATCTGCAAATTTCAGATCCACCCACCCCTCCTCCAACTCTCCCAACCGTGGCCGCATGTGGTTCGGACGCATGTTTTGCTTGTCTAGGTGATTAGTTCTTATCACCCATGGCGATCACCAGAGTTCCGGGAAACAGCCCCCAACTCCCCCACAGTGCCCGAACCTGGTTCGGTTACGTCAGTGATATATTTATGACTTGTGCTTGCTCTTCCCACCAAGTTTCATCCCGATCCCTTCACTCTAAGCGTTTCCCAAGATTTCCGGCTACCCCCTCTAGCTCCCCCCCCCCCCAAGTCACCTGATTCGGTTCTGATTTGAGATGTGTCGTCTGAGACACGGGGTCTTTCCAAATATCAAGTTTTATTAAGATCCGATCACCCGTTCAAAAGTTAGAAATACCTCAAGATTCTGGATTCCCCCTCCCTCCACTCCCCCTACGATGCTCCGATCGGGGTACTGACTATTTACAACTTATTCTTTTGGGGTCCCTGATATGGCTACCAAGTTTTATGGTGCTAGCTTATGTGGAAGTGCCCGAACTAGCAAAATCTGAACAGACCAACGGACGTACAGAAATTGCAATCGCTATATAGCACTTGGCCGAAGGGCAAGTGCCATAAAAAGCGATTTCGGCAATGTGTCGTTTTTGCAATGCAACCGTGGTATCAGGCATTTTGGACTGGATCTGCGTTTTGTCGTTTTTGCAGTTACCAATTACCATGGTATCTGCAAAACGCAACCAATGATAATCTTACCTCTAGCTCATCCCTAAGTCGTAGGTATCCATCCACCGTCACCTCATTCTCCTCAAAGGAATTCAGCCGCTCTGAGATCATCCTGACTTGAAGCTCAGCCTCATCACACCTCCTTTCTGCCTCCTTAAGGCGCACTTCCAACTCGCGCGACCCTATATCGACTTGCACACCTCGGGTATCGAAGCTTTTCACCTCATCGGGCGTAGAGCACTTGGCGCAGAGGGCAGCACCGGCGTCCAGGTCAAACCCGTATAAAATTGTCTGTGTCTCTGTTTCATGGCAGATTAATGTCGGTCGGCGCGGCGGGGCAGCGCTCATCTTAAGGTCACGCGTGAGCGTGCGCTTTACCTCCACTTTCGTCGCCGGTGGCTCGACTGTTCTAGCCTTCCGTGGCAGGGTTGAGTACGTTGATGACGTCATAACTGATGACGTCATGCACGAAGGGATTAACTCCCGGCGAGTCATTCTCAATGTTTCCGACTTTGTGGATTTAACTGGCTCTTTCGCCGGTAGCGCGTTCTTCTGGTCCGGTTTTTGCACTACTTTCCCGGTGTCAACATTTTTCCGACGCGGCAAAGTCGCGAATTTATCCGCCGCTGCTTTAATGAGTTCCTGCCGCGTGTTTGCCTCTTTGACCATGTCCATCTTAGGAGGCGATGGTTTCACTATGGTCGTGAACGGTTTTCTATCGCTTCTGGGCCGGGAGCGCGTTCCAAGCGGACTATCCCTCGACCCCTCACTTGGAAGCGGGCTGGCAGAGCTACGCCCAGGGCTGCTGTAACCGCTAACCGGTCGGGGTAGGGGGGACGTTTCCATGAGACGTGACCGGGCGATTGCTGGGCTTGGCTGCGGAGTGCGACTACTACGAGCGTTGAATGAGGACCGTGGGGAGGATCGCACGAACGGGCTTGCCGCCTGCACTTTTAACTCTGTATGTAGCCTATTCGGCGTTCCGCTTCTGACGGGAATGGCCTGGAACTCGATACCAGTCGCGCTAGAAATGGTCCTTCGTCGCGGATCGTTCCTCCTAAGGTAGTTTTTCTCCTTCCGTGGCAGTCTGCTCTGTAAATTCACATTCTCGAGATCGTTCGTTAACTTTGCCAAGTTCTGAGAAGACGTCGCTCGGTTTTCAGGAATGGGCGAATAGTACTTGACTGCCGTTACGATTTCCTCCCCGTTCGCTTCACCGAGGGAAACGTGACAATAGTCCGCCGACGGCCTGTCGTACGCCTCGCTTAATGACGGATAGTCGTCTGGACTGTCTTGCTCGAGCTTCGAGCGCTCAAATTGCTCACTCCAAGAAGGCAGCTCATCCGCGGCGCAACTGGAGGCAAAATTTTCAAACTTCGTGTCACGCGTTTGGTCAAATTCGCTCAGGGGCTCTTCACTTATCGGAGACGGTAGTCCGTCATCAGTGTCATCTCCGACAAGGACTTCAGTTTCAACGAGATTGGTCAGGCTGACACTAATTTTGGGTAAGCCGAAGCCCCGTGGTGAACAGTCCACCTCCATTGGGATGTGAGATCGTAAGGCAAACTGCAGTTAGGAAGGGCCTAGAAGATAAACAAATATGAGGTTATACTTATCGACCAACGACATATAATTAATCAAGAATCGCCGATGCCCCCCCCCTTTTTTTCGTAGCGACAAATATCTCCTCTCCCATAAAGACCCTGTCCTCGCTGAAGTTTTCTGCACAATTATTATGGGAAATTGCGGTTGAACATCGATGTCCCTCCTTTTCTCGACCCACCCTCGTCCCCTCCGTAAAAGCTAAAAAATAAGAGTATCATCATCTTTTTGCACTGCCATCACGATAGTTATTGCACTGACCACAGTAAATCCCAGGATAATTATGGGAGGAGGGGGGGGGGCTAAAATGCAGCCAGGAAGGCATAGAAGATACAAAAATATGCTCTAGTTCATTATCCGACCAACGACGTTCTTTTTCTCGTAGCCCCTCTTCTTTTTCTCGTAGCAAGACCCCCCCCCCCCCCCCACCGGGATATTATGAATGTTTGCCCTATCCCTCCTTAAAGTAAGTATCAGAAAGATTAGGATTCATATACTTTAGTTCGTGTTTTTTGACAAATGCTGGAATCCAAACACCGCAGAAAAAAACAAGCAAACAAAGACTATGGACTGAAATGTGTCAAAAGATTACATTCCTTTTTTCCCAAGCACTATCTAAAGATCTATCGCCAAGATATAACCCTTGTTTTCGCATTTGTTACACGACCTTTAGTGTCCTAGGAGAGACTGAAAGATTGATCGACCTTCACGCTAAGAAAAGCTGTTGTGAATGCAGAGCAAATATTAGTCTACGTCGTTCCGTGTGTTTCTTTCTTAACGGAGGACGAATCAATGGTTGCTAAGCCAACGACCTCTGACGACTTTCGTGATATTTCCACTAAAGGAACAAGACCAAAGGTTTCGATGGGTCCACCAAAATGTAATATTTTATACAGATAATTGGGCCTTGTCTTCGCCAGATCAAGTGTTCGCCGGACTCCTCGAGTCTTGAACATTTTTACAATTAAAATCTAGAAACAGATTAGGGCCGAAATCATCTGAGGAAAACAAGTTCAGATATGGGATTCAGAATGTGTGTGTTACCCCTAGAAGTCAAATCTATTTTGAAGAAAGTGATCAAACTTCCTGTTTGACTTCTGCTAAATTCCCGGTTTTAGCCGAATTCTGGGCGAACTGCTTGTCCGGCCAAAAAATAAAGCTCAAAAACGAATTCAGCGTGTCTCCTTACCCCTATACCAAACATCTAATCAACTTCAAACAAAACTTTGACTTATGACACATTTTCCAGTTTCATCCAGATTCCCGGCGAACTATGTCCGGGTAAAAAATGATTGTCATATACAGATGCAACGTCTCTGCTTACCCCTAATTCTGTCATCTAAACAACTTCAAACAAAGCTTTTGCTTTTGAAAAAATTTCCGGTTTTGGCCTGATTCCGGGCGAACAAGTGGTCCGGGTAGAAAATGCTTTTCACACATCTATTCAGCATGTCTTCTTACCCCAGAATAGAACATCTAATCAACTTCAAATAAACTTTTACTTTTAACAAACTTTCCGGTTTTGGCCGGATTACGGGCGAACTACTTGTCCGATGACAAAATGATGTTCACCATCGTGTTCAGCATGTCTTCTAACCCCATAATCTATTTAAAAATATATCATATTGTCCCTTAATTTAACCCCTCCCCCACCCCTAAATGTAGGGATGTCTACGATCTCGACCTTACTCTTGACCCAAAGAATCCTCACACCAAGTTTCATCAAAATCTCTCATCCCTTTCGAGACTTACGGTGCGCACATCGCAACTTTTGCGATGTCATAGGTATCCCGCAACTTACGTTTTGGCATCCCAGTAATGAAGGAAGTGAAATGACGATCTAATACTTTCGGCGATGCAGAATGTCGGCCTCGTCGTTTAGGCTAGACTCTTTCGCTAAAGGGTTGATGCGGTTTCTCTTGTATACGAATAGAGAGGTTTCGTAAACTTGCGTGAGACCTAAATCTCGACCTAATTACCTTACGCTAAAGTTGTAGCTCACGCTAAAGTGATCATAATGATGACAAATAAGGTGAAAATTTTTCGTTCGAAAAAGTGGACTCTGGCCGAAAAACGCTATTTTTAGCGTCACATACTTGGACTGTTAGCGTGAAATTTGAAAAAAAGCCAAACTGTAGAGTTTTCTTTTTTATTGAATTGGAAAGAATAAAGTAAGTAAAGTGTACACACTGTACAAGGGCGTTTCATTTCCATGTAATTGGCTGCTGCTCTTCTTGACATGCTGGCGTTCCGAAACTGAAGTTTCCGATACGTACCACCAGATGTCAGCTGAGGTGCTAACGTGAGCAACAAGCCTATTCCCGAAAACTTTCCAATAAAGTTGGTTGCGATGCGTTACCCACTCCCCGTCACACCATTTCCCGGCACTGAATAAAACCAGCGGTGCTTGCACCGTTGCCGGCGATAAACTAGACGATTCCCTCTTCTTTACATAGTTGTTTATGTATAGTATTGCATTTATTTTTTCTGTTTTCTTTTTTTGTTCCCAATATAATTAAGCTAAGTGATTCAATTATTGAGTCCTGCCACAACAAATCTGTATAGATTTTAACGTGGCAGGTCTGTAATGACATTGAATTTTTTGGTGTAAAATTCCATTACGTACTAAATAATACTGTCTCTCTGAACATGCTGATGTTCATGTTCTACACATGGCAACAGGTTCCGGCAACGCGCACTTGCTGTATACTAAAATCAACCGTGAGTAACCCCTCGTTTGGCTGGTGTCAATATCTTGCACAAAATAGGTACAGTTATATTCACAATAATCATTCCTATAGATAACGGCTTCTCTTTATGGCTTTCTGCCATATCAAATCAAATCCTTTGAAAAGGAGCCCCCGACTACAGCAACGAACTGAGCAGCCAATCCCTCATCTCGTACTTACTAAAGCACCTGCACCACTTCCTAAAAAACACCGGATAAATAAACACCCAAGTCCCTCTCTGGACTCCAACCGAGTAAATAAACCTATCCAGTTCAACTCACAAATGATACTAATCGAACCGAAGCGAAAGAGACTTTTGGCTGGCTTCACCGTCCGGCCGCAGACCAACTTGAGAGACTTGGCTTCGAATTGCTATGCAATTAGTTAGAATTAGGAGGGAATCATCACCCTTATTTGGAAGATGGGTCCTCGGGCCAGTTTTCACTTTCGGAATACGGAAATCTGTTTTCTCGGCTCTGATCCTTCGAAGCTGACGACAGTCCAAAACGTCTCGGAATCAAAGGCGCAGCGCCTAACGGAATCCGGTAGGGCGTCATTTGGAAGGTTAGTACTAGTTTAAGAAACGAATCTCTGCGTCACCAATAGTGGGACCGGTCTTCGCGGAAGGTGAAAACCAAAGTTTTCCTTCGGAATATGGATCTGTTTTCCCCAGACTGGACCTCGAAGCTGAGGACTTGCGAAAAAGGTCTGGTAAACTTTATCCATACAGCCCTAATATCCGGAATCGGGACGGGTGTAATAGTGGTCATAGTTTGAGAAACATGGTGGTACCGAGACGGATACTGCAGAAAGGTGAAAGCCATTCCTACGTACGCAGGTTTTGCTTCCGGAATTCGGGGTTCCGGAAACTGGTTGTGTTGTCCGAAATCCGGACACCCAGTGCCCGAAATCCGGAAGGGTCATAGCCTAAGAGACAAATCAATGTGTTTGACAGTGCAAAACGGATAAGTCCGCTACATTTTATTATAGCTATGTTTCGGCCCTTCTTGGCAAGGGTCCTCTTTAGGCTCAAGCTGGAAAACGAACTTGTGGAAACAAATTAAAGATTCTTCCTTATATCTGATTCTTGTAAACTCTGAAAATTGGTTGGAGTTAAAGCTGGTGCTGTGATTTCATTCTGGATAAGGCTGCTGTTTTTGTTGTTCGACTGGGTCGTCGAAAGGGTAGAGATTATTCTGCATTTCGGGTTTGGAGTCACCTGTCTCTTCCTCTTCTTTCCAGATAAGATGATAACTGTCGGCGGCATCTATGAGCGATTTGAAGTCCCGTACTTTGTTAATAGTGACTTATCCGTCTTGCACCGTCAAATATGATTCGCAGTCAGCTTGGCCTGGAGGAATATAAATCAATGTGGCCTTACCAGGGAGGCGGGTTCTCATGAAAGGTCAGGCTTCACTACGCAGATTTCGTTTCAGAAATCTGGAAGCTACAGACATGGGTAAAACTTCTGGGAGGGCGCTGGTCATTCCGGATCCAGTATCCGGAACGGTGAATCCAGGGCAGTTTAGTTTTCATTTTTCCTTCTCTGATTCTCAATTTCTCAAATTTCTGTTAGCAACTCATCGCTGGTTTCCTGTTTTTGCAAGATAGCCAGCAAAAAGTCTTCCAACCACAAGCTTTTCCTTTTTCCGAACCTCTTAGTTTTACTACATTTTTTTTTTTTATCCATTTGTCATTTAGGAGCAAGAACATATGTAACTCTCAACATAATTTTACTTCTAAAAAATTCCGGAATACAAACAAAGTAATCAATTATAAAAGATAAAGTATACCAGATTGGCCAACTTATATATTATGATTCTGTTCATATGTATTTTATGACTTCTTAGAAGCGGAATGGTATAAATTCGGTCCTGCGGACGAATGATCAGGTTTTCCGGCCGGTTTTCTGCACTTTCATCAAAAAGCTGAAAAATCGTAACCTTTCCGCATGGAACTGATGATAGTGACCAAAATCATGGCCGGAATTCCAGTCCACCGCTCGACCTGTCTGCCCCTAATGTTGAGAACGTTCCGACTTTACGACGAAATTGCAGATAATCCGACCGGAAAAACTGATCGCCTGTCATCACTATCATCTCTCCACTTCATAAATTCTCGGATGAATCAATGTATGAATGAATGAATGAATGAATTTAATTCCAAAAAAGCCCAAGGGCCATGGCGGAAAACATAAAAAAAAATAACAACAAACAAAATTTGTGTGTCCAAAGGGATACAAGAAAATCCGCAGCCGCCCAGAAAATTACAAAAATTCTTGGCGCTTACCACAAATAAAAAAAGTCAGGAGTTCATATGACACCTGGAGAAAGAAAGGTGAAATAAGTTCATCGAATGCCAAATTTCTTCTACCTGTCTTTGAGAACGACCTCGTATTTCACGAAGACAGATTTTCAGAACTATCATTCGCATGAAAAACATCTTGATTACCTCTGACTTAGAAATGACGTTTGCTGAGATTTTTGAGCCAAAAAAGATAGCACAAAGTCACGCTAAAATGACCAAGGGATTTAGTTAAAAATAGAATAGATAAGGGAAAGGAAGAAGGAACTAGGCAGGGTACAGCCGTTGGACATGGCCAGTACAGAAGAGGTATGTTATTTTGGACGTCGCCTAAACGGCGCCAAAGAACATGATGAAAAGTGAAAGTAGCAAATATTTATGCACAACAAACCTAAGTAAAACAAAGTCAAACCAGCCGCAAACTGTTACTATTTTGAGCATTCTTGCCCCCCCCCCATACATTTTGGCTAGTAACGCCCCTGCCCAGCAGCTGACCGAGAACCGGAGATCATGAAAGGAATCGAAGAATCACAAGAAACGGAAAGATCCGGATTTTCCGTCAGAAATAGCACCATAAAATCACGGAATGAACATCAATCTAATCTAGACTTTCTTCCAATAGTTTAAAACGCGAAATAAAATTACGCAGTTTAACAGAGCATTGACATAAGTAATATATATAGTATATCGTTCTAGGAAATTTGTTATTTGTTCTTTGGGTATCGACAGTTTTGTTGGTCGTCTGGTGATTTGATATATTTTGTTGAGGAGGTTACTTACAAGTCCTCGTTCTTGGGACCGGGTAGTTTTGCTTTTCACCGTCTCCATTTATGAACTATACCATTAATTTGCAATATTTGACAACAAAATAAGCCGGAATACCATTGCCCTACTAATAAGTTTCAACAAGCTTTAAACCAAAATTGCACACTTTATCTGCGAACGTCACTGATTCCCGTATTTTCAACATCTTGCTATTTGCAGGTGTTTTTTGATGCTTTTGATCTTCTTTTTTCCTCTGATCTCTGCTGGCATTTATTTTATTTTCTGCTTTATCGTCTTAGGAATAAAGTACATTCTGAGCGTGTTCCAAACACCATACTTACTATAGTTACTACGCAACGTCACGAATTCTGGCTTCTTGGCGTAAAGGCTTGAACAAAATTTTTCTATTTTCGTCAAAATATCGTCCTGCGGGCTAATCGTGCCAATCATGTTACAGAGATTCGTAGTTACCACGCTTACTACGCTCCAGAGCACGCGTAAGCAAATAGTTGCTATTAGTTACTATCTTAGAAGGTTGGAACGGTCAGCGTAGTAACTTTTATAGGGTTGGAACGAAAATAGTAACTAATAATTACTATTATTATAAGGCTGGGAGCGTGTTCCATCCTACTTACCGTAGTTACTACGCATGACGTCACGAATTCTGGCTTTTTGCCGTCGGGGTGGAATGATTTTTCTATTTTCCAGCAGGATCTCACGCCAGAGGCGAATCCGACCAATCACGTGACAGAGATGCGTAGTAACTACGCTTACTACGCTCCCGAGCATGGTAAGCAAATAGAAACTAATAGTTACTATTCCGACAAGGTTGGAACGGTCAGCGTAGTAACTTTTCGTGAGGATGAAACGGAAATAGTAACTAATAGTAACTATTGTTAGAAGGGTGGAACACGCTCTGGAACACACTATGTATCTTCTAGTGTGTTCCAATTAGTAGTTAAATAAATACTTGAGAGTAAAACACATGAATCATCTCACAGTGGTATCACCAAAGAGCTTGCGGTATCCAAACTAAGTTGAGAAACCTACTATTATGTACCATGATCTTCGGTTAGCAAATACAACCTCTAGCAACTGAGTATACAAACTGAAAACCGCATCGGGTTCAAAGACTATTATTTCATGTTCATTCTGATACGGTCGGCGATTTCAACGCACGATGTTCGGTGACCTCATGACATTCGTGTGTGGTAACTGGCAATTAAAATGATAAGACGACATTTAACATTAATGTAGACGAAAGTATATGCGCAATAGGTGAGAGGTGTTTTAAATCCAGTCCTATGTCCTGTCCTCACGCATAATCCAAACAATAGTTGCGTTTTTGATCGCCTGTGTAAGTTCTCCTGTGAGTTCGCGGTTGCAGCTTAATTTCCGTTTTTACACTCAGTTAGCCTGACGCCTGACGGCTTTGCCGTTTCAGGACGCAAGTGAATAAAAACGGAAAATAAGCATCCCGGCACCTTATTCATAAAATCGTCTAAATAAGTCAGGAAAGGGTAGTTACATTTGACATTGAAAAGGCCATTCTTGTAGTCAAAACATACTAGTTCTAATCATCCATTTCCAAACACACTATCCAACACTTTCAATTTTTGTCGGTTAATTTATTCATGACAGGCGAACTCGGACCGGGAACTGCGTCTGCGTCACAGTTTGCCGTTTATAAAAAGTAATGTATTTTATTTATTGTTTGGAGGCCAGCTCCTACTTTTCAGTATTTGAGGAAAAGTGCTCGATCAACATCTGCGGAGGCTGATATGGCTTCGTATCAGCCTCTCTAGAGGAGATACGATAGGCTATCGTATCAACCTCCACAAAAGTAAATGTCATAATATAACTTCATGTGGGACATAGGAAGATATGCATTGCATACCTGTTCGAGGAAAGTTATATTATAATAATAAGCTACAGCTTGCTTGTTGCTGAATTTTATTATCTTTCATCTAGATGTGTTTATGGCATTTGTAGCGTTCGGCCCAATCGCTTTTCGGTCGGTTGGGAGGGCGGTTCACTGATACCGACTGTGGGGGGGGGGTGAAGAAAAAGCATAGTAAAATAACAATTATGGAATATAACGATTCTTAGGCAAAAAGCTGGCTTGCTGTAGCAAATACAATTTAGACCATAAGCTCCACAGAACGTATAAGGTCTCGCCCATTCTTCCTATTAGCCCATATCTCCAAAAACTTATATTCCGGTACTCACGCACAATTAAACAATATATGAATTATTCAACATTATAATTATTAGGCTAAAACCTGACTTGTTGAGCAAATAAAACTTTACTGGCATATTTCTCTTAAACAATTGCAATTATTTCGGTCTTCACGCATACTTAAACTATTTAATAATATATCAATTATACAATACAATAATTATCAGGCTAAAAGCTGGCTTGATGTAGCAAATACAATTTTGGCGATTCCAATTGCACATTCATTCGCGAATTTGCAGCTGTCCGGTCCTCATGCATAATTAGACAACATAATAATATATCAGTTATGGAATATAATAATCTAATTATTAGGACGCACCTGGCTTGTTGTAGCAAGCTATTTTTGCCAAAAGCTCCATAGGATATATTCAACAATGTCTCCCCATTCTTCCAATTAGCGCATTTCTCTGAAAATTCGCAACGAAGTGTCAACTCGCTACATCGCCCTTGCGAATATTCTGCAGATGTAGCGGAAAACAGACATCAGGACGCAATTAAAGACACCTTAGGGACCATAGCTATTTAAAACTGTCGTGGAGTTCCTCTCCCTACAAGGGAGGGGAAGCTCTCTTTTATCGGGTGTACAACCGACCGTCGATTGACTTCCAATTCTTGTCCCTTTAGCCTATTAGCCATATTCCTGTTCAGCGTATCCAAACGGACTAGTTTCTGTTAATCCCCCTATGCCTCACCGTCGGCACTTGGATCAGACATGGTAAAATAGACCCACAGGTTAGCGAGTGGAAAACCTGTCATCTGTGTCTCAGGTAATGGAGTTTTAGCATGTGTTTCAGCAGCAGAAAATGAAAGTGACCCATTACCCTATGGATTCGACTTTTTACTATGTCTTCCCAAGTGTTGGTTATGAGGCAATGGGGGACTAACATAAACTAGTCCACTTGGAGCGCTGAACGGTAATAAGGCCAATCGTTTAAGAAATAAGGGAGACTACAAAAAGCCTATAATTTGTTTTACTCTTCGGAAATAAACACTATATCTACACTACGCTACTGATGATGACGACGATGAAATTTGTTTTACGCAATGGACAAGAAAAGGGAAACAGTCCAGTAAAAAGAAAGTAAAGAAAAAGTTACTCTGAGCTTTCAACAAGTGCGCAAGCGCTCAGACGCTCGGAAGTGCAAACCGGAAGTGCATGACCCCAAGATTTTTACCAGCAAAAGGGCAAGATGCACAACAATGATATTACTCTAAGATATATTTGATAACTACTTCAGATTAACCCCCACAAGATTAATTAAATTTTGAGTCTGAGTAACAAACCTGGAATGGGGGCGAACATCTTTCTTCAGCCACCCCATCCCACCCCTGAGGTTTACTGAAATGGCGCCTCTGGTTGTCCTCTGTGAATAGACAAATATATATTCAATGCCTTTACATATGGTCGGGAATCGGTGCCGTCAAGGAATCAATTTGTTACTCACGATTTCCACCGAAGTGGCCTAGATACTCTATATGACTAAGTCTAAAACACGCCACTGATTCTCAGGAAGAAGGAGTAAACGTGTCGGTAACGACTCAATTCCCGAGTCAGCGCAGCTTTGACACCGTTTCTTCCTTTCTTCCGCAGGTACCCGGAGATTCTGCATCGACAGGGAGAGATAATCATCACGAGTATTTTGGGGCGAGGGCGTATCGCGAACCATAACGTCAAGTATTCTATGAAGTTTTCTCCCTCATGTTTTCTTACTTTTCTTATTTTCATCTGTCTCGCAACACAGTACAGAAGCTCATTTATCCCTGTTCGTTTGACACAATGATGGACGTTTCGACAATCAATCAGCTGAACAACGTCTCCAAGTGATATATCAACATTGCTTGAAACAGCTTGTTGGAATATATGTTGGGACTAATCCAGAGAGAAAGGTATAAGAAAGATTCGGAAAAAATAACGTTAAGACAAAAAGAAAATATGAGATCGGCGATGATGGACAGCAACAAAAAACAGTTCGTTGGAATATATTTGGGACTAAATCAGAGAGAAAGGTATAATATATACTGGAGGAATAAAGTTGGCGACAAGATGGAGACTAAATCAGAAAGAAAGGTATAAGAAATATCCGAGAACAATGACGTTGAGAAAAGATAGCAAACATGAAATTGGCAATGCTAGACAGAGAAAAACACAAATCGTTGGAATATATGTTAGGAGCTAAATCTGAGAGAAAGGTATAAGACATAGGCTATCGGGAAAATAACGTTGACGACAAAACAAAAAATTTGACATTGGCAATGTCGGACAGCGAAAAACACAGTTTGTTGGAGTAGATGTTCGGGACTAAATCAGAGAGAAAAGCTGGGTCTTATCCAGTGGGGGTAGGGGGTTCGTAGATAGTTTTCTAAAGGCTTTAACCTCTGATCGATGTCTTTTTCCTACGTTCTGGTCCGACCCCCCCCCCCCCCGGAATAAATTCCTGGATACGGACCTGGAGAAACGTAGAAGATACATTGAAGAAAATAACGTTGACAACGAAATAGAAAATATAAGTTCACAATATTGGACAGCGAAAACACAGGTTGTTAGAATATATCATATTCGGGACTAAATAAAAAAGAAAGGTATAAGAAATATTGGAAAAAATAGCGTTGACGTCAACATAGAAAACGTGTGATTAGCAATACTGCAAACCTAAAACCACAGCTCGCTGGCATATACGTTCGGGACTAAATCAGAGGGGAAAAGTGTAAGAAACACTGGAAAAATAATTTTTGACGTCAAAATAGAAAATATGATATTTGCAATGTTGGACTTACCAATGGTTACGGAAAACCGGTTTTCTGACCAATAAGCTTGTCGGAAATAATGATCCGGACCGTAGGCTGATACATCACATAAAGAGAAGTGACGTGATAATCAGTGTAATGCTAATACAGGAGAAAGGGTACACGTATGAAGTGCGTCATCTCGGGAACTACGACGGATGGAAATACTACTGAAGCAAAATCAATTTTTATCCTAATTACGTGTGCTTTAAGCGAAACATTATAGGTTGACGAATGAGAAAATGACTTGCCCTTCGAGAAAGTGAGAAAAACCTACCCAATGCGCTCTCTGAACATAAGATCATAAACCGAAACCGATCAATGAAAGTGTGGCAAAATAAGCCACTAAACTATTAACTGCCAAAAACCTAAAGCCTTAAAACTCAACAAAACCAAACCGAAATCATTACGGCGATGACTCAGCAAATAAATGTGACTGATACACAATTCGCTGGGGTGAAGGAACAATACCTCCGAAAAACGCTGATACGAAACAAACCACAAAAGCTTCAGCATGAGTCAAGGCTACGCTGGTCAATTAATAATTTAATGTCATTACAGCAACGGCAGACGGTCGAACAGGATTGTGTCTGATGTTTCTCAAATCTCAAGAATACTCTCTTCTTCATGGTCTCACAAATTGCCCCCCCCCCCCCCCCCTCCAACCATCAACAACAAAGTTGCAAAACTAATGACATTACGCCAGTTTTTGTTGAAAATATGTGGCTATGTCTGATAGCGATGTTTAATGTCTGAAACCTTTTCTCGTTTTAACCTTGGCTCAAAGTAAAGGGTGAGTTTGAGAAAGCCAAAGCTGAAGACTGAAACGGAACTGAAAAGTTCAGGTATGGATAACAACACTAAGTAGCCATCAGGCGTGATCTGAGAGACGAACACTCAACTCACTGCTTTTAAATAACCAGTTTTATATCCCTTGCAGAGAGTTCGTAGCTTGCAACAGAAAAAAAAAATACGCCAAACGTGAAGTTTTTGTACCAGTATTCAATTTCGACCTTTTAACACCCTACTTGACCCTATTTTTGTCCCGAGTTCGGAGAGTTACAATCTGAGTTCGGAGAATTATAATCCGAGTTCGGAGAGTTATAATCCTGCAAAAGGATTAAAACACCAGAATGCAAAATACTGCAGATTAAGTAATCTGAAAGCGGAATTTTTTTTTACAGTTAATTAATACAGGATAGATAGGTTCCGGGCTGCAAGCCTTCCATGTTGTTGCTGGACACGAAATAAACTTAGGATCAAGCTGGAGAACACTTATCATCAGCTCAACTTTGGTTTCAGCTCCCGAGGACGATGTCATGTCTGCAGAAACATTAAAGTTTAACTGAACAGGCAACTTATTTTTACATCTTAGATTCAAACACATTGAATTATTACAACACCCATTAGGGATTTTCATTCTGTCCACAGTAGTCTTCAGTAGGGACGTTGAGAATGTGGACGCTTTCCCATGGTGAATCCGTCCACAATTCGCCCGCGAAAATTTAAAATGTCGACCAAACGTGATTTTTCAAGCTCATATTTTGGTCGAGGTCAGATATGGCAAATATCAGTCGTCGCTCAATCCTTGATTATAAAAACAGCTCAGAAGACTGCCTACTGACAAGGGTAACAACCAGAAGACTTGCCGTGTCAAGGAAATCTTCCAGTGTTCTTCAACGGAGTGGAGTCAATGGAGGAATTTTTATGAAGTCACATGGTCCTCTTGGAACGACTGATCGACAGAATCTTTACAGGTTTGTAGAATACTCTTATACCAATTTTTCGTAAAGCATCTTCAAATAATACTGAAGAAACAGGACAAACTAGTGATGGACCTAAACTGGCTAAAAATAAACTAGACTTTAGCGTAGCGAAGTCAAGTCATCTGCAAATAAGTCACTTTTAATCCAAGTAAATTGCGCACTCAGGGTTCCCCAAAGAGTTGCAAAGAAGAAAGCCTTTTTTACCCTTGTGCTTTTCAAAAAAATAAGGTAAAAAAATGAATAAATAGAAATAAAGCCAAGCAAATACACCACATATGTAGTACCACACACCTATTAATTCAAATTAGTCCTTTGGCTTCTCACAACCTATAAAGACCAAGTTCATATCATGTTTCAATATACTACGACAAGAATGACGTTCCGATTCTATATTTCCAAAGAAAAATGACTGGCTTTGTGAAAAAAAGCCATGGAGAATAGAAAGCCATACAGCCTGGAACATACTCAGCCTTAGGTCCTTGCAAAATGCTAGCCTACCAAGAAAATAGTCAATCCCAGAAGCAATCCTTGGACTTTTTGCCTTTGCAGATCCTGTGATTTCTGGGAATAGCCTACACCTTGTTTACAATCTTGTTTGCATGCTTGTTGTTGTTGTTACCAGCTATAATCTTACACACTGCAACAGAGAAGTCTGTTGCTTTGCCTTCAAATATGAAACAAGCAAGCCTCAATGTACTTTGACGAGAATGTCAGTCCAATTCTGTATTTCTGAAGAAAATGGACTGGCATCGACCTGCCTGTACCATGTGAAAAGAGCCAAAAAGGGAATGGAATGCCAGACAGCCTGGAACATACTCAGCCTTAGGTCCCTTGCAAAAAGCTAGCACACAAAGCAAATAATCGATCATCACAGCAATCCTTGCACTGTTTGCCTTTGCAGATACCTACTGTGGATTCTGTCCTACACAGTGCATATTCTATATTCTTGTTTGCTTTATTTTCACAAATGAAATCAGTAAATGAACAGGCTTAAAAACAAACCTAACCAGTAAGCCCATAATGACACCATCTGCACAGACAGTATACCAACATAGATCATGCAGAAGCAAAATGTCAATGTGCAGAATCGCAACTCATTGGTAACTGTTGAATATTTTCTTGATAAGAAAAACCCAATAAGAATCGCTTTGTAGTAGGCTAGGTCATCAAAATATACATTACATATGTCAGGTTTTTATGAGAAAAAAATTAGCAATGGTTGGTTTACTAGGAGGTAATCAAGACTCTCAACCATACAAACAACAGGGATGACTTTGTTATGTATATCTGGTACCATGCTGATTCGCCGCTCCCTGTTTGAGACCAAACCAGTCTTACTGCTTGAGACGTTTGGGTAGCATACAAAAACATGGTCTGGCTCTTCAAAGAAACTATCTAGTCATACTTCTTGGTGAGGCCACATATAAATGTTTGGAGGAACTATGACAAGATAACTACACTGTAAATGTCTCTCCTACATCGGACTTTGGTGGTTGCACATCACACATCATCAGAGAGTTAAAATCCGAATTCGGAGAGTTAAAATCCGAATTCGGAGGGTTAAAATCCGAATTCGGGGAGTTAGAATCCGATACAGGATTAAAACGTTAGAATGCAAAATACTGCAGACTAGGATAACTTAATCTGCAGCATTTCGCATTTTAGCGTTTTAATCCTGTATTCGGATTTTAACTCTCCGAATTCGAAATAAAAATCACCGACTTGGTGATGTGCAACCTCTAAAGACCGATGTAGGAGAGACTTTTTACAGTGTAATTGGCTAGAAATTCCATCCTTTGAAAACTGTTTCTATTTTAGGTTGAAGTGCAGTCGAGCCTTGAGAAGTTCAGAAGACCCTTCCAAGATCAACCCATAGTTACTACCCCCCAGCAATCAGAGGACACAGGTGACTAAAGGCAATCACTTTTCTGCGCCGCATCTATAGAAGCTTTGTTGGTAACAGCTGGTTTCAACCAACTTGATGAAGAAGAGTATCACATTAGGTAGGTTTCTAGCTTTTCAGTTGTAGATCTTGCATTGGCATTTGTGACACATGTATTAGGATTCTTTTTTTTTTTAGGTATTCTGGGGGCGTTAGCAGGGGGACAAATAAAATGGGAGGATAGTCAAACAGGCCAATACTGTTGGCTCATTGGTGCGAAAACTGGTTATGCAAATTTTGCCGAGTTTGCCATCCAGGGTGAGGGGCTGTAAGGAGAGGCCAAGAAAAGCTACAGCCTTGTGTAATTTTCTGTAAGGAAAGCTAAGTTGTAAAGTAGTCAAATATCCCAAAACAGCAGAAACACTCTGTAGTGCGAGGTGTCCTTTAAGACATAATAAGGGAATATATGAGAAGAATGCAAAACGAGCTTTAATTGTTTCTGTCAGTGGTTAAAAATGCAACCCCTGTTACAAATGAAACTTCAGTATTCGGAAATTCGCCATATTCCGGTTCACCGCTTCGAAGCGGACTAGTTTCTGTAAATCCCCCTCTACCTCACCACCGCAATTGACAGAGTAAAATAGATCCACAGGTTCATGAGTAGAAAACCTGCAATCTGAGTCCCTAATGGAGGTTTTGCTTATGTCTCAGTAGCAGAAACTGAAAGTTACCCAATACCTTATGAATCCGACTGCTTAGTGTGTCTATACGAGTACTGATTCTGAGACAATGGGGGATTGGCAGAAACTAGTCCACTTGGAGCGCTGAACTGGTGTAAGGCGAATTGCGAGTTGAGTGTTCAGACCTCAGAAGCTACTTACAAGGGCTTGGATGTTCAAAAAGCCCTTATTCACGTACGTGTTTGCAGATGGTAATTATCATGCCGGTAGCTAATGGCAAGAATTTGTTAGCTAGGATTGAATCTTTGAAGCTTGTTAATTAGCATAGCCCCTCCCCCCTCCCAGGATGTTAGTTACACCCCTGTCAAGGTGTAAGTCGAAACTAACTCCCCTTCATCCTCACGAAAATCATACATTTCTTCATATTACCTTTCTTGCCCAAAACTAGTATCTACTTTGAAAGCAAATATTCGTTGTATTTTGGTTCCAGTTTTTTTTGGACCAGGTTTGCTTCGTCCTTACTAAAATTATGTAATACTTCTTTCACTTTTACTCCCTTTCTTGCTCTTCCTGGCAATGCTTATTATGCATAACATATACGAGACATATGACACCCATAACGATAACATATTCACCCATAACGAGTTTCAAACACAACAGATTACATCCAAGGTGTTGTCTGTTGAGTGTTGTCCATTGAACCTGAGCATCCTTGTGTTATCTGTTATGAAACTACTGACAGTGTTCAGTATTTTGAAAATAATATAATCTATATACCAATAAATGGGGTATTTTGGGGGGTTAATTAACTATGTGAGGACTGCTCAGTGCTCAGATAGCTGTGTGTTTGAAGAAGAAGACGGGGAAGCCATAGAGAAACAGTAGCATGAAGCTTTATATTCAAACATAAACTTGCATTCTAATTTTATGATTACTTTCAGGATAATATGGACCTGGCGATTTCAGCCTTGCAGGCTTGCCTTGTGCCAGTTACATTCGAACAGCTGTGTTGGTCATCATCAGTCAAAACTGCACCTGATTGGATGAAATTTAGTGAAGCATAATGGGCTTTACAATGTTTTGAAACTCATGAAGCTAAAGAGATATACGGTTTTATTCTAAGTGCTTCATTGTGTTTTTGGCGTAAAATAGTAAAAAAAAATAGACTGGTCTTTATTCTGAGCAGCTGCATTTCAGTAGTTTGGCCTAAGAAATGGGCTACTTGTCTGGACAAACATAGTTTGTAGACTGATACAATTTTTTAGCATCTTGATGGTTGTCAGGGTTTGGACACAGTGGATGGAAAGCAAACTGAGCTGAAGGTGAAACCTGGAATGTGCTTAGAATGGTGGGTGCTAAAGGTGCTAAAACATTGTTCAGGTAAGGTGCGTTAAATACTGGTCCTTAACCACAGGGTTAAGAGACACCAGCGGTTCAAATCAAATATCAATACTGCACCCAACGTAACAAAGGTGCCAAAATGCTATTATATGTACTAATTGTTAGGTTTCATCCAAGACTTGAACAGTTTAGGCTCTGTTCCCCCTTGCTCTGTTTCTTCTTTCAAGGTTCCAAGCTTTCACAAAACAACACAACAGTCTGAAACTCAACATATTTTTGCCAATAGGTAACGAGCGTGTACATACTTTATCAGATTTTTTTTCCTTCACAGATACTTCTAGCACTCAAACCGACAGACAACTCATTCCATTTTTTGTTTTGTTTACCTCACAGCTGGTCGATTTGAACCAGAAAATTAAAGGAGGAAAAATTTAAATTCAAAGAATGTAGGTAAAAACAACTTTTCATTTTGTGACAGGAAAATTGCTGCAAGAGACTCCTATTTACTGATACAAAATTTGATATTTCACTATATTGTCAACTGTTTTGTAAACAGGGCCAAGATATGGAAAATTTAGAGAGGTGTCCAAATAAGCATGCTGCTGCTGTTCTATCTGCATTGTACAGGCAAATCCTAGGGATTACTGAATGGTGGCAAATAGAACAGAAAATTTATAGTATTGGGTCTGAATGGTTTTGACAAGGTTATGCAGTCCCACTGAATATTTTTGGCTCTATTTTTTTTTCAAAGCTCCAAGCATTCACAAACAAACATTTAACAGTCTGGAAATTAACATATTTTTTTGTCAATATATAACAAATCAGATTTTTTCCTTGACTGGTAGGTCAGACACTCAAACTAACCTACAACTTCGTAAAAATTATTTTACCTTGCTGCTAGTTCATTTAAACCAGCAAGTGAAAGAAGGAAGAGTTTAGAATTTGCGAAAAACTTTTTCATAAGCAAGAAAGAGTGGAATACAGCAAAGTTAGGGGAAAAAAGTGTGAAAGGCGTTGAATCGCATACTCTGCATTAAAGGAGGGGTTGACAACCTCAGACAAGATTTCAATTTTCCAGAGAAGTCTTGCCTTCAGAATAATCTATCTGGCTAAAAACGGAACCAACAAATATGACAAACACACTAGATCGAAGCTAATTGAATGGTTTACAAAATTAACAGATAAATATTGCTTCAGTATTTCTAGTTAAACATATTTTCTTTTCAGAAAAGATCCCTTCAGTTACCAAAGTCGATGACCCGAAAATACCTTTACAAAGCAGCTTGAAAACAAAGAAAAGGCACAGAATTTGAGTATTTTGAATACATTAATAAGGGTTCATGCCCAAGAGTCAGAAGTTTTTTTTTATTAAAAAAAGTCATATTTTACCTCTTGACCGTCAGACAGCATGCACATTTCATTTAAACATTTTCGCTGAAACATTTATTCAAACAATGTTTGCAACGGATACGTCAGCTATGATTTTTCATCAGCGATATTTCGGCCCTTCTTGGCAAGGGTCCTCGTCAGAAACATTGTTTGAATAAATGTTTCAAAGTCAGCTTGGGCTCAAAGAATATTTATTCGCTGAAACATTGAGTTAGTGTAAAATGAGGTCAGGTACCCCTCCTTTCCCTGCATTGTACAACAATACAAGCAAATTCTAGTGATTACTGAAATGTCATGCAATTCTACTTTCCATATTTTTGAAAAAAATATTATTATTAGGATAGAACGGTTCCGACAATGTTAGGCCATTTAGCAGCCATACAGTCCCCCTCAATCTGCCCTCAATCCTGACTGAATCGGCCATTCTTATTGATTCAAAGGAATAAGGAAGGATTTACCTCAGATAATTGGATAAGTAACAGGTGGCAAAGGTTTGTCGAATGTTGGTCCGTAACCACAAGGTTGAGAGAGACCAGTAATTTAATTAAACACTGTATCTCCCACCAACCCTGTAATAAAGGTGCCAAGACATTGCTAAAGGTGTTCCATCTGATGCAACAGTTGCTGATGATGAAAATCGGGCAGCCACTATCAATACACAAGACACCTCACTAGCAGAAACGACGTTCCGCCATATCTAGTTTGTTTTTGGCACTGCAGACCCTTTTTTGTTTATTTGGTACACGATCACGCTTGTATGGAATTCCGTCACAATTTAGTCCACACCGGTTTATTTATTTGTTTGCTGCTGTTGTTGTTGCCAAATGTTCCAGGCACCATAGAGCTATCACAAAAACGGGAAGAGCGGCAAGCACAATGGTATAATCGCTTATTCGGAAATATCAGAAAAACAAACTAACGCTTTTTCATCGGGTTTTCAAGATTATTTAAGTGAACAAGTGATGAGTAACTAGATTGTCGTATCCTAGACCTTTTCGGTTAAACTTTAAAAGAGACTCTATAAGGACGATCCAGATCCGACAAATTGAACGGCAAGCCTTGTGGTAACCGAGTGGTCAACTCAAAGCCTACTAGTCACCTCATAGCCTAATGACCACCAAATAAGGTAGGAATCGTGCCTGAGAAAGCCTATAAGACACAGCCATGAAATCTTGTACAAGGGTCCGGCCGGATCCTGGATCCGGTCTGAGAATAAAGAACGGTGCAGTAGCCTACGATCAGCTCGATCAGCTCAAACGATAAGCAGTCTATTAGATAGAGCCAAGAAAATTAATCTACAAGGAAGTGGAAGCCCAGTGATATTGCGGAAGCAGGTGCCGTAATTACGAATTAATGAATTCAAAGAACGAGGGGCTTACGGATCTCTAACGTAGGGAACTCGGGGGAAAAGCTGTTCCTAAATGAGAGCTGGGACACCAAGGACGACTAAAACACTATTGTGGTAGCGTAGCTGAAACTTTGACAACTGGGTTGAAGATACAGGGGTAGGATGAAGATACACGAATGAACTTTATTACATTTATTAATATTTATTACAGGTTTATTACAGATTTATTACAGGTTTATTTCCTTCCCCGAAGTTGAACCAGAGGATTGACAGCCTGACGAGGACCCTTGCCAAGATGGGCCGAAATATCGCTGACCAAGAATCGTAGCTGACGTATCCGTTGTAAACATTGTTTGAATAAATGTTTCAAAGTCAGCTTGGGCTCAAAGAATATATATGAAAGTGAGATGACTTTTCAGATACCATGATCAGTTACCACGGTCGGACCGTGTTATCTGAATATCAGATATCACGATAACTGCAAATAACGTCTTTTAGCCGTGGTATCAGATACCAAGATAATAGCAAAACGACTTTAGACCGTGGTATCAGATACCATGGTATCTGTAAAAACGCAACTATTGCTAAGAAACTCGACACTAGGCTGACGTTTGAGAAATAAACTGGTAGACCAGTCCAGGGCTTGAGAATAGTCGAAATGGTCCATGATGAGCTTAAGATACGAAGCAAAGGCATGAGTGGAAAATCGTCACGATTTGGAAAGACAGCATAAACGCGGCCAGTGATGGCGTTGGTAATCACGAAATATGAAGCGACACAACCAAGCTGTGTAGCTGATGGTAGGGGACAACCCCAACTGAAGCTCCACAAAGGACGGTCAAAACTAAAGATCACATGAAAATAGATAACATGTCTCAACGACCAAGGAACCCAGCCAATACTCTTGATGACTATCTCTCCCTGCCGATGCAGAATCTCCGGGTACCTGCGGAAGAAATGAAGAAACGGTGTCAAAGCTGCGCAGACTCAGGATTTGAGTCGTTGAGTCTGAGTCGTTATGGACATGTTTACTTCTTCTTCCTGAGAATGACTGGCGTGTTTGGACTTTGTCATAGATTAGATTAGATTAGATTAAGTTTTATTTTACACATGTATACAAAACATTTTACAGCACCTGCTAAGAAAGCCCCAGAGGGTTTGTTGGCCGCAGGTGGCAGTCTTCTCTATTCTACATAATGTGGTAACACTATTTTTACATTATTCTAAATGCCATTCATACACGGTTCACACATATACAACAAACATTCTGCTTACAAAAAACACTCACGCATCAATTACTATTCTTTTGCAAGGAAAAATCTCTTCGCTGTAGCCTTGAAGGATGCCAGATGACTCGAGTTTCTAATTTCAACTGGAATTATATCCCATACAGAGGGGGCAAAATTTCTAATCACGTAAGAAGCTCTAGTCGTGTTTCTAAATGGGTGTACCACATTTGATGCCCCTCGTGTATCATGACTATGGAGATCACTATTAATGGAGAAAAAAATTTCAAAAGAGGAAAATTTTCATATAGAGTATTTGAACGACTCACAAAAATCCACAAAACAAGATCAGGGCTGACCAAACCGACTCAACTTGGATCTCTTCAAGTTTGCAAGATATTACAAACGAGGAGTGTCAACATCCAAAGACCCCTTATGCCACTGTCCCAACGTTTGTCCCATAACAGATGCCAAAGTCCATAATATAATATCAGGGCTGACGAAATGAAGCTCTTAAGGCCCCTTCAACGCTATCCAAAAGTCGGGGTGGTTTTGAGATCTGACATATTCCTTCCATACCCTATGTCCCTGTCCCTCTCCTATTCTGTTTGGTACATTTTATTCGTTTGCCGTTCTCATTCATTAATTGACGTAACCTGCACATGACGTTAGTCTACAAACACCACATTAAAGAATACATTATTACACATTTAGAAATAGCTCCAGTGTTCACCGGATTCCGGTCGAATTATCCCATGACAACTTCCAGTCGAAACCCCTATAGAGACCTACCGAGAGCAATTCCAATTTCACACAAAGGATTCACATTACACTCCAATGCAGTTTCCGTTCCGGAACACAAGCACTATTGTAACTGAAAACAACCCAATTCGTTCACGGGTAGCTGGGTTGAACTACCCATGCCTTGAGCAAGCGGCAGCCGTGCAGAAAGACGCTTATCTCACATCCGACCAAAACACGTGAGACATTCGAGAACAGTAGTTGCGTTTTTGATCGAAGTTTGAAGTTACCTTCAATCTCAAAGGTCTCTGCTTAAATACCGTTTTTGGTCGCCGGTCACCGTTCCTTCGTCCTTCAAACTCTGACCGTCGAACTTCGTGCGCTAGCAAGTTCGAAGTGTGCTTGAATCGTCGAAGAAACGTCGACCTGGCAAGGATCGCCGGAGTCGTAAAAACACTAATTAAGCAAACGGTGAACTTCGACGGCGTTCAAAAACGGAAATTAAGCAACCGGCTAAGTGAACGGCGAACAAAACTTCGATCAAAAACGCAACTAGTGATAGGAATAGAGAAGTAGAGAAATTTTGAAGGAAAACTGAATTTCTAATTGTTTTAACCCATTAACTTTTCTAAACTATTATTTTAACGACAGCGGGATTTTGGGATCCCAAAACGTAAGTGGGTACCTATGACGTAAGGGGAATACCTATGACATGGCAAAAGTTGTCCGTCTGTCTGTGACCACGATAACTCTCGAAGGGAATGAGATATTTTGATGAAACTTGGTGGGAAGATCCTTTGGGGCAAGGAAAAGATCGAGTTCGTAGATGGGCTCTGTAGCCCTACATTTAGGGGTGAGGGAGGGGGTTCAAATTAAGGGACAAACAAAATAGAAGACATTCTGAGCACGAATATGAAAACCATTTGGAATCTGACCAAAACCGGAAAGTTTGTTGAAAAGTTGGATTTGAAGTTGATTAGATGTTCGATTTAGGGGTAAGAATACATGCCGAACACTTATGTGAAAACTATTTTCTACCCGGACAAGTAGTTCTCCCCGGAATATCCGGTAAGAAGAGATGCTGAATCCATGTATGACAATTATTTTTCAACCGGATATATAGGTCGCCCGGAATTCGGGTGGAACCGGAAAATAAAAAAAAAAGAAGGAAAATTTGCTACAAATTTGTGTAAGTACCCAGTAACCCGTATTGTCTATGGTGACTTCTTCGCCATTTTGACAGCACGGGTAGATGCTATATTTTATTTGGGTCTGTGCGTTATGTTCAAATCCTTTTTTTTTCATCTTTTGTATGTACTCCGTGTTGTTCACGTGTTTTTCCCTCACGGGCAAAAAAGTTAAATAAAAAATAAAAAAATAAATAAGTTAAATTTTTATTTGAAGTCGATTAGATGTTCGATACAGGGGAAAGAAGCTACGCTGAGTTCGTTTTTTAGCTTTCTTTTTTCGCCCGACAAGTAGTTCCGGAATTCGGACGAAACCGGGAAACTGGCAGAAGTAAGGCAGGAAATTTTCGTCAAAACAGATATGACTTATAGGGGTAAACACACATGCTAAACCCATATCTGAACTTGGTTTGCTCAGATGATTAGCTATTTGGCCTTAATCTGTTTCTGAATTTTAATAGTAAAAATGTTCAATGAGTCTGGCGAAGACAAGACCCTAATTGTCTGGATCAAATATTGAATTTTTGGGATCCCATCGAAACCTTTGGTCTTGTTCCTCTTCCCAGGGCGCCCATATTCTTCGGTTCCACAGAGCTTTTCATCCTCTGAGCTTTGCTAAGCAAAATTCTACACCCTCAATGTATGGAATCACTAACTCGGCCACTTCTTACCAAGAGCCTATAATTTTTCACCAAAGCCCTCATTCTCGTTACCGGTACCTAAACTTCACCAAAACAATGTCGGTAATATCAGGGACCCATAAATTTCCTGTAATGACTCGCCATTCAGGGGGCATGTCATTTCCTATGCTTCTATGTTACTATGTTGCCCGAGCCTCACCTAGCTTCTAAAAAATCCGCTTGGGTCGGATCGGCGTTCTTGCTCGGATAGACAAAATTTGTTGGCACAAGTCAGGACTATTCAGCATGCCACCAGGTACCGAAGCTAGGACAAAAGATCCAGGATACTCTTCCATTACAGAGAAATATTCATAGTTTAGCATAACAGCTGCGAAAAATTGTGTCTATCTGGATAGTCGGATATTTTTATCCCCGTGGGTATTTCTCGAACTATCTGACGCTCGGTCAAGAGCGCATCAGAAATCTCTTATTCACAAGCCCCCTGAATGGCGAGTCATTACAGAAATTTATGGGTCCCTGGTAATACCAAGAACTACATATTACGTAGCTGACTTACACTCAAGCCTTGACGGCCATGGCACATTCCAACAACACATAAGACAGAACAAAATTTACATATTATCGAAAGAAACAAAACAAAACCGAAACCGACATCCAGGCAAGCCTAGAGGAAGTATCTGATTTGCCTGAATACTTCTTCAGCCTAAGCTGACAGCGAATCACCCTCCCCGCCAACCCTCATAATTTTCATACTGGACTAAGTCCAAAACCAGATAACTGCGATATAGGATGATACGACTTCATACATTGTAAAAAAATCTTGCAGTATTTGCTACTGGGATTGTCTCTAAAAAGATCATCCTATCACTAATTCGGATTAATCTTATCTCAGTAGAGATAAGATTAATCCCAGTAGCAAATACTGCAGTTATTATTATTACAGGTTTGTTTCCTTCCCCGAAGTTGAACCAGAGGATTGACAGCCTGACGAGGACCCTTGCAAAGAAATGCCGAAATATCGCTGATGAAGAATCATAGCTGACGTATCCGTTGTAAACATTGTTTGAATAAATGTTTCAAAGTCAGCTTGGGCTCAAAGAATATTTATTTTACTGCAGTTAATTTTAATCCTTGCTCGGAGAAACTTTTTACAGTGTAGGACTGGTGAGTGGCATCATTAAAAGGTCTGATTTACAGCGTGGGTCGGCCTACGGCTTCCTTATCTATATGGCCGACTAGAACCGCTTAAGCCTGACTAGATGGTAATTTCAAGATATGAGGTGTGATAACAAGACTTTATGGAGGGTAGTGAGTGGTGCCACGATAAGTGATAATTTACGGCGTGCGTAGGCCTACGCTTCCTAATCGTGTAAAAGTGAATACGAGTGTGTCCCAACCTCCAAACAAAACCTACTAAAAGCTACCATCTTCGCTCTAAACGGTGTGCAGTGGCGGTTCGAAGGGGGGCGCGGGGGGGGGGTGACTCACCCCCCCCCCCATGCTCCAGAGAATCTATTCTCAGTCGTATATTTTGACCTTGTCTGTATGACTGTCGTATGTTTTTGAGCTTTTCAGAATGACATGCAGGCAGTTACCAAACGTGAATTTCGCCCACAAATCACATTTTTACTCGTATGGCTACAAAGAAATTTCTATTCGTATGTGTGAGATTCAAAGTTGTGTGTTCTGAGTTTTCCAGAATTAAAGTCGTATCTTTGAGCTTGCCAGAATGACATCCACCGCGAATTTCGCCTGAAAAGACCAGTTTTTTGTCGTACTTTACTAAGGGATTTTCTAGTCGGAAATTGGAGACAGTCGTAAGTTTTAACCTTGCCAGATAAAGGCAGACACAGCAGTTAGCTAATCATGAACTTCGCCTTCAAGACCTGTTCCTGGTGGTTTTGTCCATGGAGATTTTAGTAGTATGTTTTAAGCTTGTCAGATTCACAGTATTTTAGTAGTATGTTTTAAGCTTGTCAGATTCACAGTATCTCAGTTTGTCAGAATGACAGTCGTATGGAACTTGCCAGAATGACATCAACCGCAAATTTTCCCTGAAAATCACCCGTTTCTTGTCGTATTTTACGAAGAGATTTTCTAGTCGTATATTAGAGACAGTCGTAAGTTTTGAGTTTTTCCATATGAGGCAGTTAGGTGAATTTCGACAGCAAATGACCTATTTCTGTTCGTAGGGTTGTATAGAGATTTTCTTAAGTCATTACATTACGAAATATCGTATGTTTTGAGCTTATTAGAATCGTTTCTAACTTGTCAGAGTGACATGAATGCCATTACCAAATCGTGATGTTCACTCGAAAATAGGCACTGAAAATAGTCTCATTTTGGAAAATTTCGCCTGCGGCGCGACGTTTCAACATTATCCTGTCTGGTTTTGTGCAAAAATCTCCTTTTTTTCAAATGGCCTGCGGAGTAAGTTTTGCACATAAACAGGTTTTGTAAGCACTGTGAGCGTGTTCCACCCTTCTAACAATAGTTACTATTAGTTACTATTTCCGTTCCATCCTCACGAAAAGTTACTACGCTGACCGTTCCAACCTTGTCAGAATATTAACTAATAGTTACTTTTGCTTACCATGCTCGGGAGCATAGTAAGCGTAGTAACTACGCATCTCTGTAATGTGATTGGTCGGCTTCGCCCCTGGCGTGAGATCCTGCTGGAAAATAGAAAAATCGTTCCAGCCTTGACGGCAAAAAAACAGAATCCGTGACGTCATGTGTAGTAACTACGGTAAGTAGGATGGAACACGCTTTGTATGACGGGCCTGATGATTGCACTATATTTTGTAGTCGAAATTCAAAATGGAAGCACTATCACGTACCAACTTCCGGAATAATATCCCACTCCGTTTGCGAGTCATGGGGGCAAGGTTGAATGGCCCGTAAATTTAGGAGATGTTAGGCCTAAGATTTCAGCAACCTTAAAAGCTAGAAACGCCAGAAAAAGGTAGGATTACAAAAAAATCGCATGCGGCGCTGAGGTTAAATTTGTCTTAGGTACATAGGATAAAAGCTGGTGGTTAGGATCTGAGCCACGGTAAAAGCAAGAGTTTTTGTGGGAAGTAGTCGAATATTACCGAATAAAGGTCGATTTAGCAAATTTTGCCTGCGCTCTTTCGTAGTCCTACCCTATTTTTATTCAGTTGAAATGTGCATCATTTCTGTGCGTTTTTACGCTTGAGATTTGGCGTCTAAGCTACATTAAAAGGTAGAAGTCTCAAAGGAGTATTTGAATCTTGCTCGGATTAAAAAAATTTCGCCTGCGGCGCTCACTTTAGTTTGTCTTGAGTAGATAAGTCAGAAGCTGGTACCGAGGCTTGTCTTCTCTCCAGCGAATTTGATATGATGGGCATCGTCTGATTCCTGTTACTTATTTGTTTATTATTTTATTACTACAATGGCATTTTCCGCAGCGTTTTAGAACTTATAACGTTCATATTTTTTGAGCCTGGCCGGTGCTGTGTTTTTAGCCAGTCGTAGCCTATATTTTGAAATCCTCACCCCTCCCCCCGTGCCCAAGCCCTTCGAACCGCACTTGACTGTGCGAAGGGATCTACAGACTGAAATGATGGTGGTAGCTATTAGTAATACTCTTGATGACTAACTCTTCGTGTCGACGTCATTCGTGCTGGAAGTTATTTAACATAATTTATTTAAGGACAATTCGTACATTGTTCTATAAGTATGCTAAGTACCTACTCAGCCTTCCCCCATGGGCTTGCAACCGCAAAGTTACGCAGCTTTACGGCCTTACTGATCCCTTTGTGGCTGTGGCCCAACGCCGAGCCGAGTTTGACTCTTCTCTAGACAGGTGCCATCTTTATTATTGTATAGTCATTTCGTTTAGTTTAGTCGGATCTTCTTCTTTCCTGTCTTGTTTTTCATATATCCGCATGGGCATCTTCTGTGCCATTTTTGGGATCCCAAAACGTAAGTGGAGGGATACCTATGACATCGCAAAAGTTGTCCGTCTGTCCGTCCGTCCGTCTGTAAGCACGATAACTCTCGAAGGGAATGGGATATTTTGATGAAACTTGGTGTGAGGATTCGTTGGGTCGTCGGACCAGTCAAGTTCGTAGATGGGCTTTATAGCCCTACATTTAGGGGTGGGGGAGGGGGTTTAAATTAAGGGGCAAACAAAATATTTTGAAACAGCTAATTTGGTAGTCGATTATGGGGTAAGAAGACATGCTGAACACAATAGTGAAAAATTTTGTCATCGGACAAGTAGTTCGCTCGGAATCCGGCCAAAACCGGAAAGTTTGTTAAAAGTGAAAGTTTTATTTGAAGTTGATTAAATGTTTGATTAAGGGATAGGAAGACATGCTGAGGACGATGGTGAAAACCATTTTCTCGGCGGACAAGTAGTTCGCCCGGAATCCGGCCCAGACCGGAAAGTTTGTTAAAATTAAAAGTTTTATTTGAAGTTGATTAGATGTTCGATTTAGGGCAAGAAGACATGCTGAACACTTATGTGAAAACATTTTCTACCTGGACATGTAGTTCCCCCCGAATCCGGCCAAAACCGGAAAATTGTTAGAAGCTTAAGTTTTATTTCTAGTTGATTAGATAACCGATTTAAGGGTAAGAAGAGATGCTGAATCTGTGTTTGACAATCATATTTTACCTGGAAATTTAGTTCGACCGGAATCCGGCTGGAGTCGGAAAATTTGTTATAAGTTAAGTTTTTATTTGAAGTTGATTAGATGTTCATTATTGGGGAAAGAAGATACCCTGAGTTCGTTTTTGAGCTTTCTTTTTTCGCCGGACAAGTAGTTCTGGAGTTCGGCCGAAACCAGGAAATTGGCAGAAGTGGCAGGAAGTTTTCGTCAAAACAGATTTGACTTATAGGGGTAAACACACATGCTGAATCCATATCTGAACTTGGTTTTCTCAGATGACTAGCTATTTGGCCTTAATCTGTTTCTGAATGTTAATTGTAAAAATGTTCAAGGAGTCTGGCGATGACTGGATCTGGCTAAGACAAGACCCAGTTGTCTAGATCAGATATTGAATTTTTGGGATCCCATCGAGGCCTTTGGTCTTGTTATACGGGTTAGTAAAATTATTGATTGATTGATGAAGAATCGCCATGTGCCCAGCGGAGAGCAGGAAACGTCACAAACAGCTGTCCCCAACGAACGCTGTTGGTTGGTTGAAATATAATTTTAATGGTCGTTCGGCTGACGTTTCTCGTTCTTACTGAGGTTCGTTGGCATGTCTCGGACTTGGTCGTATAGAGTATTATTGGTAGGCGTGGGACGCGAACGCATCTCACAAGCGTATTTCCGCGTCCAGCGAGGTTTTTGTGGCTCGCATTTGACAAACAACTGCCGACGTGATTTAAAATTGTGTGGCTCGATTTTAGCGGGAATTTAAATTTAGCAGCAAATTCATGCCCTAATAATAAAACTAGCTACCTAATCAAGAATGAAACTAAAAATCCAAGATTTTTCTGCATTCTGGTTCTGGAATCACCTGTCTCTTCTCTACCCTCTCAACGACCCAATCGAGCAGCAAAAAGAGCAGCCGTGTCCAAAATGAAATCGCATCAGCAGCTTTAGCTCCAATCAATTTTAAGGAAGCCATTCACTAAATCAGATACTTAAGTAAGATTTTTTTTTTGTTTTGCCATAAGTTCATTTCCAGCTGGAATGGCTTGAGACTGAAAAGGACCCTTGCGAAGTAGGGCCGAAATATAGCTCTAGTAAACGTAGCTGACGTATCCGTTTTGAAGTGGAAAATATCACTGAAAAGCCTTGAATCAGGTAGTTAAAACAAAACCAACCCCTTCCCTGACTACGCAATGAATACAAAAAAAGGCCAGTCCACCAGGCTATCGAACTTGAGAAAAGAGCGGGAAACAAGGGAAGCTAAAAGGTTTCAAATAGCGTGCGAACAGTCGACACCCGAACTGCTGAGAAAAAAGTCGTGTGACAGGATATTCGTAACCACTTCCTACCCACCGATAATTGTGTCCCTGTTAGTACTACGGCTTCAGAATTTACCACAGGAAACTATGGGATGTCATTCATACACGAGCTGTCAGAAATCTAACATTAAGTCACTAAATAACGTCAGATGGAACCGCACAGTGTTTATAAGTCGCCAGAGGCGCTGCATATCATGTCTATGCAGTGTCCGCCTAATCAGAGATCAAAGATACAAATGAAGATATTTTTCTATTCAATGTAGGCTGCCACACAGCACGGGGGCGGGATAGATACCTGCGGATCCTCGAGGATGGAATGTCATACCCACCATTTCTGGTGTATCCCAGCATTCATCACGAGGTACATGGGTTAATCTATGAATGAATGAACGAGGGGTTACCCACACCCCGGCACCTGATGTACACCGTTCCCCGGCACCCGCCGAAACCAGCGATATGCAGACGATTCTCGCCTCTAGACATGCCGATTTAGTGTAAAACTAATTTTAATGCATCAGTTGAGATTGTTCCTTTAATACACATTCGTACATTTAAATTCACACATTCGCCTTTTCGTTTCAACTTTAGCTAAAAGCTAAGCTTCCAACGATTTACACAGAATAAGTTCAACTAAGCGCTGCATTATATCTGTATTTTTTCCGTAAAAATTTGCGCGCCACAAATCTTTGCAGAATTTGATTTCTTACGTATAAAAAACAAGAGCTACGAGCTCATATGACACTTGTTACGAGTAGGCAGTACAAGAAAGTAGATGAAAACGTCACAAAATACACCCGCCATCCATAAATGCGGTTCGGAAATAGAAATAGGATATTTAGTTTCACTCACTTCTGTGCAGTTCCGGCATCGTCTCGATTATCTGTAGCAAATGCACATGACTGTTCAAACTTCCAAGTTTAAGCCCAATAAATCCACTCGTTTGGTCCCCAGACGTGCTACACGATTTCCGGTACTCCCTCCACCCCCACCCCCACCCCTACCGTGGCCGAATCTGGTTCGAAATAAAAAATATATCATCTAAAGCGTCTTCTTTTATACCATCTATCAAGTTTCACTCGAATCTGAGTATTTTTGGAAAATTCTGGTACCCCCCCCCCCACCAACGTTGTCGGATCCGGTTCGGGCCCAAAATAATATGTCATCTAGTGCAGTGATTCCCAACCTTTTCCGTTCCGCGTACCCCTTAATCAAGGTTCAAAAAGATTGCGTACCCCCTTTTTCAGAACGTGAAAAAGACGATAGTTATTTATTATCCTAAACAATAAGGCATACATGTGTAAAAATGTATACAACATCAAATGAGGCAATCACTAGAGGCTGCTTTGTAGCAAAAAATTGTGTCAAATCTTGGCTCGATGTCGTTAGCGGCATATTTTTTACAGTCAGCCTGTTCCTGTGTTTGGTTTTGATATTATCAGTGCTTTCATCAAGCTGCGACGCAAACTTTTTCGTTAGCTTAACTCGAAACCTGAATGACAGTATCACTTGCAATGTCCTCGATTCTTGTTGAAACAACATTGTTTGACACACGAACAGATTTTGCGGCAGTAGGCTAGCTGTTATTGAATCATCATTATTTCACTGGTTTTCACTAGGGCTTGTCAGAGGTGAGAGCCGTCACTCGCGGGTTGACAACACCCATCCCCCAAAAAGGTCGGCCAGACGTTTAAAAAGAAAAGAGTCGGCGCGAAGCGCCTCGATTTTTCGTAAAAGCAGTTGCTTAAGAAAAAAAACAAAAAACAGTGAGTAAAAATGACCTATCTGCCAGTAAAAGTATTTTGCCCCTTAAGATACATTTTGGCTGGTGATGCCACTGCCAGTAATGTTAGCTTTTGGCAATCATAAATGAGTAAGGCATGATATTGAAGCTATAGACCAAATCAATTTTGGCTCCTTCGCGTACCCCTTCCAAGGGTCTCGCGTCACCACCGGTTTGGAACCACTGATCTAGTGTATATGCTCTCTTTACGTTCCATGTTTCATTTAAACTGATGCACTCGTTTGGCCCCTATGCGAGCCTCAAAGTTTCCGGCAATCTCCCTCCAACTCCCCCCCCCCCCACTGTGTTCGAACAGGACTTGAAAACATAAACGTCGTATCTCTTAATTCCCTCTTCCTGTCCATCAAGTTTTACTGAAATTGGAACATAGCCAATCAGACCACTCGTTCGCAATTTACAGAAGTCAATTTCAATATCTCTCTTCCCTCGCTCCCCCACAAATGCTCGGATCTAGGAACGGAAGTTTGCGAGGGTATGTTGTGTCAGGTTCGTAAGTCGGTTCGCTAATATGCCTGCAAAGTTTCTTTGTCTTAGTACATCTGGAGCAATTCCAACTAGCGACTACCGGAATTCCAGGAAACCCCCTCCAACTACCCCCACAGAGCCCCAAAACCATCTGGCTCCGTCAATGTCGTATCTAGGCCTAATGCTTGTTCTCTCCATTAAAATCCGTCCCAATCCCTCTGCTTTAAGCGTTTCTTGAGTTTTCCGGTCCCCCCCCCCCCATCCCCCACAGGTATCGGACCCGACCCGAACTTGACACTGAACATCTGAGGCGATAGTTCATTCCAACAGACAAGTTTCATTCAAATCGGATCATCAGTTCAAAGGTTATGCAGGCCACTAGATTTCAGACTCCCCATCCATCTACTCCCCCCACGATGGTCGGGTCGGGGAAACGGCTGTTCTCAAGTCAATCTGTTCGGATCCCTGCCATACCTGCCAAGTTTCATCGCCTTAGCACATCAGGAAGTATGCCGAACTAGCGGGATCGCTAGAAATCCACCCCCCCCCCAACTCCCCCACAGTGCCCGGATCCGGTCCGGTTATGACAATGACGTATCTAGGACTTGTGCTTGTTCTTCGCACCAAGTTTCATCCCGATCCCTCCATTCTAAGCGTTTCTCAAGATTTCCGGTTCCCTCCTCCAATTCCCCCCAGTGTCATCTGATCCGGTCCGGATTTAAACTGGAACGTCTGAGACACGAGGTCATCCTAAATATGAACTTTCATCAAGATCCGATCACTCGTTCGCAAGTTAAAAATACCTCAAATTTTTGCTTCCTGTCCCCCCCCCCCCAGATGGTCGGATCAGAGAAGTGACTTTTCCTATATAATCTGGTCGGGTCCCTGACATGCCTACCAATTTCCATCGTCAAAGCACATCCGGAAGCACCGAACTCGTGGGATCACTAGAAATTTGGACTTCTCCCCCCCCCACACTTCAACTCCCCCAAATGAGCGGATCCGTTCAGGTTATATCGCTCACGTATCTAGGACTTGTGCTTCTTCTTTCCACCAAGTTTCATCCGGATCTCTCCACTCTAAGTGTTTTCCAAGATTTCCAGTTTCCCCCTCAAACTCCCCCCAATGTCACCGGATCCAGTCTGGATTTAAAATGGAGCGTCTGAGACATGAGGTCCTTCCATATCAAGTTTGATTAAGATCCGATCAGCCGTTCGTAAGCTAAAAATATCTCATTTTTCCTAATTTTTCCGGATTCCCCCTCCCTCCACTCCCCTCCAGATCGTCGGATCGGGGAAGCGACTATTTCTAATTTAATCTGGATCAGTCCCTGATATGCCTGACAAGTTTCACCGTTCTAGCTTATCTGGAACATCACGAACTAGCAACACCGGGACCGACAGACCGACTGACGGACAGAAATTACAATCGCTATATGGCACTTGGCCGAAGGGCAAGTGCCATAAAAACGATGTGCCGACAGAACAACGACGCCCGACAGAAGCATTCAGAATTCGATTTCTTCCGTGTTTTGCCCGACAAGACTGTAAAGATCTACATGTAAACAGAAGCCGATGTGCAAAAGAAACTTAAAACTTTCGGGATGCGCCCGACAAACGTTTACAGAATTTGATTTCTTACCAGTAAAAAGAACCTGATGTGCCGACGAGAATACAGCCGCCCGATAAAACCATACATCATGTGATTTCCTCTGTGTTTTGCCCGACTGGACTGTACAGAAGCTGATTTCTGACGTGTAAAAATAACCCGTTGTACCCGACGAGACTTGAACTTCCCGGGTACGCCCGACAAATCTTGCAGAATTTGATGTCTTACGTATAAGTCGAACCCGATGTGCTAAAGAGTCACCCCCCCCCCCAAAAAAGCATACAAAATTTCCTTTCTTCTGTATTTCGTATGTATAAAAAGAACCCGACGTGCCGATGACAATACCGAGGACCGACAAAAGCATGCAGAATTCGATTTCTTCTGTGTTTTGCCCGACAAAAGCTTGCAGAATTTTATTGCTTGCGTATAAAAAGAACTCGATGCGCCGACGAGTTGACCGACGCAGCTTTTGGCATAAATAGGATTTCCAAAAATCAGGTGTTTGTGGTTCACTGGTTTGTTGGGTTTCTATTTTATGATTTATACACCCACCAGGTCAGTCAACCACAAACCCCTGATTTTTGGATACCCTACGCCAAACGCTGGGTTATATCTCTGGTATATCTAGCGTTTGGCATACCCTATGCCTAACGCTGGACACACTATGCCAGATGCTGGATACTCTAACCCAATAAAAATATTGATGATTTAAGTGAAGCCCATTACGAAATTTGGTTGTTACACCGCTCCCGATCTGTTCCTTATGTTTTAGTTAGTTTTTCGGCGGTTATTTAGCTTGATCTTTACCATTTAACGGTTGCAGTACTACAGGAAAAGCACGTCTCTTGACGTGAAAACTAGCCTGCTTTTGTTTGCTGTAAATTCAGAATAAATATACTTTGTATCTACTTTACCATGGATGACCCGTTTTTTCGCCAGACAGCTCTGTGGTTTAATCGGTGATCATTAGGACCCCAAAAAGGCACTTTGATCATCAGTGTCTCCACAAAATTTGATGTTTGAGGCTTGGAGTTTTTGGGGGGCTTGCACCAACATTAAAAGCTAGAATTTGCATGGAAAGTGGTTAAATATTGATAGAAAAAAGGCGGATTGAAAAATTTAGTATGCTGCGCTTTAAGTTGTCTCGGGTACAGCCGTTAGCGACGTTGTCGCTTCGTAACAGCGGCGTTTTTTGTTGGCAAATGTTCAGGTCATGTTGGCAAAACAGAACGTCCTCCAAAGGTAAAAGGCTAGGCTAGTGATGGTGTATCCCTGAAAAAAGAGAAGTGGAAGAGCGTGAAAATGCGCCAAATTTTCTCTTTTGACTTTATTTAGTGCTTACTATGCAACTTTTTCAATTTCACCAGGCTCCCCTCCCCCCCCCCCCCCCCAATGAACAAAGGCTCGGGACACCATGGGCCTCGCCATGGGCATAGGATATCCAAAAATCAAGGGTTTGTGGCTGGTTTGTGGTAGAATGCACCAACTGACATAAAGTAGAGGTATGCTTATGTGAACGTTTGTTGACATCGGACTTTGCCATTCTTATGCACTTTCTGTGTCGTAAGCTAACTACCAGTTAGCCAAAATAGGTAATTAAGGGCAACTGAAAACAATTGAATATGTATTTTGGATCTTCATTCTATCATTAAGCCCAAAAGTGCACTGTTCACATAAACGGACCTCAACTGTAACATGTCTGTTTTGTACTAGACAATGTCTTAAGTGTACTAGACAAGGCATGAATCACATAGTAGTCAGTAGGTGATTGGGCTACAGTACCATCAGCACCAAACTGAAAATACTAGCCTAATGACATGATGACTCACCTATTATTGTTATTGTTTAGTACTCAAGTCCTATCAACATGTACTGCTGCTACAAATCTTGCAGAACTATTCCACATCAGTATCCAAATTTTCAAGTTTCTGCAGAACTTGTGCTTGCTTATTACTTCACTTCATCACTATCGCTAAAATCCATCTGCCAGCCGGCCGGCGACAACACAAAAGAATCGGGAGGAACGCGGGGCGCATCTATCAGGGGCTACTACTTCCCTGGAGGTTTGTACTTAACAGAGTTAGTTTCAGACAGTTTCATTTCGGCGCGGAACCAGGAGTCAAATAACTGAATGAGCTGAAATATACAAAATTTTCGCAGATAAGCTCACAATGTCTTGTACATCACAACCTTTTCCCTTTTTTCCAAAAAAAGTGCCCTGATTTAAGTTTGCGTGAGTTTGGCTGATATGTTGTCGTTTAAAGCTGTATACATCACTCTTCAGTCTTGAAGGAGTCAAACGAATATTATTTTCAAAGTTGATCATATCTTTCAGGCATTTTTCTGTCATTTGCGGTCTATGTGTTGACTTCCGTCTATGTGTTGACTTCTCCTTTAGTTGACTTCCGTCAACTAAAGGCGTATTCTCGCCGTTCTTCGGGGAATCGAAGGGAACGGCGAGAATAGAGGGAGTGACTCCATGCGGACTCCACGTACGGAAAACAACGAGAACACTGGGAATGCTTCCAAAATGGATTTTGTTCTAAAAATAAATATACAGTTGACGAGATATTTTTGGTTTGTTAATTCTGATTGTTTTCAATTAATTTCAGATTGCACCAACATCAGCAAAACTTGACTCCCCTCTGAATCTGAAAGGGAGTCCTCTCTGATGATGGTGAAGATAATCGGAGCATTCCCCGTCCGTGGGTACTTGCGAGAATATGGGGAGTGAGTCCCCGGGACAAAGAAAAACGCGGAGACTCCCCAGGTGGAGTCCTGGGGGAACGGCGAGAATACGCCTTAAGAACGCTTATTTAGGTAAGAAATACAGAAGCGAAAAGAGGAAACTGGACAAATCGCGAGGTAAGAATAGTCAAGGAGTTCTTCAGCGGGTAAGCGAATAAGAAAATGATGATGAAAGTGACAATTAGGAGAAATAGCAAACGCAAAATACTTTTGAATATCATGAGAATTTCAGCAGATAATTTTATAGGAATTAGTGGAACATTTAAAATTCTTTGGAGTTAAAGACAGTATTCAGGTAATTCATCTTAGATTGTCTAGGTGAGGGAAATGTAAATTTCGAAGGAAATTTCTTCGCATATTTGTGCAGTAGCCTACTCAGAGATTAGGATATTATCTTTCTGCTTAAAAACATATGTTGCAGCTGCGAAGGGAAGGAATTCTCTGAAGATCATTTGGCACAGACAGATGGATATTTGGAAATCTGATCCAGGTAGCTTTGGCGGCTGATTCCTGGCTAGGAAGGTCCAGGTGAGGAGCTTCCGATTTTCATTAACCATGGCACACGTGAGACCCATCTGGGGAACGGGTTATAAACAGGTTCGTGACACATGCTGAGCGATATTTGCTCAGGTCTCCAGCATCAATACAAAATCGCAACGAGCGTTACTTACGTTACGTGGCCAAAGAACGAAATCATAAATTAACATCAAAATTAGAAGAATAAAATACAAGATGAAAGTATTACCTTTTTGGATGTTTCCTCGTCGCTATAAAAAATCACTGACAACACGGCCCAACCAGCGTACAACGTTATCCACTGCTTCCTGGACAAAGATTGAAAATTAAGTGTCTTTTTCTGTGTGTTTAAGTGTTTTACTTATTTTCTTCATTTACTCCGATTTTTCAAAATGACGGTAATTGCTTACTTACTTACATGCAATGTTTACATAAACACACACACACTTCCGTAATCCTTTACGTTACGTGGACTCTATAACAGCTATAGCGGACCCCTTCAGACTTGCATAAGAGTAAAATTGAAGGATTCATTTTAAGTTACGTTCAACTACGGTTTCCCGGCCGGATTTTCTTAGCTTTCATCACCATGTTCAGGAATCTTTTCAGTATTTTCATATGTGATGATGGTGCCGAGAATTTGGGCATGAACTCCGGTCTGCAAACACACGACCCTGATTGTCTGTTCAAGACATAAGTTCAACAAATTTTGACTCTGGATTTACGCAAAATGTTGAAGTTACGGAGAACTATGTAGGTGTAATGACATAATGACAAGGTTAATGACATTAACCAAAATCCCAAGAAACCTAATAAAAAATTGCAAGGATTGTCCATGAACCCCAAAATCTTTGCCATTCTGCGAAGATGGGGCACAAAGAAGACAATAGTTAGTTTTTTGCAGTTTTTGCTTATGGACTGGATTTGCATTTGTCGTTTTTAGTGGAGTATTCCTTGGAACAATCCACTATTGCGAGCGCTGTAGCAGCTTTCGGTTTCCTGTTTTCACCGTATTTTGTGGAGCTCATAGCTCGTGAACCAGTGCAAGTATCAAGTTCAAACTTGGTACGCTAGTGGGTATTGGGGTCTAGTTGTGCCTTTTCAGGGGCAAATTCGCCCAGATTGCCCAGTGAATAAAGTTCATAACTTGACCAGAACTGGACATAGGACGATGAAATTCCTTGGACGTATAGATCCTAGGGCTGGAAAATTGTTTTTAAATTTGCACCTCCCCCACCCACCCCGTTCATGGGCAACTGGTCCTAGATTGCCCAGGAGTAAAGTTCGTTACCCTTGCTATGAATCAACAGGTGTCAAGTTGAAACTTGGTAGGATTGTGAGCATTGGGGTCTCTTTTACTTGTTGCGGGTCCCAAACCCAACCCCCACTTGGTTCAGGGGCAATTGGGCCCAGCTCATTTTTTAATGTTTTTGATTTGACAATAACAGGAGATAAGGCGATGAAATTCCTTTGTGTTGGATCATAGGGACTGGGAAGAGTTGAACCACCCCCACCCTCCCCGTTCATGGGCAAGTGGGCCCAAAATTGCCCATGAAAAAAGTTTTTGACTCGTGACTGGAACCAAACTCTAAGCTGGTATACTTGAGGAAAAAAGGTGTAAATAAGCATTTTGATGGGTCCCGACCCCCCCCCCCCCCCCTCCCGTTCATGAGCAGCTGGGCCCAGATTTCCCATGAGTGTAATTTGTCTATGACAGGTCTCAAGTCCAACTCTTCTATATCTGGGGAGATATATCTATGAATGAGGATTTTGTGTACCATCAACAAATAAGACGACGCGATGTACTTTAATCTTTAATGAACAGTTGGAAACTGGACTGTTTTGTCATATGATCGATGATATGCAGTTCTTAATGAATTGTGACAAAGGGGGCATTAGTCTGCTACGAACTGGTTTATTGCACTTGTTATTACCTTGCTAATGGACAAGAGCTGTAAAGGGTGGGACTGTAAGCCATTTCTTTGGATTTATACTGGCGGTTTGTTTACATTTACAGCTTTTGAAGGGGGGTGATTACAAGGTTATTTCAATACTTGTTTTGTTACTGGGGATGAGAAATGTCTTGGTTCTAAAGCTGTTTGTATGTAAATGTGATAAACCCTTTACTTTTACACTCCACGTCTGAGCGCTTGCGCACTTGTTGTATAGATAGATAGATAGATATGTTTATTGATCCAACTCGTAGCGCCGACATGGCACTAAATACGTCGACCATTACATTTAAATACTTGAATAACTGAGTAAAATACTTGAATATATACAATTGTTACATAAAAGAAAATAAATCACTTAGAAGGTATCTGATACTACAGTTGCTTTGCAGAAACGACAATTACCGAAGCGCTTTTAGAAGTCATCCCAAAAGAAATACTTATTTCCACTCACATCCGAACTCCGAAGTGCCAAACTTTTTTCCCACCAAATTGACAAAAACCCAGGCTCATGTGTCAGTGATGACAAAAGCGAGCTGAATATTCAGATACAGGGTAACTGGCCAGATACCACTGAATCTGCAAAAACGCCCCTTTGACCGTGGTTTCAGATAAGTGCAAAAGTGGTAAGTGCAAAAATGACCGTGGTATCAGCAAGGACAAATAAGCACCAGAACCTCCGTCTCCCTATCTCTGTAATACGACCATGCGGAGTTGGATAGATTCCTATACCCGTCCCGATGCAAACGAGCTGAGGGTAGGAGCTACGCGGAGCATCACAATTCGTTACCTCCACAAACAGCTAAATCGCAGAATAGCCCCGAAGAAAAAAATTCCAAAGTAAAAACCCGATTGGTTGTCTGGACGCGCTGCAGAGCAGGTCAGCACGCCCCCTGCACTTTTCCCTCTGATACGCGCAGCGGCGAAGAGGGAAGTAGACGGGCATCAACTAATCAACTTAAAGCTGAGCAAATACCTCTTAACTCAGCTCAGTTTTGTCGGGGTATCCATAGTTGTTGCATGGGACCAAAGACAAAGGTTCTGTTTGCTTATTTGTTCTTGATATCAGATATCATTTTATCAACAAAAACGTAACTAATATGGCTAAACTGTGTTAACTCGTTTGTCAACTGTCATTTTGCGCCAAAGAATAAGCAAGTTAAAAATAAAAACGGCCAAGTTTTATGCTACACGCCAGTTGCAAAAATATTTACGCCAGTTAAGTCCCAAACACTCGAATGATCCCAGCGAAGAACGAATAACGTCACCGAAATGTCATCCTCAAAACTGACTTAGATCATATACAGACCAATCAACGACGTTTCTTGTGGTGACGTGCTGGCTCTTGGCTGGGCCCACGGCTATTCTTAATCATTACGAAGAGTTAGTCATCAAGAATATACGCTGGTATGGTAACACTGTTTCGTTACGACTTCCGCACGAAGGAACGAAAATAACAATTTTTTACAATCTCTTAAAAGCTAACCTTAGTTTGGACTTGCTACAATGGAAAGATCTCATCTAAATTCTTCATGTCACTATCAAACTTCCGACAGATCCAAAACAGGAAGTTCGCCAATATACCACCTCAATTCATCATTTTCTAGCAATAATTTGACGTAATTAGCCTGAAGACCGAATTGATACATCTTCTTGGGGTTGTAGGGTCGCTACTCGCGGGCAGTCCGTGTGGTGCTACTTTCGGGAAGGTTCCGATTAATCACTGTCTGGAATATTAAACGATACGAATAGCACTGTCGTTCTAATTCGCGATTTTCCATCTGAGTGGTCCTAGTGGATGACATACGACTAGAAACTGAATCAGAATTGACGCGTGGAACTCTTCGCTAAAGCTAGATTTCTGATTCTGATGGTACGGTTATTGGTATTCGTTACTGATTATTACTATTATCTTGGCCATAGTTTTATTTCCTTTAGTTTTATTGCCCTTCATCAAAGCCGAACTTAACCAATTCTTGAGTTCTCACTCTTGTTTTATACCGCTGTCAAATCGAATGTATACTTCCTGTATAATATATACTTATTGTTTAGTAAAGGTTAACTTTCGACATCGAGGTTGATGTCGCAAAATAACACCGAGACGGCCATTGAAAATAGCCTATCCGAGTCGAAGGCGAGGTAGGTTATGAAAAATATCTACCGAGCGCAGCGAGTTTGATATTTTTTAAATGGCCATAAAGGTTGTTATTCGGATATAATCGAGATGGAGGTGTGTTAACTGGTATAGCTTTTTCGGACATTTGACTTCATATCATCCTCTCTGGAGGGTTGATTGAAGTCGTATCTAGCGCTAACTTTCTTTGTTAGGATTATCGTAATATACTTGACCGTGGGTCATAGGATGCCATGCATTACATAGGCTGTTCGAGAAAACATTCGAGATTAACATAGCTAAGTAAACCTGACGAGGAAGTAAGAATCAAGTACTTCTGGACCATTTCTAAGAGGCATTCTTCATTCCGGTACACTTAAAGCACAATACCTACTAGAAATGATCTTTTCACTATGAAATGGGTTAGAAAAAAACTTTATAGAAAATACCATTACTTTCCATCTGAATTTAGCAATTTTCTTGTTAGCGCTAGACAACTCTGCACAGCCTTCTTGCTCTCCGACGCGGCGGCTGGGCGCAAAACATTTGAAAACTGAACGCGCCGTGGGTAAAAAGTAAGAAAACTAAGTAACGGGCAAAACTCGGCAAGGCCGAAAAGGCTCGTAAAAATTCGTAGGCACAAAACGAAATAACGAGAAAGACGGGGATTTCAATAGCTTATAATTCTATAAGAGAGCTAGGTATATTATAAAAGGCAGAATAGGCAAGAGTGGTCCTTTAAACTTGAAATCAACACAGAGAAGATAACGGTGGGGACAAATTTCTTTTAGAAGACGTTTTAACTAAATTGCTTTTGCAGGGCTCTACGAGTCAAGTAAAAGACAAGTAGTGCACCCTTTGGACTTTAAAGGGTCGATACGAACATTCAATGGAGACCACGAACACTTATGAACACATGCGACTCCAACTTTCACAGTTAAAGATCACTAATCTGAAGTTGATAGTTGCCCTGACCTTTGAACAATAAAAATCCTTGGTCATTCATAGAATTCAGAAAGTCGCTAAATCTCACAGTGTCAATCCCCAAATTATTCGCAACCGCCTGCATTTCCTTCGTAGTGAAAACCTTCTGTTTTTTATTTTCCGCAATTGACTGCAGTGCAGCCAAAAATTTTCGCTTCTGATTTGCTTTCGACATACCACTGCCATGCTGCGAACGGCGCATGTCCAAATTCCCAAACTCGTCCGTTGCCGTATCAGCTAAGCTGCACTTCAAGATTTCTATGACTTCACACGCATCTGCAGCCGTTGCCTCCTCCCGGAGCTCCGCCTTTGCGCGCGCCTGAGCCAATCTTATCAGCGCCTCAAGCTGCCGCGTCGTCACGGCAGTCATGTCCCCGCCATTTGCCGCTTTCTGGCGGAGTTCTAAGTAAAACTGTTGCAGCTCGCGTTTTGCCTCGCCTGACAACACTGGCTTGACATATTTTTTGGCGTAAGCAATATACTTCCGAATCAAGCTCACGGGGATGGGCGGCTCGTCCGATGACAGTTTTTCTCGAATAAATTCTTCCCTTCCGCTCAATATCTCATCAGCGACGTAGCTAGCGGGGACAAAGGTATTAATGTTTTTCGAGTGAAGTCCCACGATATGTTTCGAAATCCGGTAATCATGTTTATCTGATGGGCGGTCTACGAGTATAAAAACCATGTCGAATCGCGACAACAGCGCAGGCCCTAAGCGTATGTTTTCAGAAACTGATTTGTTCTTGTCATAATGCCCACCGTGAGGGTTGGCAGCGGCGATGACAGACGTACGCGCAGGGAGGGAGCAGATGATCCCTGCTTTCGCTAGACTAACGCACTGCTGCTCCATGGCTTCAAGGAGAGCTTGGTGTTGTGAAGTCATCTTGTCAAATTCATCAATACAGCATATCCCTTGATCCGCCAGAACTAGTGCTCCTGCTTCTAGGGAATAGTCGCCATGATTTCCCCCTTCTCGTGTCAGGGTCACCGTTAGACCCGATTTCGTCGTTGTATTCCCGCAGACATATACCCCCCTAGGGGCAGCTAAGGTAGCAGCTTGAAGCAACTGGGACTTCCCAAGTCCCGGGTCGCCCACTAGAAGTATGTGAGGGTCGCTTCGGGTTTGTAGTACCCCTTGCTTAGCCGCCGTTCCTCCTAGCAGGGCTAGGAGCAAGCCAGCCTTGACGACCTCATGACCAAAGATAGATGGCGCAAACGAGCTAACGAGAACGGCGAACAGGTTGGGTTTTGAGTGGAGGTTCTGTATCTGTTCGTAGTCTTCTTCTGTGAAGTCAACGGACTCGTTTTCAGATTCGCGATTGAGGGTCTGCCCGCGTTTCGTGTTAACCACTGAAATGGCGTCGATGTATAAGTTGTAGAGGGATTTCTCGTCTTGGCGCCGCTGATTGCCATTGTCCCCTATAAAAAACAAATCATTGACGGCGCGTTGACAAATATCTGGTATCGTTCGAACTTGCATTTCCGCACGACCCCATTATCTAATCCCCGAAGACTGCTTGCGGACCCAGCCCCAATAATAATAATAATAATATATTTCTGCTACAAAAAATCAAAGCGGATAAGAAACAAAACAAACACTTCACAAAACAAAAAGAACAAGAAACTAAAGCAAACGAAAGGTCACTGTGTGACAACTATCTGCTCAAAACTAGACACACAGAACCCGGTGTTCGGAGTTCCACCGTGACTTCCCCCTATGAGCATGTATCCAAACCTAATATGATGTATATGTCATTCATCCGAATCTAGAAAATAAATTAACATAAAATAACTTCTTTTCTGCTAACCTGACTGATTTTGGTAAAAAGTAGTTTGGCGCTGTTTAATCGGCAGAGGAGATGGGTTGGGTGAGTAGAAAGGACAAAGTAAACAAGACCAAAGGTTTCGATGGGATCCCAAAAATTCAATATCTGATCCAGACAACTGGGTCTTGTCTTAGCCAGATCCAGTCTTCGCCAGACTCCTTGAACATTTTTACAATTAAAATTCAGAAACAGATTAAGGCCAAATAGCTAATCACCTGAGAAAACCAAGTTCAGATTTGGATTCAGCATGTGTGTTTACCCCTATAAGTCATATCTGCTTTGACGAAAACTTCCTGCCACTTCTGCCAATTTCCCGGTTCCGGCCGAACTCCAGAACTACTTGTCCGGCGAAAAAAGAAAGCTCAAAGACGAAATCAGGGTATCTTCTTTCCCCAGTAATGAACATCTAATCAACTTCAAATAGACATTTAGCTTATAACAAATTTTCCAATTCCAGCCGGATTCCGGTCGAACTATATTTCCGGGTGAAATATGATTGTCATACAGGGACTCAGCATCTCTTCTTACCCCTAAATCGCTTATCTAATCAACTAGAAATAAAACTTTGACTTCCAACAGTTTTCCGGTTTTGGCCGGATTCCGGACGAACTACATGTCCGGGTAGAAAATTGTTTTCACATAAGTGTTCAGCATGTCTTCTTGCCCTAAATCGAACATCTAATCAACTCCAAATAAAACTTTTAATTTTGACAAACTTTCCGGTTTGGGCCGGATTCCGGTCGAAATACTTGTCCGTTGAGAAAATAGTTTTCACCATCGTCTTCAGCATGTCTTCCTACCTCTAAATCGAACATCTAATCAACTTCAAATAAAACTTTTACTTTCAACAAACTTTCCGGTTTGTCCCGGATTCCGGTCGAAATACTTGTCCGTCGAGAAAATAGTTTTCACCATCGTCTTCAGCATGTCTTCCTACCCATAAATCTAACATCTAATCAATTTCAAATAAAACATTTTACTTTCAACAAACTTTCCGGTTTGGGCCGGATTCCGGGCGAAATACTTGTCCGTCGAGAAAATAATTTTCACCATCGTCTTCAGCATGTCTTCCTACCCCTAAATCGAACATCTAATCAACAACTACAACAAACTTTCCGGTTTTGGCCGGATTCCGGGCGAACTACTTGTTCGATGACAAAATAGTTTTCACCATCGTGTTCAGCATGTCTTCTTACCTCATAATCGACTATCACATTAGCTGTTTCAAAATATTTTGTTTGTCCCTTAATTTGAATCCCCTCCCCCACCCCTAAATGTAGAGCTACAAAGCCCATCTACGAACTTGACTGGTCCGACGACCCAACGAACCCTCACACCAAGTTTCATCAAAATATCTCATTCCCTTCGAGAGTTATCGTGCTTACAGACGGACGGACAGACGGACGGACAGACGGACAACTTTTGCGATGTCATAGGTATCCCTCCACTTACGTTTTGGGATCCCAAAAACGGACAAAAGAGAAGTGACAAGTATGAGTAACCATATGGTAAAGCGATAAAATTAACAAACCCCTACGAGGATGGCGACAGAAAACGCCTGAAAAGCGGAAAAAAAAAGCGGAATAAATGTTCAGAGACCTGCCAGCACCTTCACGATACCGCTGAGCACAACGCTATCCCCCGGTACCGCCGAATCCACGAGGTCTTCCGTCAAAACGCAGTCCATCGTTCTTGGCACCCTTCCCCAATCTCTCTGATCATCTTCCAGCACTTCCTGAATCCGTAAGCTTTGCCAGTCGACAGTTCGCGTTTTACCCGACGACCGCGCTGGTGCTAAGTTCTGTCCACGGCACCCTGGCACAGGGCACTTGGCTGGCACTGTGTATATGCCATCCGGCTGCAGGACGGCACTTTCAGTCTGGCACGAGCGGCAGGAGAAAGCCAGGAATCTGACCATTGGTTTGACGTTGGAAACGCGTACGACCGTTCCTTTTACAGTTACGAGCTTCCCGAACAACTGGGCTTTAACGTTACGAAGTTGCAGAAGCGGTTCGCAATTCACCAAGCGGGCGCTAACCCGCGGAACGGTTACACTTTGCCCTTTAAGACGCGCAAGCACAACCGTATACACAGCGAGTCCCAAAGACTTTAAGGAGAGCTCAGGGCATGAACTGAGACACCCCTTCAAATCAGGAACGCTTCCATTCAGCTTCTGGTTTTTTACAACGACACTGTAATCAATATGATAAAAGGCGCGTTTGGCTACATCTACAGCCATATCACCGTCTATCATCGTCTCCAGGAACTCCACGAACGCCATTACCTTTCTCACTGTATCAGGGCCTTCTTCGTTTTCATCACCGTAGAAGTAGAGGTTCCAACCCTTCATTTCATCCCCTGTCTCTCGGCAAACTACAGGAGGCGCAGGGGGTGCGTCGGTAGAAGGGCGTGCTCCCCCCCGAGGAGTGCCTCTGCCTCGGTTTCGGTACCAGGGTCTTCCATAAGGTCGTCGGTTTCCGCCTCGATCCATCGCTAGAAAACTGAGAAACGGCATGGTTATCTAGTGTTCGGCGACAACAGGGTTTGTTCTATACACCGATATTTTTCACTTTCGATATTCAGTTATCGATGTTATTTTGACTATAAATTGTATATGTATTTTTTATTGACGACCAAACGAATATTCGGCTTGTTTCGCTGCACGTTTAGAAATAAATTGAATTGAATTGAAAAGATACATCGATATGTCGTGAAAATGTTTCGCTCTCATATATGTCCCGTTTCGCTAAAGTTTCAGAACGAAAACTGTTCTCCAATAGCATTTTACATCATCATCATCTTTCATTAACAAGTTTGAATAATTTAAAACTGAATCCCGAAAAAATATAGCTCCAACTTCGGATATGTAAGAGTTCTTAGGTAAAACTATTTATAATAATTAGAAAAAGTAAATATATTCTTTTCGATATCGATATTCACGTTTCGATGTCGATATTTGTTCCGCGTTATCGAATATCGCCCCACACTAGTTATCATTAATACCAAACATAAAGTAAAGGGTGGGATATGCACCTCGATTACCAGCAGTCCAACTCTTCGGGTAATTGACATTCGACATGGTACAAAAGTATCATTACCAAGTCAATTACCCGAAGAGTGAAATGGCAGAATAAAGATCCCAAACACCTACTCAGGTGCTATCAGGGGCCCGTAACTACACTGTAAAAAGTTTCTTCGAGTAAGGATTAAAGTTAACTGCAATATTTGCTACTTGGATTAATCATATCTCTACTGAGATAAGATTAACCCGAATTAGAGATAAAGTTATCTTTTAGAGACAAGATTAATCCCAGTAGCAAATACTGCAAGATTTTTTTTTTACAGTGTAGCTACTTCGGCTAACTGGTAGTTGGCTTTAGTCGCAGCAATTGCATGAAAATGCTACTGTTGAGGGGTTGCTCACCCTCAACTTTGGTGTATAGCAAGTGCCACGGTTTCAGGACGGTGCCGGCACCGATCGTCACGTGTTAGAACATCCAAATCAGCATGTTTCGAAGCGTTTGAAAAATTAATCGCCTAATTTACAGCCGGCACAGCTAGTTTCGGCCGGTTCCGGGAAAGAGTGTACATCAGGTTACAATGTTGACCCTGAACTTTGACAGCCTGACAACGAGCCTTGCCAAGAAGGGCCGAAGTATCGCTGCCAAAGCATCATAGCTGACGCATCCGTTTTATACATTATCTGAATGTAACAGGTGCCGGGGAGTGGTTAACCCCTCGGGTATCGTTCAGAATTAACCAATTTCCAAACAAGAACAACTAATTTGATAGAACGTCCGTCTTTGGTCCCATGCAGCGACTATGGATACACCGATAAAACTGAGCGGAGCTAGAGGTACTTGCTGAGCTTTGAGTTGATACCCGTTTACTTCCCTTTTCGCCGCTGCGCTAGAGGTCAGAAGAAAAACTGCCTGGAGGACATGCTCTGCATGTCGTCACACGTGACGACAAAATGGTAGACAAACAATCCACTGTACTCTCGACATTTCTTATCCGCGGTTCCACTGCGATATAGCTGTTTTGACAGGTAACGAATTGTAATGTTCCGCGTAGCTATTTTGCATCGGGCAGTGCATCGGGAATATATTCTACTCCGCATGGTCGTATTACAGAGTTAGGGAGACGGAGGTTCTTGTGATTATTTGTTCTTGGTTCAAATAAACATACTTCGACGTGACGCTTCTGTGACAGTTATTCAACTTCGCGTTGGAGACGTCTACTAATATTGTCTACTTTCTGTGATGAAATTCAACTACTATTGAATCAAAGTAGCTCAGTCTGAGTGGGTGTTTAATATTTTATATAGGAGTCGCTCACTGCCCGGCATTTGATGTGCACCCTTTCCCGCATCCCGGCACTGTCCGAGAAAAGCCGTGTCATCACAGGTGCAGGCAATAAATTAGGCAATTCATATTTCCAACGAGTCTAAACATGCTGGTTTTAATGTTCTAAAACATGGCAACCGGTGCCGGTATCGGCCGGGCGGCACGGCCTGGGATACTTGCTGTACACTAAAATCGGGAGTGGCCAACATCTCCCATCTAGGGAAAAATCGATGCATAAGACTTTAGTACCGAGGGTCGTTAGCAACGGTATACACCATCTACTGTCTGATCTCCAGTCAACAACCGGTCAAGCGGTGAACGCCATCTATCATCTAGTCTCTAACAGCTAGTCGAGCATCATGCAGTAGCATAGCAGATGTTCGAAGTTTTGAACTGCCATAAATTAGACATTGGTTAACAAAGATCTCTTACCTTGGCAGATGATGATGATGTGTCCTTTAAAATAGAAATTCCACGGAAAAACATGCGATAGTCCTTCTAGCATTCAAACTTTAAATCGGTTAGTTTCAAAGTCTGTTCGCTAGATGGTCCTCCCCGCCGTTAGTCCCTTTTCCTTTCGGCAAAGGATTGAAACTGTCAAGAATGTGCGGTGTGGGAAATATTTATTTCTTCATCGTTTCAAATCTTGCTTGAGCCCACGAAAGTTTTTTAATTTATGGTAAGTCGTGAAGTCACTATAGGTACATTTAGTTCCACATACAGTAGTTGTCGAATTCTGCAGTTTATGTAGGCTACTGCACTCCACTAATTTAGTTTATGTCATGTAGCATTTACTGATGATGTTTATACAAACCGGGGTTTAACATTTAAGTGTAGTTGACAGGGGCATCACTATGGTGGAGACTCATCCCCCCAAAGGTCTTGAGAAAGGACTTTCGTCGGGCAGAACAAATTTCACCTGTGGAGCGCCCGGATTCGCGCCGGCAGACACAGAAGAAATAAAACTTTGCATGCTTTTTTTGGACGTCTGTCGACTCGTCGGCACACCGTAAGAAAGAAAATTCTGCTAACATTTGTTGGGCAAAACACACAATAAATAGAGTTTATTCGCGCCGGCAGACACAGAAGAAATAAAACTTTGCATGCTTTTTTTGGACGTCTGTCGACTCGTCGGCACACCGTAAGAAAGAAAATTCTGCTAACATTTGTTGGGCAAAACACACAATAAATAGAGTTCTGCATGCTTTTCTCGAGCCTCTTTATTCTCTTTGGCACATCTTGCTCTTTTTATATATAGGGAATATGGAAGAATAAAAACATGCTTTTGTCTGGCAGCGGTCGACTCTTGGGCACATCAGGTTCTTTTCATATGCAAGAAATAAAATCATACACACATTTGTTGGACAAAACATAGAAGAAATTGAACCCTGAATGCTTTTATCGGGTCTCTGTATTCTCGTTGGGAGATCAAGTTCTTTTTATACATCCGGAATAGAGAAGAAATAAAAATTTTTATGGTCTTGTTGGGCGTCAATCAACTTTTTGGCACATCTATTTATACGTAATATTCAAATTGTGCAAACTTCATCGGCCACACCCGGGAAGTTCAAGTCTCGTCGGCACAAAAGTTTTTTTTACAAATACGAAATCAAGTTCTGTACAGTCTAGTTGGGCAAGATATGCCAGTTAGGGACAGGGGCGTCACATATGGTGGGGACCAGTCTGTAAAAAAATAACCTCGCGCTGCAGTGTTTTGTACAAACATTTTATTTTTTCATGAAAACAGTTGTTTTTTCTGCAAAAAAAGTTGGTGAAAATGACCAGCCAGTCGCTAAATACCTTGCCCCCCCCCCAAAAAACATATTGGCTAGTAACGCCTCTGGTTAGGGAAACCAGCATTTTGCATAAGGTATCCCAAAATTAGGAGTTTGTGGAAATTGTCTAAATTTGGAGTTTGTCTAAAACAGTTTATAATAAATAAGGAGTTTAATACTAGCTGATAGCTAAGTCATTCAACATTCTTTATGGGATCCCAAAACGTAAGTGTAGGGATACCTATGACATAGCAAAAGTTGTTTGTCTGTCTGTGTGTGCGGGCTATAACTCTCAAAGGGAATGAGATATATTGATGAAACTTGGTGTGAGGACTCTTTGGGTCAAGAGTAAGGTCGAGTCCGTAGATGGGCTCTGTAGCCCTATATTTAGGGGTGGGGGAGGGCGTTTAAATTTAGGGGCAAATTAAATATTTTTAAACGGATGCATGTGATAGTCGATTATGGGGTAAGAAGACATGTTGAACACGATGGTGAAAACCATTTTGTCATCGGACAAGTAGTTCGCTCGGAATCCGGCCAAAACCGGAAAGTTTGTTAAAAGTTAAAGTTTTATTTGAAGCTGATTAGATGTTCAATATACGGGTAAGAAGACATGCCGAATACAATGGTAAAAACCTTTTTTCGCCGGACAAGTAGTAGCCCGGAATCATTCCAAAACCGGAAAGTCTTTTAAAAGTAAAATTTTTATTTGAAGTTGATTAGATGTTTGATTTAGGGGTAGTAGAAAGACATGCTGAACACGATGGTGAAAACTATTTTCTTGCAGGGCAAGAAGTTCGCCCGGAATTCGGACAAACCGGAAAGTTTGTTCAAAGTAAAAGTTGTATCTGAAGTTGATTAAATGTTCGATTTAGGGGTAAGAAGATATGTTGAACACTTATTTGAAAAGGATTTTCTACCCAGATTACTTGTTCGTCCGGAATCAGGCCGAAACCGGAAAATTTGTTAAAATCAAAAGTTTTATTTAAAGTTGATTACATGACAGATTTAGGGGTAAGAAGACACGCTGAATCCGTTATATGACAATCTTTTTCCGTTATATGACAATCTTTTCTTTACTGGGACATATAGTTCGTTCGGAATCCGGTTGAAACCGGATTGTTTTATAAGAAGTTTTACTTGAAGTTGATTAGATGTTCTTTATACTGATAAGGAGATACACTGAATTTGCTTCTTAACTTTCTTTTTTTTCTGGGCAAGTATGATAGTTCGTTCGCAGTTGTCTGGATCAAACATTAGATTTTTGGGATCCCATCGAAACCTTTGGTCTTGTTACATAGGATATGAAATTATTTCCTTATGGAATTATTATTTTGGAGATGAGATGTCTTGACTGATGCAATTGTTGGAATGCCATAGCATTACATAACATAGCATTATAAGAAACAAACTCAGAAACGAGACAAGAAGCCTAGCTGAAAAATATGAAAACACTGTAGCCAAAGATAGCAAGAAGAATCCCAAGAATTTCTGGCGATATGTCTCTGCAAAAAAGCCAGGGAGACATGCAGTTCCAGATCTCACTGAAGAAGGGAACCAAATCACAGATCCAACTGAAAAAGCAAATTTACTGAACAAACAGTTTAAAATGGCCTTTTCAACCGGGGATGGTCAGGATAATCCCCAACCACCAACTTACAACATCAGTACACCTATGGAAGAGATCAAAATCAGTGTTGACTGTGTCTTGAAGAAATTAAGGAAGCTAGATCCCCAGAAATCTAAGGGACCAGATGGGCTTCACCCTCGACTGTTGAAGGAAGTGTCAGTGCAAATTGTTGGACCACTAACGAAACTCTTCAACCTTTCACTGAAAACAGAGACCATCCCTTCAGACTGGAAAAAGGCGCATGTGACCCCTATACACAAAAAGGGAAGGAAGAACTCACCCATTAGTTACAGGCCGATAAGTATTACATCAGTTGTCTGCAAAATACTCGAATCTCTAATCAACAGTGCTATAACAGAACACCTTATCAAGAACAAGCTAGAACATGAAGGGCAGCATGGCTTCAGAAACGGTAGATCTGTGGACACAAACCTCATAGATTCATATGACCATGTGACAAAGCTGGTTGATTCGGGTTTCCCAGTTGGTATTGCACTGTTTCTGGCAAAGGCCTTTGATAAAGTATCACATAGACTCTTGATACTAAAACTTCAGGCCCTGGGGATACATGCTTCATCTGTAGCTTGGATTAAAGATTTTCTGACTGGGCGCTCTCAGCAAGTGAAAATAGCAACAGGCCCAGGAAGTTCAGTCCTGTCAGAAGCCATCACAGTCACAAGTGGAGTCTCGCAAGGAAGTGTGCTGGGTCCAAGTCTCTTTAACCTGTACATCAATGACGCCCCTATAGGAATCAACAGCAAAATGACGTTATATGCAGATGATTCAAAACTCATGGGGTCAGTTGAGAATCCAAGAAAGGTTGAGACTCTACAGGAAGACCTTGACAAGCTCACCAATTAGGTGAACAAATGGCAACTTCAGTTTAACACTGAAAAGTGCAAACTTGTACATATTGGCAAAAACAACCGCAAGTCAGTGTACACTATGACCGACCAAAACGGTATCAGAGCCCCTATAACGTCAACAGAAGAGGAGAGAGATCCTGGAGTCCTGGTTGACAACAAGCTTAAGTTCAGCAACCATGCAAAGAAACTAGCAGCTAAAGCAAACCAGACACTTGGCATAATCAAACGAACATTCACCAGCCGATCCAAACTGGTAGTTACAAAGCTTTATAAAGGCCTAGTTAGACCGAAGTTGGAGGTTGGTATGTCGGTTGCCAGTCCAGACTGTGAAGTACTAGAAAAAGTACAGAGAAGGGCCACCAAATTAGTCCACGGTTTAAAAGACAAGTCCTACAGCCAGAGACTTCAAGAGCTCAACCTACCAAGCCTTACCTACAGAAGAAGAAGAGGAGACGCAATCCAAATATTCAAAATACTTGACAAACAAGTAATGCCTCAACTCTTCAACTTCAGCACAGCAGTGAGGAACAGAGGGCACTCAAAGAAGATTAGCAAGCCATCCGCTAGTCTAGTACCGGAACTAGAAACCAGTCCTTCACAACTCGAGTGATCAACAACTGGAACTCCCTGTCCGAGGATACTGTCGACGCAGAAACAGTAGATGCTTTCAAAGTTAAGTTGGACAAGGAATGGTCGTCAAAAGTACGAATGGGATGCAGCGGAGTCAGCAACCAGACATTAACTGTCTACAAAGTAATTGGAAAATCTAGCCAAAAAATCATCACACGACCAGCGACTCTACAGGAGCATTGGCACCTTTGTCGCTGGACAATGCGATTTAAGGTAAGGTAATAGTGCACCAGGCCTACTAAGAAAGTGATAGAGATACGTTTGAGATACCTCTCAAGAAGTCTGATGTTTTAGATAAAATTCAACAATTTAGATAGGGTAAATACAATATTCAATAGTTATCAGACACAATACTGAAAAAAATCTCGACCATCAGCAATTCAGGCGATCATTGTAGGTTTAGGATTATAATAGGGAATATAGTATATATATGAACGAGACTTACCCGATGAAAAATTGATCTCAAAATAGTAGTACGAAGTTGTACGAAAAAGTAGCATGCGATACGAACTGATGCCACCACATTCTTCAATGTCAAGGCTACCGTGTTACTGCATTCTACTGCATGCTACTATTAGCAAGACTGGATGCTACCATGACAAGACAGGATGCTACTGGATACTACTGCGATACTACTGAGGCACATTAAATGATTGTATTCTTTACTATTATTTATTTATTTATATAAACTAGGATACGACCAACTAGGGAAATGACAAAATAAGTAACAAACACTGGCATAAACATAAACTACAAATAAAATAAAACAAAATTTCAACACATCAACCTATTAAATATCGATACATGCAACTTGTTCGTACAACCATCATACAACTACACAGGCTACAAATTTTTCATCGAGTACAACAACTAGCCTACAGCAATCTTGTAATATGTGTGGAGAATTTCAGATGACATTGAATGAAGATTTAATCTGTAATGTCTTCAAATATATACCAATAGTGCTAGTCTATTGTGAGATCGTGCTTCCTACTACTTCATTGTCAAATGAGGTTTCAAAATTTGAACCCGCAGACTGTCCTGCACCTACAAAAACTTTGATCTTGCTTTTCAAGCTGGTTGTAGTCTGCAAGCTGTGTATCGTTGTGGCTCCTTCTGAGCTGGTTTGAGAGCAACGATCGTGGAGGTTGCAGGAACCAGCTGTCAAGGTTTGAGCAAGTAAATCTCGGTTCAGCTCCTTCTGCAAGAAAGAGTAATCAGTGCTGCTTGTGTCGATCATTTCAGTGAGTTACCAGTTCCGGAAGGTCCTCAACTCTTTGTGGTCCAACAAGTGGGCTTTGTGGCTAAACTAAAAGGAATGTTAAAGATTTATTTGGTTGTAAAGAATAATCTACCCACTCTGGTCTTTTAAAGAGGTAGCAGCTACTCTGCTCTGATAGATACCCCCTACTGTTGAGTTGTATTTTGGTGCCACTTCATTGTAAAGGTAGTGATGCCGAAATGCTGAATGTCGGCTGCACTGGGATTCCAGTGAGCCGATGTGACAACAACATCTACAAACCATGGAAAGTCGGCTACACTGGAGTGCCAGTGAGCCGATGTAACAACAACGATCTATCAATCATGACGCCAACCAGCGAGAGACTCTACAGGAGGATCACACCACCTTATCTCGCTGGAAGTGCGATTTAGGGTAATTTAAGTAAACTGACCGTGACATAACCACAAGCAAGAACTTAGGAATTATCCTTTCGAGACTTGGTTCGATTGTTTCTAAGAATACCTATTTAACATGAGTAGACTAAGTAATAGGAATAAATTTGCAATACTAAAAGTATTCATTTGTTTATAAATAACAGTAATAATAATTTGTTAGCATAGAAAGCCTGAGGTAATGCAGTGATGGGAACAGAAGGAACAAGACCAAAGGTTTCGATGGGATCCCAAAAATTCAATATTTGATCCAGACAATTGGGTCTTGTCTTCGCCAGATCCAGTCTTCGCCAGACTCCTTGAACATTTTTACTATTAAAATTCAAAAACAGGTTAATCATCTGAGAAAAACAAGTTCAGGTATTGAATCAGCATGTGTGTTTACCCCTATAAGCCATCTCTGTTTTGACGAAAACTTCCTGCCACTTCTGCCAATTTCCCGGTTTCGGCCGAATTCCGAAACTACTTTTCCGGAGAAAAAAGAAAGCTCAAAAACGAACTCAGCGTATCTTCTTTCCCCAATATTGAACATCTAATCAACATCAAATAAAAATTCAACTTATAACAAATTTTCCGGCTCCAGCCGGATTCCCGTCGAACTATATGTCCGGGTAAAAAATGATTCTCCTACACGGATTCACCATCTCTTTACCCCTAGATCGAATATCTAATCAACTACAAATAAAACTCTAACTTTTAACAATTTTCGGTTTTGGCCGGGTTCCAGGCGAACTACTTGTCTGGGTAGAAAATTGTTTTCACATAAGTGTTCAACATGTCTTCTTACCCCTGAATCGAACATCTAATCAACTTCAAATAAGACTTTTACTTTTAACAGACTTTCCGTTTTGGCCGGATTCTGGGCTAACTACTTGTCCGGCGATAAAACGGTTTTCACCACCGTGTTTAGCATGTCTTCTTACCCCTAAATCGAACATCTAATCAACTTCAAATAAAAATTTTACTTTTAACAAACTTTCCGGTTTTGGCCGGATTCCGGGCGAACTACTTTTCCCATGACAAAATGGTTTTCACCATCGTGTTCAACATGTCTTACCCGATAATCGACTATCACATTATCTGTTTAAAAATATTTAATTTGCCCATTAATTTAAAACCCCTCCCCCACCCCTAAGTGTAGGGCTAAATAGCCGATCCGCGAACTTGACCTTACTCTTGACCCAAAGAATCCTCACACCAAGTTTCATCACAATATCTCTTTCCCTTCCAGAGTTACAGTGCGCACAGATGGACGGACGGACAGACGGACAACTTTTTCGATGTCATAGGTATCCCTCCACTTACGTTTTGGGATCCCAAAAAGAACGAACATAACTGGTTGATCTGTAGAACCTAAGAAAACTTTCTCTGTGGGCCAAAACTACCTACAGGAACTTTATCGGTCTCTGTATTCCCATCCCAGCTGGCCATAATACAGTAACAAATACGGCACTGTATTAAAGCTCTGGGGCGTCAAGGACTCGTCTGTAACCCCGATTTTCTAATATATTCCCTGTTCTCCTTCACTAACATCACTCCTCCCTTTAGGCCAACTACCTATTTCAGAGAATGTACATTCTGAACTCGCTAACGACACCTCCCCGATGAAAAATTTATCTCAAAATAGTACCATGAAGTAGTGCGAAAAAGTAGCATGCAGTACTAACGATGCTACTACATGCTTCTACTTTAAGGTTACCGTGTTACTGCATACTACTATATATGCTCCTATTAGCAAGACTGGATGCTACTATGGCAAGACAGGATGCTACTGGATACTACTACATAAGATTGGACCAGTCTGAGGCATATTAAATGACAGTATTCTTTGCTATTACATAGTATTACATGCAACGTTTTCGTACTACTACCATACTACTACGCATGCTACAAATTTTTCATCGGGTCGCTAATCTTTGCACTTGCCAAAATTCACCATTTTCCATGTGCATTATAAATGCACCCGACGAGTCTTCGCGTATCACGATGTTCGACGTCGGTCTTCTTCATGATCTTCAGCGAAATAAGGCACAATTGACTTTATGAACAGCAATACGTCTACGTACATTACCTAAGAAGGTCTGTATTATTGTTGGCCTTGGACTTCTTACCTGCAGGGCTTCATTTTCTGCGACCAGTCTCCTCCTCTCAGCCCCTAGTGCCGCTTTTTCCAGGAACACCTGGTTGAACTCGTACCAAAATGAACCAAGATCGTCAAGACATATCCCCTGAAACACAAACTGTATACCTGGAAGCTTCTGAAGGTAGACTCAATGCTGGAGGAAGCCAACGATGTGCAGCGTGACGGCTTTTAGGTCGCTTAAAGTATTGCTGGTGCACTGATCTAAGTGGGATTTGGGATAAAATGAAAGTGGGTATTAGTCAGTGGAGGTTGTGTGATATCCTCGGCAATATTTTCTTACCATTTGACATAGGTTCAGTAGAAGTATGCTTCTGTGAACACTACTCTAAATTTCAGGCTATCCTGGTTTTGAATTGCGCTCCTAAAACAGTTAAATGAATGAACTAAAATCAGCTATTAGCCAAGTGATTTAGTTCTTTTAATATAAAAGAGGAACTCAGCTCAAGTTCCTTTAATTTCCTGTCTCTTTTTTAATGTTCTGCCACCAAGTTTGGGTTGTCCCGGGCTGTTCATCAAGAGTATTGATTAACGAACGACTGTTGACCGCCAAAACCTCCCTGTTGGTGCACAGAGGTGAATCACCGCCAAAACGCTCTGTTTGTAACGTGTGGCAGGTTACTACACAAGTTGACAAACAGAGTCGACCAACAACACTTTCAGTCAGCTTTCATTTGTTGGCCGATTTGACCAAAAATGTTTCCCTCAGAGATTTTTGTTGTTCACTAGAACACGCTGTTGGCTCGATGTTGGATCGCCAAAAAAACACCTTATATTGTTTACTCTTCGAGTGGCTTTGTTACACTTACTGCTTTGGGTGTGAAGCCGAGAAGCTTCATGACCTCGTCCACCTTTTCGCTCCCGCTCGAGTCTTCTCCCTGTCTTCGTGTTGGGTTGAGGGGGTGGGGGAATTCATGGCGGACTGTACGTAGGAGCAGGTCTCCTCGCCTGATGATGTCATCCAGCTCCTGTGAAGTAAGAATGTCATTGAGTATCACACGGTTGAGCTTCCACGACCCTAGTTCTGTTTTCCGGATGGCTCATAGTTGGCGAGTATACTAGCCTTTCCGTAGAATGAGACAAACTTGCAATCATTGTCATAAAAGAGCTTTCGTCAAGGAAACTCATTCTGATGGAACTTGGATGACCTATCACAATGCGAGATTAGACATGCACAGTACAAATCAACGCCTGAATTTACCAAAGACTGGGGTAACAGAGAGTGTGCTTGTTTTGGATTAAAAGTTAGCGTATACTGTACGATATTGTAGTTCCGCTTCTTTGAGAATGGCTGAGAAGATTCTGAGTGGGCTAAAGCCTAAACAATCATTCAATTCTTGTGCTTTACGACACGATTGATTGTAAAAGCTATAACAGCTGCTGACTGTTTGAGTTTTATTCCCACAGTAAACTCTTTCTGGATTGTACTTTGTCCTGGCTAGAACTAAGAATGCATAACTTCTAACAATCCTCAACTCACTAGTTGTAACGCAGTGGTCGCCAGTGCAAAGGTTCGCTCTGCATTTACTGCAGCTAACGGCTAGATAGTCGCTCCGGGCAGCTCGTCGGAAAGCTGTCTGGACTTCTTATAATAGTAACAAAAAACAGTAAAGATGCTTTCGCCTACTTAAATTTCTTGGGACAGTGAACTGAGTGAGCGTGTTCCACCCATCTAGCAATAGTAACTATTAGTTACTATTTTCTTTCCAACCTCGTAAAAAGTTACTACGCTGACCGTCCCAACTTTCTTGAAATAGTAACTAATAGCAACTATTTGCTTACCATGCTCGGGAGCGTAGTAAGCGTGGTAACTACGCATCTCTCTAACGTGATTGGTCGGATTCGCCCGTGGCATGATATTCTGCTGGAAAATAGAAAAATCGTTCCAGCCTTGACGGCAAAATGCCAGAATTCGTGACGTCATGCGTAGTAACCAAGGTAAGTATGGTGGAACACGCTAAGTATGTCATGATTCTTTTAGTACCCCACAAAATAAGGGACAACAGACACAGATTAGCGAGCTGTGCTGAACGTCCAAAGCGAAAATCGATCATCTGTCAACTTTCACTGTTCGTGGCTCTCCCGGTAGTACAATGAATTACGGCCACGTCGCTGAGGCACAAGTTGGACACTTTAGAAATATAAAAAGCGACATAGAAACCAGAAAAAAACCGTAAGCCGTAACCCATAACCCTTACAAACCATAAGAAACCCAACATAAAAATGAAAGACCCATCGAAACCCACTTGATTTATTCCTCCGACGATTTTCACGAGGTAGAGGAAGGCCTTCGACCATTCGTCTTGGCGCGCTTTTCCCTTGAGACGTACGTCTAGCAGAGCTTGTCTCAGCTCTTCCTTTTCTGCGCGCAGAATTGATGACAGTGATGATCCTTGCTTGGCTTGTTCAACCTTTTCTTTTAGCCTGGAGATCTCGTCCTGCAAAATACTTGCTCTAAATTCTCGATAGTCTGTCTTGCTGTAATATATACAAGTTCTTGGCTGAAAAATTTCTGCAGAGATGGGTTCTCGTAAGTTATCAGTAGTATGGGTCTTGAACTGTGACGAAGTAGTTCATTTGCATTTATTCCTTTTTACGGAAAAAAAAAATCACTAATTCAGCGATAAACCGAGTCTCCAGACCACATGATGATTTAGTTACCCGTTGCTCGCTGTCATTCCTTGAAAGAAACCCTCCCGATCAACTCAGTACAGTTGTGCCGATCGCGTAAAGTCCGGCTTGAACACCTGTTTGGTAAATCAATCCTAGCCAATACGAGCCACCGGTCACTGCTACCGGAAACAGCCCCTCCCAATAATCGAACTGTTGCAAAATAAACTTCTACCCCCTAAAGTCCGCACTCACCCTCACGGGAACTCGTTTGTGCCCTTTTTTGCTTCGGTTTTGAGTTCTGAATCGTAGTATGTGTTTGTTATTTATATGTTGTAAGAATTTTTAAGAAACTGAATTTAGTTATGTTATGATAGTTTCTAAATATACCGATCTCTCTCTCTCTCTGTATCTGAATTTTTAATCGAGGTCGCACTTCTCAACATTGCAGTATGACGCTCCACGCCAGTAGTTCTGACATACGTTTATTTAGTTCTGACATAAATTAGTTCTGACATACATGTAATGTGACGACATTCGTCGAAATGCATAATTCGTCGTAACTCCTGTTTATGTTAAAGTTATTTGATTTTCGGTTTGATATATGTGTAATTGTAAATGATCACCTAGTGATTCGAATTGTATATAAGTTTATTATTTATGACAAAATTATGACAAAGGTGTTGATGCTATTATATTAATGACGAAAAATCCAATGTTCGGCTTGCCCGTGAAGGAATTTTGAAAATAAATTGAAATTGTAATTGAAATTTTGCCTAAGTATTTCCGGTAGGCTACTATTGCTTACCTTTAAGAAATTGATCTTCTCCTCAGAATTCTGAATTTCCCTTTGTAAAACTTCATCTTTGGGGCTTAGCTCTTCATAGACTTCAATCTTCTCCTTGTTAGCTTCGTAGTAGTCGGTTAGGGTCTGCTGAATTTTCTTCCAGCAGCTTTCTATCTGGCTTTCGAGTTCAACCGTGAGACTGTGTTCCCTCTCGAGACACTAGAAACAAGACGCAAGGTTTCGATGGGATCCCAAAAATCTAATCTTTGATCCAGACAACTGCGAACAAACTACCACACTTGTCCAGAAAAAAAAAAAAAAAGTACAGAAACAAATTCAGAGTATCTCCTTACCCGTATAAAGAACATCTAGTCAACTTCAAATAATACTTTTGCTTTTAACAAATTTTCCGGTTTTGGCCTGATTCCGGGCGAACAAGTTGCTCGGTTAGAAAATACTTTTCACATAAGTGGTCAGCATGTCTTCTTACCCCTAAATCGAACATCCAATCGACTTCAAATAAAACTTTTACTTTTAACAGACTTTCCTGTTTTTGGCCGGATTCCGGGCTAACTACTTGTCCGGCAAAAAAAAATGGTTTTCTTCATCGTGTTCAGCATGTCTTCTTACCCCTAAATCGAACATATGATCAACTAAAAATAAAACTTTTACTTTTAACAAACTTTCCGGTTTTGGCCGGATTCCGGGCGAACTACTTGTCTGATGACAAAATGGTCTTCACCATCGTGTTCAGCACCCATAATCGACTATCACATTATATGTTTACAAATATTTCATTTGCCCCTTAATTTAAACCCCCTCCCCCACCCCTAAATGTAGGACTACAGAGCCCATCTACGAACTTGACCTCACTCTTGACCCAAACAACCCTCACACCAAGTTTCATCAAAATATCTCATTCCCTTCGAGAGTTATAGTGCGCATAGACGGACAGACGGGCAACTTTTGTGATGTCATCCCTCCATTTACGTTTTGGGATCCCAAAAAGCAACTTAATTCTAACTATAACATTGAACGATACTAAGATTAGATGAGATGAGATTTATTAGCTCTGACGGCCATTGCAAATAGATACAAAATATAAATATTCCTTCAGCCCAAGCTGACTGCGAACCATATTTGGTGGTGCAAAACGGATACATCAGCTGAATTTTATTGGAGCTATATTTTTATATCTCTATATTTTTATTTGTTTATTTTTATTTTTGGTCTTTCCCACAAGTTCGTTTTTTCCAACTTGAGCGGTTTTGAGCCTGAAGAGGACCCTTGCCAAGAAGGGCCGAAATATAGCTCCAATAAAATTCAGCTTACGTATCCGTTTTGCACCACCAAATATGATACAAAATATGAGAAAACTTTCAACAATCACATTAATGAAACAATTCTGCCCGAGAACACCACACGTTCTTCATTGGTTAACCTTCCATTCCCTCGAAATATTTCTAAGCTAAGTTCATTGAAGCTTTCACATTCACACGTCAAATGCAATAGGCTATCATCAGAATGAGTAAGCTGTAGCCATCCCCTATCGTTAATCAGGCAATCAATAATTTATTAACCCATACAAGAAATGGCAGGAAGCGTGCCCATACTGCCCATATAGACAAGAAAGAAAGATCAGACTAAACTAAACAACAGTAAATAAACCCACCATAAATTGATGGTTCCGGTCTATAGAAGAAAACAAATTCGGAATGGCACTGGTCCACAGCCACCAGAGGCGTTACTAGCCAAAATGTTTGGGGGGGGGGAAGTATTATCGAATGGCTGGTCATTTTTACCGACTGTTTTTTGGAGATAAAAACGACTATTACTGAGAACAAGAGCTACGAGCTCATATGGCACTTGTACGAGTAGTCTGCACAAGAACGACACCTCACTAATCTTTGCATTTGCCATATTTCACTATTTTCCGTGTTCGTTATGCTCCGAAAGAGTTTTCGCGTCTCATGCTACAGATGCGTAAAACCGGGTATCTGGATCTGGATATTTAGTTTCACTCATTTGTGAGCAGTTCCGGCATCGTCTCGATTGTCTGTAGCAAATGCACATGACTGTTCAAACTTTCATCCAAATAAAACCATTTGTTTGATCCCTAGACGTGCTACACGATTTCCGGTACTCACTCTATCTCCACCTACCGTGGCCGAGTCTGGTTCGGAATAAAAAAAAATCGACCACCTAAAGCATCTTCTTTTATACCATCTATCAAGTTTCACTCGAATCTGAGCATCTTTGGAAAGTTCCGGTACCCCCCCCCCCCCCCTACCACCACCGTTGTCGGAGCCGGTTCGGGCCCAATCTCTTAATTCCCTGTTCCTATCCATCAAGTTTTACTGACATTGGAGCATAGCCTATCTGCAAGTTTCCAGTACCCCCCCCCCTAACTTGGCCGAATCCGGCCCGGACGCCAAATAACAAATCTAGGCCGCATAAACTCGGCACTGTCGAATTTGCATCTCATTCGGTCCATCCGTTTGGTTTTTGTGCATGTCAAAAGTCCCCCCACCCCCAATTCCCCTAATCGTGGTCGCATATGGTTCGAACGCATGTTTTACCTGTCGAGGCCATCGATTCGTATCACCCATGAAGTTTCACTCGAATCAGACCACTCGTTTGCAATTTATAGAAGTCAATTTCCGTATTTCTCTTCTCTTGCTCCCCCAAAAATGCTCGGATCTAGAACGGAAGTTTCCAGGGGTAGGTTGTGTCAGGTTCTTAAGTCAAGATAATTCGGGTCGCTAATATGCTGCAAAGTTTCGTTGTCGTTTTACATCTGGAACTATTCTAACTCGCGACTACCGGAATTCCAGGAAACCCCCTCCAACTCCCCCACAGAGCCCCGAAACCATCTGGCTCCGTCAATTTCATCTAGGCCTAATGCTTGTTCCATCCATTAAGTTTCGTCCCAATCCCTCTGCTTTTAGAGTTTCTTGAGTTTTCCACCCCCCCCCCCCCCCATCCCCACAGGTATCGGACCCGACCCGGACGTGACACTGAACGTCCGAGGTGATAGCTCACCAGACAAGTTTCATTCAAATCCGATCACCCGTTCAAAAGTTATGCACGCCACTAGATTCCGGACTCCCCATCCACCCACTCCCCCCACGATCGTCGGGTCGGGGAAACGGCTGTTCTCAAGTCAATCTGTTTGGATCCCTGACATACCTGCAAAGTTTCATCGACCTAGGACATCAGGAAGTATACCGAACTCGCGGGATCGCTAGAAATCCGGACCCCCACCCCAACTCCCCCACAGTGCCCTGATCCGGTCCGGTTATGTCAATGACGTGTCTAGGACTTGTGCTTGTTTTTCCCACCAAGTTTCATCCCGATCCCTCCACTCTAAGCGTTTCTCAAAATTTCCGGTTCCCTCCTCCAACTCCCCCCAGTGTCATCGGATCCGGCCCGGATTTAAAGTGAGATGTCTGAGACACGAGGTCATCCTAAATATCAACTTTCATCAAGATCCGATCACCCGTTCGCAAGCTAAAATACCTCAAATTTTGGCTTCACCCTCCCTCCGCTCCCCCCCCCCCCAGATGGTCGAATCGAGGAATTGACGATTTCCTATTTAATCTGGTCGGGTCCCAGACATGCCTGTCAATTTCCATCATCCCAGCACATCAGGAAGCACGGAACTCGCGGGATCACTACAAATTCGGACTTCTCCCCCCCCCCCCCCCCCCCCAACTCCCCCAAAGTAAGCGGATCCGTTCCGGTTATATCAGTCACGTATCTAGGACTTTTGCTTGTACTTTCCACCAAGTTTCATCCGGATCCCTCCACTCTAAGTGTTTTCCAAGATTTCCGGTTTCCCCGTCCAACTCCCCCCAATGTCACCGGATCCGGTCTGGATTTAAAATGGAGGGTCTGAGACACGAAGTCCTTCCACATATCAAGTTTCATTAAGATCCGATCACCCGTTCGTAAGCTAAAAATATCTCATTTTTCCTATTTTTTCCGGATTCCCCCTCCCTCCACTCCCCTCCAGATGGTCGGATCGGGGAAGCGACAATTTCTAATTTAATCTGGTCCAGTTCCTGATATGCCTGCCAAGTTTCATCGTCCTAGCTTATCTGGAAGTGCCCGAACTAGCAAAACCGGGACCGACAGACCGACTGACGGACAGAAATTACACTCGCTATATGGCACTTGAGTAAGCTCAAGTGCCATAAAAATTACTGTGTTGACGAAAAATCGGCCGATTTTTAAGAAAAACAACTATTTTTAAGAAAAAATCGACTATTCTTACGAGAAACCGACTGTTTTTAATAAAAAAAAAAATCGGCTGTTTCCAAGAAAAATATCGACTGTTTTTACGAAAAATCGTGGCGCTTCGCGACGATTCGGCTATTTTTATCCACATAGGTCAGTAAAACCGAACAGTCGCGTAACTTTGCGGTAACGAGCCCTTGGAGGAAGACAAGTAGTATACGTGCTTTGCAGACTTATAAAACATTTTACGGATTGTCCTTAAAGGACCTATCTTACCTATAATACTAATGCAACCTAGTTCCATAATCACTCCGTATATTTCCAAACCTGGAGTCTCCAATTTCGTACTGTACATTCTAACCCCCTAACAAAACCACGCTGATTTTCTCGCATGCCGTGTTTTGGTACCTTCGATGTGTATCACGCTGTAGACGGTTGTCTAAGTTTTTCCATCAGAAAAACTGGCTATGTAAATTTTGTTCCTGTTTTGGTGTAAGTCAACGGGTCTCGGAAAAGGCTTAAAACAGCCAAAACCATGGGTTATTTGTTGAAAGCACAGCCTAGTCTTAAAGTATTCAAATATTTTAAAATACTGCAAGTTGAAGAGTAAATAGTGCGAGGGGTCCTTTAAATCAGGCATGCTAAATAGCTTCCAGAAAGGAGCTACGGCTAGCATATGACAGATTGTGTAAGCACTGTACAGTCTAGCCAAGGCATTCCTGCCTTAACGTATTTCAGCATATACTTTAAGCTGTTTTAGCGTTTGCGCCGAAATGCCCAAGTAGTCCTGCGCTTGTCCTTTTCAGGTCGGTACCACGTGTCAAACTGAGATGAGTTAGGGACGACCAAAGCTCCATTATTGGAATCACTCAAAGAAAGTGTAGGGGGTTACGGCTTATTTTTAATCCACCTTTAATGCATGCTATCAGAATCTGGTCGTTAACAATTGCACTTGATACACTCACTCTTAATTTATTTTAAACCAGGTCTGTTCTACAATTCTAAAATCGCACATACACGATGAGACATCACTAATGCTTATGGTAGTTATTGTACGCCGATTATTCTGGATTTGTCAGGACACGACTGTCTTCTAACAACCAGGGTCGACCTAGGTTAGTAAACAGTCCATATCGGATTTGCTGAATTTAAAACAGGAATACCTCATCCAGTAGTTCTTCCTTGTGTAATTCGTACTCGCATTCCACGAAAGTCTGAAGCTCGTCAAAGGCCGCCTTTTCGTCCCTGATGGTTTGCTTGATTTTGCCTGTTGCTCTGTCGTGCTTTTCCTTAATGTTCTTGAACTCTTCGTCGAAGACGTTCAGTTCTTCGGAGGACTTCTGGTCAAATTCAGAGCGGAGTTGGGAGATGGTCTTCTTATGGCAGTCTAGAACGAAGATGGGTGGATCGTTCTTTTTGTTTAAGAACAGGTTATGAGGAGGTAATGGACCATGGGCTAGACTGTCATGGACTACTAAAGGATTACCTTTTCGAGCGGGGGGAAGACGAAGTAGATGGAAGAATTCAGCGTGTCTTCTAACCGTTATAATATATGCGTTTTTGCTGTCCATGGTACCTGATACCGCGGTCAAAAGGCATTTTTGCAGTTATCGTGGTATCTGGCCAGTTATCGTGGTATCTGATATTCAGATACCACGGTCCGACGTGGTAACTGATCGTGGTATCTGAAAATCCCAATTTCATCAATTTTGTCAAATTGGTGGGAAAGAAGCTTGGCACTTGGGGATGTAACTGGATCAGTTTTTCTTTTCCCGTGACTTCGATAAGTGCATTTCGGCATTAGTCGTTTTCGCAGAGAAGTCGTGTATTAGGTAAATGCAAAAACGCAATTAATTAAATTGAGAACTGGTAAGGTAAGGGTACTAAGGTATAGAAAGAAAGATTTATCAGTAAGAGTGATGGGCTTTAAGTTGCTTGAATCCTGAAGGAATAAAGAAGAAATCCGCCACGGCTGGGCGGGAAGTTTTCGCGGTCGTTTTATTAACTCTTTGTTTATGAATATAATAACGAGTTAGCGGCCACTAGGACAAGTTTAGTGCACTTACCTATGAGTGTACCAATGTTGGCTATATGTCCTTGCGAAAATTCAAACTGGTTCTTGTCCGCAGTTGCAAGTTCGTTCAGTAGTTCGCTGATTCTAGCCTGACGTTGACTAATCTGGAACTCGTATTTTTCCCGAAGATCCTAGAATAAAAGAGCTTTATTTTTGTTAATGCAAAGGTGCTTCCCACTGGCATAGTAATAACAATAATTATATTAAGCAACGGAAAAGGAATTCGCCACTAAATAACTCTGACAAATTTGGAGCAGTCGAATCAGAGTTAAAAATCCCATTTATAATGCACTTGAAAGTATTAGTCGATTCAGCATTAAAGGACCTGACTTACCTATAATACTAGTGCAACCTATTTCCATAATCATTGCATATTTTTCTAAACCCGGAGACCCCAATTCCGTACGGTACATTCTAACCCCCCTAACAAAACCACGCTGATTTTCTCACTTGTCTTGTTTTGCTACCTTCGATGTCTATCGCGCTGTCGATGGTAGTCTGCGAGAAGTTTTTCCATCAGAAAAGCCGGTTATGCAAATTGTTTTCCTGTTTTCGCTACAAGCAAACGTGGGTTATTTGTTGAAAGCAAAGCACAGTTTTAAAGTATTCAAATATTTTAAAATACTGTAAGTTGAAGAGTAAATAGTACGAGGGGTCCTTTAACGGTGTAAAAGCCGTCCACACTAGCTTAACTTTTCACATAACTTAACGGAGCTGCCGGACTAGTGAAGGGAAAAGTGTATTCTTCTGATTCTATGACGATTGGTCACATGACAATCTGTCATAGGGACACTTTGTCACATGACAATTCGTCTAACGGGCAATTCGTCACAAGACAATCCGTCACTAGGACCATTCGTCGCTAGTCCGTCACATTTTAGAAAATTCGAAGCAAAACTCCGCCACTTCACATGATGTTGTTTAGATCCATCTTTGATTCATTATATTTAATCCCTGTACTAATCTCAGATACTTAATCCTTATTCTTTTTGCTATATATATTTTCAAGGGGGGTCAATATTTTGTCAGTCAAATACGAAACTCAGAAAGAGGAGAACAAGTCTGTTATAAAGGATTCTAATATACAAAATCCTGTCCATATCCCTGTCTGGCACGTCTTTGGGTGTCGCAGAAGACTTGTCTAGGGGGACGTTTTTGCGTGGATGGCTCTGGTCCCGTCGATCTTGACGGACATTTTCTCGCGGTTGCCGTTGATCTTTTTGTCATTTTCGTGTGTAGGGGTGAACGGGCCATCCAGCTCGATGGACGCCTCCCGTTCACCACCACTCCGAGGGCAGCGTTGAGCTGAACGGGGATATTGTGTGGACCGTCCTACTCATATGCTCCCATCCAGCTGAATCGTCATTTTCGCGCGGACGGAACCCATCTTCCTGAGTCGTTCAACGCCCGATCGATTTTCGCGTGGACGGGATCACCCGTTCAGCTCCACAGCCATCCATGCGAAAACGTCCCCTGGGACTAACAACATTATTGACGGATGACGTACTGTTGTCATCCGCTCTGAACGGACCAAAGAGCCGCTTACCCGCAAGCTTCAGTCAGCAACTTGCGGGAAACGACAGTCGACTAGGATATGTACTTTCGAAAATTTGAGCTGAACGATGGGCTGTACTTACCTCAATTTCCTCTCGCAGTGCTTCGTTCTTCGCGCTACGTAGGACCTGTCTCCACTTTTCGCTGATCTTGGCTTGATTGGCCCGGCCAAGACCTTGTTCTCGCTCTAGCTTGTGCTAGAAAAGTAAATTACCATGATACGGAAAATGGACCCGCCATTTCACCTTCTATTAGTTGCGTTTTGGCAGATACCATAGTATCTGATATCACGGTCTAAAGTCGTTTTTGTAGTTATCGTGGTATCTGATACCACGGTTAAAAGGCGTTTTTGCAGTTATCGTGGTGTCTGGCCAGATATCGTGGTATCTGATATTCAGATACCACGGTCCGACCGTGGTAGCTGGTCGTGGTATCTGGAAAAGTCATCTCACTTTCATCAATTGTTGTCAAATTGCTGGGAAAGAAGTTTGGCACTTAGTGATGTGACTAAATATCAGTTTTTATGGCACTTGCCCTTCGGCCAAGTGCCATATAGCGATTGTAATTTCTGTCCGTCAGTCGGTCCCGGTTTTGCTAGTTCGGGCACTTCCAGATAAGCTAGATAAGCTATTTTTAGCTTACGAACGGGCGATCGAATCTTAATCAAACTTGGTTTATGGAAGGACCTCCTGTCTCAGACATTCCATTTTAAATCCAGACCGGATCCGGTGACATGGGGGGAGTTAGCGGGGGAACCCGGAAATCTTGGAAAATGCTTGTAGTGGAGAGATCCGGATGAAAATTGGTGGAAAGAACAAGCACAAGTCCTAGATACGTGACTGACATAACCGGAACGGATCCGCTCACTTTCGGGGAGTTTGTGGGGGGGGGGGGGGGTCAAAATTTCCAGTGATACCTCGCGATCGGTGCTTCCTGATGTGCTAGGATGACGAAAATTGGCAGGCATGTCAGGGACCCGACGATATTAAATAGGAAATAGTCACTTCCCCGATCCAACCATATGGGGGGGGGGGGGAAGGAGGTGGAAGCCAAAAATTTAGGTATTATTAACTTGCTGACGTGTGATCGGATCTTGATGAAAGTTGACATTTAAGATGACTTGTACCACCTACTCGTAACAAGTGCCATATGAGCTCGTAGATCTTGTATGAGTCGCCAATGAACAGTTAGGCAATTGCATTGTTGAGTTATTATATCACTGTTAATGCGTAAGAAAAATAATATTCTCAGTTTTGGGGGGTTTCCATTTTCTTCCTTTTTCGTGGTTTTGGGCGTTGAACCAACATAAGGTTGGATTTATACCCGAATTCTTGGGGAAGAAACGGAGGATACGGAAGTTGAGACACCCAATCTCATGGGAACCAAAATCTGGGTTCGTTCGTCCGTTAGGGAATCTCATGGGAACCAAAATCTGGGTTCGTTCGTCTGTTATGGAATATCGCCGAGAGAAAACTTTATTAGGTTTTCCCCGATTTCTTTTTATTAAGATGTAAATTTTGTTTTGTTTTTATGGCACTTGCCTTCCGGCCAAGTGCCGTATACCGGTCGTTTTCCGTCGGTCTATCTGTCTGTCGGTCGGTCGGTCGGTTGGTCCGTTGTTTGCGAGTTAGGGTACTTCCAGATATGCTAGGACGATGAAACTTGGCAGGCATATTAGGGACCCGACTAAACTAAGTTGGAATGGCCACTTGCCCGATCCGACCATCATAGGGGAGGGAGAGGAGCCGGAATCCGGAATTTAGTGGCTTGCATAACTTTCGAACGGGTGATTGGAAATAGTCATGTCTCAAATGTCCCATTTCAAGTGCGGACCGAACCGATGAATGTGGGGGGGGGGGGGGGGGGGAGTCGGAGGGGGAACCGGAAATCATACGACACGTATTTGATGGTGGAAAACGGATACGTCAGCTGAATTTTATTGGAGCTATATTTCGGCCCTTCTTGGCACCATCAAATATGATTCGCAGTCAGCTTGGACTGAAGGAATATTCATATGACACGCTTAGAGTGGAGCGATCGGGATGAAACTTGGTAGAAGGAACAAGCACAAGCCCTAGGTACACCATTGACAGAACCGGACCGGATTCGTGCACTTTGGTGGGAGTTGAAGGGGGATTCCGGAATTCCGGTGATACAGAGTTAACTTATCTCCAGGTGGGCTAGGACACGAAACTTGGCAGGCAAATCAGGGACCTGACCAGATTAACCTGGAAATAGTCAACTTCAAGATCCGACCATCGTGGGGGGAGTCGAGGGAAGGGGAATCAGGAATTTCGAGGTATGTATAACTTCCGAAGGGGTGATCGGATCATATGAAACTTGATATACAGAAAGACCGCACGTCTCGGATGTCCCTTTTCAAGTTCGGGCCGGATTCGATGAAGGTTGGGGGGTCGGTGGGGGGGATCCGGAAACCTTGTGACACGCTGGGAGTGGAGCGATCGGAATGAAAATTGGTGGGAAGAACAAACACAAGCCCTATGTATATCAGTGACTAAACCGGACAAGATTCGGGCACTATGGGGGGTTAGAGGGGGGGGGGGGGGGCCGGAATTCCGATTATCGCAAGTTAAGGTACTTCCAGACGTGCTAGGACAATGAAACTTGGCTTGAAAATAAAAGACTTGACATAATTAGCTTAGAAATAGTCAGTTCCCTGATCCGAATATCGTGGGGGGAATGAAGGGAGGAAGAATCCTGAATCTTGAGGTATGTATAACTTTTGAACGGGTGATCGGATCTTAAAGAAACTTGATATTTGGAAAGACCTCATGCCTCAGATGTCCTATTTAAATTCCGGATGTAACCGGATGAATGTTCGGGGAAGGTAGAGGGGAGAACCGGAAATCTTATGACACGCTTAGAGTGGAGCGATAGGGATGAAACTTGATTGGGAGAATAAGCACAAGCCCCTAGATACGTCAGTGACAGAACCGGACCCGGTTCGGGCACTGTGGGGGGAGTTGGAGGGGGGTCCAGAATTCCGGGGATCGCGAATCAAGGTACTTCCAGATGTGCTAGGACGATGAAACTTGGCGTGGAAATTAGACACTTGACAAGATTGGCTTAGAAAATTGTCCGTTCCCAGGTCCGACCATCCCTTAAAGTACTAATCCTAACCGCAAAGCTCAAGAAATACTTTCAAGCAAATCTACATTTTATTGATCTCTATGAGCCCATGATCATTTTTGCTTCAAGGGTTTTGCTTATAACTGATTTCCTTAAAGTACTTTTGAGCAAAATGTGTACAATACTTTTGAGCAAAATGTGCTCCCAATAAGTTCGTCATCATTTTGCTTCAAGAGTTCTGATTACAAATGATCACAACAAACCCACGAATTCTTACTTTTATCCTCTGACCCAGCCTTGCAAGTGCCATATGAGCTTCCAGCTCTTGTTTGTTTGTTTGCGGTGTACCATGGCAGCTGAAGCTTTGGAGTAATTATACTTACTGTTATAAAGCAAAAGAAAAAAAACAAAGGAGAAGTTTAGATGAGGCCTTCATTTGCCGGGCGGGTTTCTGTTCTGGCCTTGAAAGACATGCTATCATTTTTGTGTGAGACAAAGCCTTGAGTTCACCGCGGTGAACGTATAACTTATTGTTACTACTGCTTAAATAACATACTTGTAGGAATGTTTGGATTAGCTCTTCTCTTAGTCTTCTCCTTTCTTCTTCTATGGCTGCTTTCTGCTCCATCTGGTATCGTTTCGCATCTTCAGTTAGTTTACTTTTGGATTTCTTCTTCTTCTTCCCATCTTTCTCTGCTTTCGGCGGCATTCTTGAAAACGGAAAAATTTAAGGCTTTATTTTAATTTCTGATTTATTTAAAGCTTAACTTACTTTCACTGCGACGTTTGTGGCTACTTTGCTATCTAGCTGTTGTGGGCGTCTTCAACCCAGGATCGTAAACGTATGGAAAGGTTTCTTCATGCGTTCGGAAGAGACAACCATGATTAAATATAGAAAATTAAGTAACTTTCAACTTGGCGATGGTTATGTGACCAGTGCCTTTTTGGGGAGCTCAAATTAAATTAAGGTCGACAAGATTAATCCCAGCAAGTACTGCAGTTAACTTTAATCCTTATTCGTAAATTTTTTTTTTTTTTTTGTTACAGTAATTGCGTTTTTGATCGAAGTTTGAAGTTACCTTCAAACTCAAAGGTATCTATTTAAATTCCGTTTTTGGTCGCCGGTCACAGTTTCTGTGTCCTTCAGACTCTTCCCGTCGAACTTCGTCAATCGTCCTGAATTCGTCGAAGTTCGTAATATTCTTGTTTGAAAAGTTACTTTCAGAGTTTAAAGTTAGTCCTTTTTTTAATACAATTTTAGTTTCTTTTTTGAAAAATCGATCACAAATTGTCAAATATAATAATATCTTTTCTGAACCACTCCCTATTTTTTGTGGTGTCCCCCAAGGTACTTTACTAGGTCCGATTTTATTTTTAGTAGTCTTATTTCTGAGTACCCTGACCGATAGAAATATGTTGACGACCTCTCAGCTCTTGAGGTTTGCCTGCGAAATGTCATGAGCTCAGCAGTGACCATTCTAGATGACATTACCCAGGAAGCTGCTCTGTCGCAAATGAAAGTCAACTCCAATAAATCTTCAATTATGGCAATTAACTTTTTGGATAAATATTCCTTCAGCCCAAGCTGACTGCGAATCATATTTGATACGATTAACGGGTACGTCAGCTTAATTTTGTTGGAGCTATATTTCGGCCCTTCTTAGCAAGGGTCTTTCAGGCTCAAAACCGCTCAAGTTCGAAAGGAACCTTGCCAAAAAGGGACGAAGTATAGCTCCAGTAAAATTCAGCTGGCATATCCGTTTTGCACTATCACATATAATTAACTTTTTAAAATCTATCACAGCTTTTCTTGACCCCATTCCCCCAAAAATCTCCGTTAAAAAATAAACTACTTGGAGTTACTTTAACCAATGATCTAAGGTGGTATGCCCACATCAAAAATATTTTAAAACGAGCCTCCCCATGTATTGCTTTTTTGAAACTACTTACAAATGTTCCTGCCCTTCCAAAGACCTCCTCCAAATTTACATTAGTTTTATCAGACCTATTCTTAAGTAGTCCTTCAGCCCGAGCTGACTGCGAATCATATTTGACGGTGCAAAACGGATAAGTCAGCTACATTTTATTAGAGCTATATTTCGGACCTTCTTGGCAAGGGTCCTCTTCAGGCTCAAGCTGAAAAATGAACTTGTGGAAAAACAATCAATCGTTCTTCCTTGAATATCTGATTTTGTGATTGGTTGGAGTTAAAGCTGATGCTGTGATTTCATTCTGGATACGGCTGCTCTTTTTGCTGTTCGATTGGGTCGTCGAAAGGGTGAATATTCTTCTGCATGTAGCTGACTTATCTGTTTTGCACCGTCAAATATAGACCTATTCGTGAATACGCTTGTCCTGTTTGGCACTTCGGGCTCTCTTCAGAACACACATACCGCATCGAGAACCATTCAAAAAAGGGTCCTCATGATTATTAATGGGGAGGGTAAAGTGCCCTACAGTTACCTACTAAAAAGGTTCAAGCTGGTTACCCTGGAAGAGAGACAAACCCGCCTTAGCATCGATTTCGTTATTAAAACCCTATCTGTTCCCCAATTATGTTATACCCCCCCCCCCCCCCCATTCTCCTATACGTATTAGACCCCAGCGAGAGAAATCCCAGAAAATCCCCAAACTAGCATCTGTGGCCCCTGTTCATGAAATAGAGGGAGTTTTGTTCCAGCATTTGTTGAGTTGTACAATAACGATAAATTAGTCCATTTTAGTATTTTTTTTTCTTTCGTGACAAGACTATAGATTGATAGAGCGTTATGTTATTCATCATTTTTTCCATGACGAAAAGGTAAAACTCGGCGGTAACGTTGTGGCAGCTGCTTTTGAAAAAATAAAATTCTAATCTATTCTGCTCTATAAGAAACGTGGACTGGCCAAGGATCGCAGGAATGGTAAAAACACTAATTAAGCAAACGGTGAATGTCAACGGCGTTTGAAAACGGAAATACACTTGATGCCTATCTCTCCCTTCCGATACAGAATCTCCGTGTACCTGCGGAAGAACGGAAGAAACGGTGTCACAGCTGCGCTGACTCGGGATTTGAGTCATTGAATTTGAGTCACGTTTGCTCCTTCTTCCTGAGAATCACTGGCGTGTTTTGGACGAACACACGATCAGGATTTCAGGCCGGATTTCCTGCACTTTCATCATCAAGTTGACAAAATCTCAATTTTTCCATATGGAAGTGATGATGGTGCCGAAAATCCGGGCAGGAATTCCAGACCGGGAGCATCCGACCCTAATCGTGTGTTCGCACTTTTAGTCATATAGAGTACTTCCATTCGGGCTTTCCTGCAGTCAGAAGTATCAGCTACATGTATAAAGTATGTTAAGAGGGTTAAAAAAGGTGTGTTCTTGTAGTTTAGCATTTAAAAGTTGGTTTGTATAATAAAGAGTATTAGACTAAAAAAAAATCATGGAGTTCTATCGTCTAGTACTGCTAAAAGCTTGAATCAAGTCAATCAAGCGCAACCATCTTCTGCGCAACTTTAAAACTTGGATGGTGAACTTCCGAGGCAAAAGCGTCAACCCATTAAATCTACACATGTATAGGTGTAATTCTTAAACCATACCTGTTTCTAATTTTGGCAGCAGCCCAAAGAAAGGCTCTATTATTGAATGAAGTGTATACAGTCGTCGCATAGCAACCAGAGGTGTATGCTCTTGTTTATTGTTTTTAGTGGATTATGGCTGGTTCAGATAAGCGGAAAATTGGAATCGTTGGATACGGACATATCGGTGAGTACGCTTCTGCAGGCATCGCCTTATGTCATGGTTCGAACAAATGCCTTCGACAGACGGTCATGGTCGGGTGTTCGTGGACTGGAACTCTCAAGGATTTTCGGCACATCATTAGTGACCTATATTTTCAAAAAATTCCTAAAATCGGACAGTGAGCAAAGATAACTTGTTGGAGGAACGTCAACCCCGACGTTCAACAGCTTGGTGAGGACGCTCGCCCACAAGAGCCGAAATATCGCTGTCAACATCGTATTTGACTATCCGTTTTTAGCCATTGTTTATATGTTTCCAGTCAGCTTGACCCAGTAAGTATTTTCACCATCATCTGTTCAGAATTTGGATTTTGTAATGCCTGGGCCACATTCAGTCACATCTGTACGTAATTTGGTTTGCTAATTTGGTTATTACCCACTCTTACTTTTCATCCTGTTCACACCTTGAACGAAGGAATTCAAGACAAATTAGCACCATCATCACTCAAATGTAAACAAAACTGGCTAAAGTCAGTGACTCTGGTCTGTGATTGGTCCAAACACTCCAAAGTTACGTTTCAAAATGGCGGAGATGGATTTTTCCATCTCGACTATCTTACGTTGTCAGCGTCTTTTCTTCCCAATTTCGACCGTAAGACGGTCTTATTACCGGCGTTATTACCAGGTGTGACTATAGTGTAACTTGTTGATAAAAATGTAGACAGTTTTACCGGGAAATCCTGTTCATGTGTTCGCACACATGAGGTCGGCCGTCGTGGACTGAAATTGTTTGCCGTCATCAATTTTGTAAAAAAAAAAAAAAAAAAAGGTCCGGCCTGGTCTGTCTGCACCTTATGCCTTGGATAAACGATGTGGGCTGGAATTCCGGCCAGGATTCTTTAATTCCACATGAAAAAATCGAGATTCCTTCAACTTGATGGTGAGAGTACATAATATCTGATCGAATGATAAAATAATCTGATCGAACATAAAATATGAACCTGATCGTCTATCCGCACCATTAATAGGATATAATAAAGAATGGATAACGATAAGAACGTGTCTCTCGACCCTGCGCATCGAGCAAAAATCATCGATCCAGTTCCGTGAATGCTACGCGGGTGCTTGTACCCGACTAGATAAGATACCGTTTATTTGCTGTATAATATCTGTACAGATACATGTGCAGCTACACAGATAAATAAATAAACATACAGTTACCCGGGACCTTGTATACCATCAGCTTTGTATAGCGCTACGGAGCCAGTGTTCCAACAGTTTCAGAGACGGGAGAAAGAGTAGTGGTATAGTAATGGTGGTGGTACAGTAATGGTGATTTTTTCTTGTTTACTGCCTCTTGGGCGCTCCAGTCGTCCAGGAATCGCGCGCCAGTCCTGGTCGAGTTGCTTTTTGAGCCCCTTAAAGTTTAACCTAACTGGGCTGAGATACGACTGTCTAGGTACTCATTACATATTCACTTAAATAAGCTTGAAGACCCGATGAAATTGCGTTACTTCGTTGCTCCGCTATTCATATAATCAATCATCATCGAATTAACTATTTATTTCGGATTTGTGTTACCTCTGTGTGCTTATACCTCTATGATTGAATTGTTTAAAAACTAGAACGGTAAACGATTGCCCAGAAATGAATCGTCTTCTCTTCACACGCAATAACGGTCTTTCTTCAAAAGTGACCTTACAGTGGAATTCAACATTTTCGGAGCTTCGCTTCATTGGCAATTGAAATGCACGATGTTGGAATTTAAATTCTCGGCGTGGATGTGTAATCTTCGATTAAAGACTTATTCTAAATATCAGTCAACTACGTCTATTAATTATTTAAGCTCAGTGACAGAAATAGTAGCTATACGTTTCTTGCAGTATTTTGTCAACAAAATAATATTTCCCATACAGTGCATAAACATCGGTCTAGACCATAATGGCGAAGGTTCTCGAAAGTATAAAGTGTAAACACATAGGCTAGGTATAGTCAAGGCCTTCTTAAAAATATAGCTGTAAACACAGATAGGCCAACGTTGCCTCAAACTAACAACAACAATAGCTTTCGTATGTTTCGTGTTGAGAATCCTTCGGCAGACTTGTCTTGGCTTTCAAAGAGTTCAGTTCTCTTGTAAGAATGTAGTTTGTAGGTAAAGTAACCATCTTTTCACATATGAAGTGTTCGTACATAGTAAAAATAAGCAGTAACTTTTAAGTCAGTAAAAATCATTTAAATTATTATTTCTTGTTCATTTTCCTGTCTCTCTGAATAACTCGATAGTGTTTTCTTGATCTACAACTTTTGTGATTCTTGTTATCGGGGTTCAGTGTTTTTCCTTTTGGATAGTGGGCAAATTTCTAGGAGCAGCAAGTGACATCAGTTAGACAAAGCCTTTCTTTGCACGGGTCCTGGGCGCCTTGCGGTTTTTCAGGCTGTCTGGTACCAAGGGTGGGCCTAGTGGTCTAGATTAACTAAGGCGTGCCTCGGCCCTAGCTCCCTTTGAGTAGTCTGTTCTGTCTTGGACCAAGGGTGGTCATAGCGGCGCAGATTTGCGAGGGGGAGTTCCTGCGTACGTGCTTATCGAGGCTTAGGCGTAAATTCATTGGGCATAAATTCAGTGATATACCGTGATTCACTCTTATCTTTTCATCTTTTTAATTCTTCGCTTCTTTTTGTAAATAAAACCAATTGCCGGTATTTGTTCTTCTTGTATGGTTCTGCTATAATTCCTGGGCGGAGGGGTGGCCTTCCGGGAGGGTTTCATAATCCGGGGGCCTTGCTCGCGCTACCTATTTACTTCCCCCGTCCCACCGATTATAGTATTTGGTGACAGCTAAACGAAACGAAACCCGCCTAATTTTTTTTTACAACGCTATCGCTATTTTTTTTGAGAGACTGGAAGTTGTCGTTGCCAACATTTTGCCAAATTTTCACACATCTTGTTCTTTCTGATTGTTTGAGTTTTATTTGACGAACATGATTCATTTTGGTGACGACAAGATACTTTTTGTCTTATTTCTACAAGTCGACCGTATATTTAAAATTGTGAAATGTGGAAGCAGTGAAATGTGAAAACAGTGAAAATGTGAACATCAAGCCAGCAAAACAGCCATCTATGTAGTCAGTGGAATTCGTGGATTTCGTCGTGGGACAGAAGAAAAGATGATTTTTTTAAAAATATAGCAATCCTTACAGACAAGGTTGCAACCGTGAGTACGAATGTAAAACAGCAGTATAGTCAGCAAAGTATCTACATTTGTTGTTCTTTCACCCTAAGAAGTCCCAAGACACTAGATTTTCCACAAAGTTTTGCTGTACTTTTTGCTATCACTGTATCACCTCTAAAAACCAAATAATTCCTTAGAATTTATTTTCTATATTTTGTTTCAATTTTCATTTTTGCGCCATGTATTTGCGCAAGAAGATTATTTCATTGCGCCTTTTACATCCTTGTCACGAATCCAACATACCTTTTCATTAGCTGTCAAACTTCCCGCCATAAAACGAACGACCTCACTTTAAATGGTCATTCAGAATTCCATCAATCCCAAGTCAGTTAAGTATATCTTAAGTAACCTGACAGGTTTATTGACTAGTATCAAAGCATTGCACAGTCGATAGTACGTTCCCCTTTTCGTCATTTTACTGATGTTTTTCATGGTCCGGGTTGAACAGTTAGTTGGGTTGACAAGTGATTTTTGATCGATTAATCAT